>CM034405.1:8228900-8813900 GCA_019925095.2 Dendrolimus kikuchii
AAGCCTGTATTCGCGCAGGTCGGTTCCCGTCGCAATGGAAGGAAGGGCGTTTGTGCCTGATTCCCAAGGGAGGTCGGCCTCCCAACGATCCGTCCGCCTTCAGGCTCATAGTGCTGCTGAACGAGGTCGCTAAGGTCTTCGAAAAGATCTTGGCGGAGCGGCTCGTGAAGCATCTCGACGCTGTGGAGCCGGGGCTTTCAGAAACGCAGTTCGGGTTTCGACGGAGGCGCTCCACGATGGACGCCTTCGAGACGCTGCGAACGTTAACGGACGAAGCCGTCCAAGCGAAGGATGTCGTTCTTGCGGTGTCGCTAGACATAGCGAACGCCTTTAACACCCTCCCTCATGAGACGATCAGGGAGGGGCTCCGCGCGCATGGAGTCCCCCCGTACCTCACGAGGCTGTTGGGCACGTACCTGCAGGATCGACATATCCTTTGGGAGGGCGGTGAGTCCGGCAATCCCGAGTTAGGTCGTCGACGCGTCGCGTGCGGCGTTCCACAGGGGTCGGTCCTCGGGCCGATTCTTTGGAACGTAGGTTATGACTGGATCCTTCGGGTTCCGGTCCTGCCCGGGGTAGGGCTGATCTGCTTTGCAGACGACACCCTACTCACGGCACGCGCTGCGTCATTTGCGGAATCCGTGTACGTCGCCAACGCCGGGTTGGCGATTGTCGTAGATCGAATAGCTAGGCTGGGCTTGAGGGTCTCCCCCGCGAAAACGGAGGCCATCATGTTCCATAGGAAATTTCGCAATCCCCCCGCGGACTTGACCGTTTCGGTCCAAGGGGTGGCCTTTAGAGTAGGGCCCCAGATGAAATATCTGGGGCTAGTTCTCGATGGGAAATGGCTGTTCAAAGCGCACTTTGAGCAGCTAGTTCCCAAACTCGTCAAATCTGCGGGCGCACTCTCGAGGCTGCTTCCCAACGTAGGGGGCCCGGGAGGTGCGACGCGGAACTTTTACTCTGGCATCCTGAGGAGTATGGCGCTGTACGGTGCACCCGTCTGGTCCATTGCACTTCACCGCCACAACAGAACCCTGCTGCATCGGGCGCAGCAGGTTCTGGCCGTGAGGACCATACGGGGGTATCGCATATCGCACAGTGTTGCGGACGGCGGCCACGCTCCTGGCAGGCGATCCGCCCTGGCATCTCCAGGCGGACGTCCTGGCAGTGGTGCGTCGCACCCGGCAGGATGCCCTAGCTAGAGGCCTGACCTTCTGTCAGGTTGAAATCGAGGCGATCAGGAAGCAGGAAACCGCCTCCATGATCGCCGTCTGGTCTCAAGAGCTCGACAACCCTGCGGCCTATGGCTGCTACACGGTGGATGCAATCAGGCCACAGCTGACGAAATGGGTTAACCGCACCAGCGGCACCCTGACCTTCAGGACGACGCAGATACTTACCGGACACGGATGTTTCGATAAGTATCTGTATCGCATTGTGGGCTGCTTGTCTTCCCCGGACTGCCGCCAGTGCGGCGCACCCGACACGGCGTTACACACGCTAGTCGTGTGCGCCGCATGGGCGCCGCAGCGTTTCGAACTTGAGACGCACGTAGGTCCGGTCGACTCGCTCTGCGACTTGGCCAAGGCCATGCTGCAGAGCAGCGACAATTGGGGGGCTGCGGTTACTTTTTGCGAGACAGTAATGTCACTCAAGGAGGCCGCAGAACGCGACAGGGAGAGAAGTCCTGCAGCGCGTGCCAATGCGTCTTCTCGAGGTCGCCGGCCTTCAGCTGGCACCCGGAGAGGCAGGTACGCGCATTACTTCCCTCCCTGAGTTAGGTTCCGTTTACCGCGGGGGGCCTTTAGTTTGGTAGGAAGAGCAAAGGACCTTCTACCCCCGCACAACGAAGTGGGGTGTGTTCTCCCAGGGCACACTCCAGGCACTTTATTGCGCTGGATCGACTGGGCGTAACTATGTTCTAAATCTCAGCCTTTCCAACACAAACAAAAGCGCAGGGTCGACAGGGAGGAGGGGGTTTTTAGTGGGTATTGGGGTTGCTCGCTCGTATAGCAACACTCGGAGTCTTCCACACTATTCTGTGACGTCGATCGCGGACGGAGCACCTCCAAGAGCATACTATTGCTGCAGTGTTATCGCCCCCGACCGACGCGTGTCGTTCCCCTAGCAACGACCCAGTTTGTGTGTAAATCGGTTAAGCATTTTCCCTCGCCTCAAAACAAAAAAAAAAAGGATACGTCAGGTGTTTCTAAAAGGAAAGATCTTTTTATACAGCTACAATTTCTAGCAAAATATAAATAATATTATCTGTTGTTCATCTTCATGCGGCTTTTGACGATAAAACGTTTCACGAGGATACTTATTTACTTACTAGATTCAAAATCTGATGAAAGGAATTTTCCACCAAAAGGATCTATTTACGACTGTCTATCAAAACAGTCCCGCTTTAATCTTTTCAAATGGCGTATTTTGGAGCAAATATTTCGTAGATATAAGCTTATGTACAAACATAGAATTGTGGAGGAAATTGATTTCATGAGCAGACGTGTCCTTATATTTACCGCGAGCAGCTTTATATTCGCTGTAAAATATCAAAATACGATGAATTGGAATGAAACGCCATTCAGTGCGAATAATGTGCCGGAAGACGGTCCTGGGCGTAATTAAGGGCGTCTTTATTACAGACCCTTGAGAGAGCTGAGGGGAGAAAAAATGCGAATGAAACCAATATGCGTAAAGATAAGATTTTCTGAATGAAAATAATAATAAAACAAACGATTACTTTGATAAATGCAGGTCAATCTTGCGTTTATTCAAGGCTGTTAGCGTCAAAGCATCCGGGACACGCATTTGGCGCAACGTTCACAAAGTAATTCCTATTCCTAGCAGACCCTGTGTTCATATCGCAAGCCCTAAGTGCTAATAGTGATAAGGCCGAGTGTTCCCAGCCTTAGGGAGTTGTGCAATGTGGGTAGCCTAATTATTCTGCTACATTAACTTTGTAAGACAATATATTTTTACGGTTCTGATACCTAAAGGTAAAAAGGAAACTCTTATGTTCTCAGTACGGTATCTGTGTGTGTGTTAGGAAACATTGTAGAAGTCTTGTGTGTCTAGAAAACTGTAATATCAAATCTGCGAATATAAATTTATCATTTAATACGAAAAGGAAGACCAAAAAATTCATATTGACAAATAGAGCAATATCCTCGAGCGAGCTATCAAATAAATGAAGAAATATTACTACAATTCACATATATTTATTAGTTTTCTTCCACTTTTCGAGTTATAATAAAAACATGAAAAAAGTTTTATAGAAAAACTCTAAATTCAAACCGATTCGCATACGGGCGTATTTCAAATCAACAAACAAATACATAATTAGATATGTGTTTGCTGGGGCCAATCACACTAACAATAAAACCAAAATAAATTGAGAATAATGACGTAGTTACGATTCCTGGCATGTAAGGCTACACCGCTTCGTAGGTAGTTGTTTATGACCTAAACGTATATATTATTACAATTACCACACGGTAATGGTGAAAGAAAACATCGTGAGCCAAACAAAACCATACAAATTCTGTTTATACTTTTTGTCTTAAGAAACCCTCAATGTCGCTACGAATATTTGGAAATCAAAAATTCTATATACCAGGAAATGCAAGTAGACTTTAATATAAAGCAATAATCACATTGGCTAGCAAGATCGCGGGTCGTTTTATGGCGAATAGAGACTATTGAATTCTTATATATTTGTGGCGTCACAGTTTGTGGGCGGCCCACTATTGTGTTCCGAGGTTCCGACACTCCGATGTTATGTCGCCGTCGCTGGCAAAACGCCAGAACGAATGCGGAGCTATGAGCAATCCTCTTAATAACATGTATCGGTTAATCAACCCGATACGCTGAAGGTTGTGCAATTAGATACAAACGGTGTGTGCAAGTGATTGTCGCGTCAATTTGTTATCACGAATAAATTTAGTCGATGTTCAAATGTCCATCGACCACATAGAGCAGTGAATTACAACAGACTATTCGTGGGTTTCATCTCGATGTTTTCCTTCATCTTCACCACTTAGTAATTGTACCTATACATGACAAATGTTACAATAAATTATAATGTTCTTAACATATAAAATCAGGCTTTAAAATGTCATCTTATCTTCATTACTTTTAAAATAACATGAGTATACAATAAATAAATTTATTTACTGTTTAAACCAGTGATTCGCAAAATGATCAATATCGACCCGCTGGTGGTAATCGATTTCCCAGGGGTCGACATAAACGTAAACTGATTTTGGGGGTTGACGAGGTCTAAAAATCGAGCCCTATTAATGAACACAAGTTGTTATTTGAAACTTTCAAGATACTGTATAAGTTGTGTTACGTGTACCAATTTGTTATAAGAATGACTAATATTTTAAGTTTATTCACTGACAAACCGCAAAATTTTTGAATTGAAAAGTTTTTTTTATCAATACAAAAAAACTAGGTATAGGATTTTCAAAATAACTTGGCTACGGGATCTGAGATATCAATTTATTTTGGAAAACGGGTATCTTGCCCAAAATAGTTTAGGTATCCCTGGTTTAAATAATAGTAGCTATTGTGCTTTTTGATTCGTTTTCTTGTACATAATTATGACGTCATAATTTTATTATATATATATTCGAAAATGCAAGAACTAGAGGGCCGCGGCATTGCGTTATGAAGCCGATATTATACAGTTAATTTCTATCTTTCTTATCTTTCTTTGGATGAATAAACCGAAGTGATCCACATAAGCAAAAATTTGAAGCATTCGATTTTATTGAACACCGTCTTGTCCTTTCAACCAAAGCGATTAAATATCATTGATCTGTCTATAAAAAAAAAAAAATTTGTCTGTCATCCACCCTATTACATCAATATTCAACTTAGACCAGAAACATTATCTAAGCG
The DNA here is from genome assembly GCA_019925095.2 of Dendrolimus kikuchii. NCBI lineage: Eukaryota > Metazoa > Arthropoda > Insecta > Lepidoptera > Lasiocampidae > Dendrolimus > Dendrolimus kikuchii. The sequence continues at coordinate 8,233,812 of CM034405.1, forward strand.
GTGCATATTTCCCAGCTAGGATTCATACCTACGTTATTGAAAAAAATACAGATTCGTTAGCCACTAAGGTACCACAACTAGAATTAATGAATCAACTACTACAATTTCAATTGGTCTATGTGAACTTTAAACAAAGAAAATGAACATAGAATACATTTTATCTCGGAAAATGAATCCGAAATTAACGCTAGTGAAGCGGAAAGTAAATTAGTATGTACTCGTATGTATGAAATTTTGATAATAGTACTCTAAAATCAAGATATATAGATTGAGATCCCAGTCACCCCAGTCTTACGTGATTTTAGGAAAGATTAAATTTTCAGTATCGTTAGTTTAACATAAACTTAGAAAGGAATGGAAACTCGGTAAGCTGAAAGCGGGGCCGTTTTTCTGGTAGCATATATCAAAGGTGGAAAATAACAATGCTAACTTACGTCAAAGTAGCAAGGCTAGTTTTTACATATGTCATATATGATATTGTTATAAATGATGTTATACAGTTGCCAGACACTTCCTGTGGGCCATAACTTTTGACAGACACTTTAAAAAATAGGGAACTTACGTCACTTTAGGAAGTCTGAAATATTATCAAGTATAATATTTTAAAATATTTTCCAATTCAAACATCTTCCAGGTCAAACATCTTCCCATGGTTATTTTCTGCCTTTGATAGCTGCTACCTGAAAAACGGCCCCGCTTTCTGCTTAGCGAGTATCCATTCCTTTTTAAGTTTATATTAAAATACCGATCCTAAAAATTTCATCTTTCCTAAAATCATGTAAGTCTTGGGTGACTGGGATCTCTATCTAATACTTCTTGTTATTACGCGATTACACAATCTAAACATCATTGAAAGCCTTCGTGTTAAATATAAATTGACAATCCAATTGAGTTGTTCCATCAAAACCCAAGGCACATATCCCCGAAAAATCTGTTTGAAGGGGAAATACCTCAAGTGTGTTTTATTCATTCAAGTAAAGACAATATGGCGCGCGTAAATAACAAACGCTACGAAGTACTGACTTGCGAAAGATCTCCTTTACATACAGATGTGTTCAAAGAATTTCCCTAACCTCAACAAGGAAACTTGGTCACGGCCGCAGCGTACAATCTACATAATAAAGCTTACGTGATTGTACTAAAGATTTAGATGTTAGATCCGCCTTTAGGACAACGTTTGATTAGTAATCAATAAAATAAGGAAAAGTCGTGATCAAAATCAGTTTAAAATTGGGACTTTGATCGCACAAAATTTGTGTATTATAAAGAACTTTTTAGTTCAACAAGTGCTCCGATAGATGAGGGCCTAAAGCGGTCGTTTCGCAGATTCACATGATGAACATGACAAGTATCAACATAAAATAGAACTTTATGCTGTCTTACAACTACCAGTACATCTAGATACGTGTCAATTTAACTAAGCGATTCTCCAGGCGGTGTCCACTGCAGGACATAGTCTCACCAAGTTTGCGCCACATATCCGGGTCCTATATGGGGAGGACCGGAATTGTGGCGCAATTCCTTCATCTAGCTCCTGCCAGTGATCTTGCGTAGATCATCAGTCCACCAGGCTAAAGAGCGTTCTACACAACGTTTTTGTTTATTTGATAATTTGTATTTGTTGTACCATTCGCCACAATGGTAGGCATCCCATACAGCCTAATCATATGTATTAACTAGGATATTCCCGCGACTTCGCCCACGCTTAATTTTAAATTCCCCCGGTTTTCCTGGGATACAAAGTGCTGCAGCATTTAAAAAAGAATATATGCTATCGTTCTAGTGAAAACTGTGCCGGAATAAGATAATTTGTACGCACTCAAACAACTACAAACCGCTCCTAGGAAAATTCCCGTGATAAAAAATATCACACATTTTATTACATAAAATTTTCTATCGATCACTGAAAAAATGACATTGGATTTCGTTTTTTTTAGATTTTATGTGAATCCCGAACAAACAAGCAAACCCACAAACAGACAAAAAAAAATGCATCGTGTTCTCCATCGCTTATATAATTTATTCCGGTTTTTTTTTTAAATAGCTTCAATGTACAGACACGGCATGTTTAGAATGTTTAATATTATAGATAGATATAGATTACTTAGAAATTAAATTGTATGTCTTTCACTAACACCAGACAGCGGAGTTCGTTATTTTGAATATCGATGTTTTGTGCAAGATGTATTTATAAAAGCTATTAAAATGAAACTTTTCCAAGTGTCACACGAAGTCCATTATCAATCAAACACCCATTGTTGAATTACTTGGCTTACTTTATATGTTACTAGCATTTACTTGATTAAGTTATTGAATATTATTCCAAACCCTAAATAATCATGAATACCGCGTAGATAAATAAATCGTAAAGAGTAGAAAAATAAATAAATAATGTGCTACGCTATCAAACTGAATGAAGTAACATCTAAATGCCCTATAATAGAAGTTTTTTTTCTGTTTATGCTTGATCTACTTTAAACAGTTTCCGGTCAACGGTGCCCAAAACATTTGGGATGTTCGACCAATCACGCCACCCTAACGTCAACACTGGCATACTAAATGTAAGAAGGAAAGGAAATCGAAAGGAATCGTGACGGGCAGTGAAAGGAAAATTTCTTCGGAACGAATCTTGCAACGTGAAAAAGATTTTTTCATCGTCTCTGACATTTATTTGTAAAACCTACTTCGAAATCACTTTATTTTTTCTCTGTAACAAATGTGTTAAATTATTTTTATGACAAGTATATTTTAATGTCAACAAATTTAATTTATGATTTAAATTAAGAATGATATAACAGTTTACAATATACTCATATTATCTCTGGAGGATGTCGTTAAAGACGCTTAGATTATAAACTGTGTTATGTCACTGCTTAATCAACACGACATATTTAATACTCTACTCTGCTTGTGTACATGTTACTAGCCAGTCTTGTATCGCGACGACCCTAATAGTTTTAGAATAGAATATACTTTCAATAAAGTTAGTTATACAATTAAGTTATAGTTTTTTTTTATTGCATAAATTCAGCAGACTGACCTGATTGAAAGCGGTAACCATCGCCTATTGTCATTTGTAACACCAAAGGTACTACCAATGTGCTGCCGCTCTCTAAAGGGAGGCTGTAAAATGGCCAGTAATGCCGGAACACAACTCAAGGTTGCTATGGCGGCATAATCTAAACTAGGGATGGTAGCCATCTAGACGGGCAAATGCCCTACCACCTGACAAGGCAAGCGAGTTGAAGAAGCGGTAAAAAATAAAACAATAGGCGGTCTTATGTATTGTATTATGATCTGTTAGACATAGTATCCTAATAAAAAGTACATAAATATTGATATATGCAGATTTAATTGGTAATATAATACATAGAACTGTATAAATGCAGATACATTCTGTTTATATTTTTTTTCAATATGCTTACATATCTTATCCATAAAAGCATATTTGACCCTGGCACAGAAACCTCATGGGTTTACTCGTGCCGCAGAGTCATGTAAAATACATAAAAGTTATTATTATATATTCGAAACTACATTTAAAAAACAGAAATTTATTTATCGTACTAGACTTGAGTGACAGAATACTCCATCACAAGCCTATTGAACACTTGCACAGATAACCAACGAAGACGAGACAGAATATCTATACCTCAATTACATATATTTATCGCAGCCAGTAGTTTTTGTTTCTGAATCTACCGCATTATGTAACAGCATACAAATTCTACCGATAGATCGTGCAATTCTCAAAGAAAAATCTTCTAAACTATAATAATTCTGTAAATGGTTCTAGTTTGTTCAATGCGTTAAAAAATTTGAATAAATCAGGGGGGTTAATTCGGACCAACAGATTCTGAAAATACAATTTTCAGAATTTTTGTCTGTCTGTCAGAGCATTATGTGAAAACTACTAAACGGATTTGAATCAAATTCGACGCTGAGTAAGCTCACATCCCGGGGCTTAACTTAGGATACTTTTTATCCCTATAAATAACGTCGTTTCCAAGGATAGATGAAAATATCGAAAAAGATGGTACTAAGATCGCATCCTTTTTGTAAACTACTGAACGTATATGAATGAAATTCGACACAGAGCTCTCTTATGTCCCAAATCAACGTTTAGGATACTTTTTATCTCGATAAATGATGTCGTTTCCATAGAATACACGGATTAGCTAAAATCACAACCCATGGTTTGACACTTGGCCTAGTCGGGGGGCAAACTCTAACATTATTATAAGTTAACATGCTGTAAACGTTTTCCTCAAAGTTGGAATTTTTAAAATTTCCTCACGTACAGCCCATCTGACCCGAAAAGCAAGTTCTACCTCATCGTGATGATTAATTTTGTCTCGCCTGTAAAGCGACTGCCTTAAACGAAGTGGTACCAGTCAAATTACTGCTCGAGAAAGAAGTGCCCTGTCTCATCTCTAATTTAGTCACGACAAAACTTTTGAAATTAATGTATTCAATTTCAAACGAGCGCCGCAAAACAAGCAAACTGAAGGCGTAACAGATAAAATCTCAGTTGCCTGTCTGGTATCGAATCATAACTTAGTAAGCCATGTTTCATTGAACTATTGCTTAATATGGTATTAGATAAATTCTAATCAATACAAATCATTCAGTCGAGGATTCTAATTTAAATTCCAATTGTAAGCTGTTTATTATAAACGTATTGAATGAATGAATCTTTATTTATAGAAATACAGAGAATAGTGGAACAGTAGGCGGTAACATAGGCAAATGATGTCACTGTATTTGACCTACATATAGTCATATTTAGGTAGTTACATGTCAATCTAAAATAATAATAATAATTCCAAAATCAAATAAGATATTGAGAAACACGTTTTGAGGTTTTAGGTCAAATTACTACCATTTCGTCATGTGTCAGTTATTTATCTTTAATAATATAAAATTGTAAAAATGCCGTATCTGTACATTGTAGCTATTTTAAAAAAACAACAACTGGAATACACTATATAAACGATGGAGAACACGATGCAATTTTTTTAGATTTCTCGCTTGTATGTAATTTTTAAATTAAAAAAATTATTTAATCTGGTTTCCTATTGAAATAATTTACAATTTTTGGTTATTAAAATGTTGTTCATAGTTTATTAATTATTCGTTTTTTTGTGATTTTAACTTACCTTCTGACACGTTTAAAACACGTCGTTTAAATGAATAGCTATATCTACTATATCTAATATATAATCTACTAATAGCAATCGCTACCATATTAGATTGTTATTACAACCTTATATGGTAGGATATAAAGCATCACGATCTTTCTCCATGCTATAAATCTGCTTCGAAAGACCTTACCTGAAGATTTTTCCAAAATACACTTAAGTAATTAAATACATAGTTATTTTAGCATAAGTAAACATCTCTTTAATTTACGCTAGCAGCTCGTCGTAGAAAATGGTGAAGAATATATCTCATTCTAAAATTTTAATTAACACTCAACCGCTTCATCCCTAAACCTTCCATCTTACACATGGTAATCTCGTTTAATCAAGTCACAGTATTATAAAGAATAACAATAACACCTCTCTTAAATGTTAACGGAAAAGCTGATAACGTTTATACAATGCTCGCATTGTGAACAGTGATTGATTTTGGTGATATGAAGAAATGATTTACGATTCAATACATATATTGAATCTTTTGTAATTTCGTCATATCAGACGTCGATTATCCTCGTCTAGTAGTAATTCATACACCGGCGTTTTATTCAAATAACGTTGGTTCGAATCCTATCCGAGAGGCATGCACCGCTTAGGCTTTTCCAACCTACTTTGTGCAATGATACAATTATCACTGTTAACGAAAACATCCCGATGAAACCTGCAACCTGAGATAAACGAGACGAGATGTGAAACCCGCCAATCAGCTTTGAACAAGCGAGGCGGAGATACTGTCTGTCCGTTCTCCTAAAATAATCCAGAGGCCCGAGACCAGCAGTGGCATGTTTATGCGTTGATATACATTTTATGTGGATAGTTACATAACACTATATAACATAGTTAAATAAAACTTTATTGCTCTCGAAAACAAACGCAAGTTGCAATATTTTCCAGCTAAACAATAGATGGCTAATAATATAATAATTAACGACATAATTGTTATAAATCATTGTGATACTACATTTTCTCCGATACCTCCTGAACGGCAAAATATTCATAGAGATAGTTTAAAAACAACTCTATTACGCGCCGCGTCTTGTAACTTGTCGCCATATTGCTCTATCTCGACTGCACCATGAAACTACTGTTAGAAGTACAATATACTGTACGTGAATTATGCATGTATGTATATATAATTTAAAGTCATAAAACTAGAAACAAAGTAGAAGAAGAATTTGTAGTTGACATTTCATAATGTAGCCGAGTTGTATTTCGTAGCAAGCGTATAATAGCGTTGTACAAAATTTCCAAAGAACAATGTTTTGAGCATTTTTAGTTTTCCTTTTGTTAACACTGGTTGTTATAAAAGCGCAGGCAATTTCGTTTATCGTAGCTTTTGAATGGATACGTGTACAAAAATAGACGTTACTATAATATACGGACGTAATTTAACGTGGAAAACAAAAGAGTACCTACTTGAATAATAAGCATAGAAGTTGGTAATATTCAGAAATACTAACTACCCGTCATTCTTATATTTTAATTAGGATTCGCCCGCGTCTTTGCCCACGTTGGCTGGGTAGGAAAGATCACAGTTATTTTACACAGATAATTCAAAGCGGTGAAAATATAGCATCGGAATCAGATTTTTTTCGTCCTGGCCATTTTAAACCACTCCCAAGAAAATTCGCGGGATCAAAAGTATACCAGATTTTAAGTCCGGGAATTTGTTGTCGGTCAACGAAAACCGCATCGAAATCGGCCCAGCAGTTTTTACATGAATCCCGAACAAACAGATAAGAAATAAAAAAAAATGCATCGTGTTCTCCATCGTTTATATAGTCTATTCCATTTTTTTTAAATAGCTTCAATGTACAAAGCCACAACAACACAGCATGTTTATAATTTTATAATATTATAGATAGATAGATAATGTTTAATAAATAATTGAAACCGTATCTGAAAGGTTAAAGAAACGACATTGTAACTTTCAACACTCTGTCAAAATCTAGGCGGATTAAATACATTTTATATATTCATAAGTATCTCAGTGCATTTGATTATGGTGAATGAATGAATGAATATGCTGTATTGTGTTTTAAAAGATACAGTTAACAAAAATAAAATTTTACAATACAATAAGCGGTCTTATCGCTATTAGCAATTTCTTCCAGACAACCTTTGGATGTATAAAAATGTAATAAGAACAGAGGTATGTTGCATATGGTTCTATTATTCTTTTCGTATTACCTCAAGAAGCATACATAAATGGTTATTTTTACGTATGTTTTTCATGGTCGAAGCCAGAGATAATGGCCTTTACCTATGAACATATAGTATACTTTTCATATATCGCGCTTTATAACTGAAGTTTTCCGTTGCATGAAAATATTAAGAATGGCAATGTCTCAATCAGTAATTGGAACTCTGCAAAGCTGCAAAGTCCTAGCTAGGTTTCTGTAGGTAATCATTTTCTATATACTAACACACTTTTTTCTTTTTCTTTTAATGGAATGATTTAATGGTGGTGTTTATTATACCTAGTTTTTAAGGACTCGAGGGCCAGGAGTACCATTATACAGAGTTTAACCTAACTTGAGCTCATACTTTTCCCAATTTAATTAAGTTTTTTTTAAACTTTTGGTTCTATTTTTTTTTTGTTTTCGTGGGAAATGAATAAATAAATAATATTAAAACAAACGATAATTACAACTTATGGCCTCCGTCCAGAAATGTATTAAAATTACTATTTAGCAATAATTTTAATATAATATTTTCTTAAGTTTTCGCGACTTGTATACATAATAAAACTACGTTTTAACGGTTTTAAGCGCGGTGATTTTATTTGATTTTGGTTTTTCCGACGTTTCGGCCACTTTTCAGTGGCAGTACACACGCTGGATAAACCCAACCACTACATCAGATTCGATAACCCACAAATCCTCGCGAAAGAGAATCGTTTCATACCTAGAATGATGCGTGAGGCTATTGAAATCAAAAAACACCCAAATTTCAATAGAGAAGATGGTTGGCAAGTACCACGTGTTTGGGATCCAATTATCAAAACTATTAAGACCCAAACCCAGCAAAAACCAGCTGCCAGACCTCAAGACACTGTGAGCTCTTTCTGCGTACAACGGAACACAAACCAAATTGACTGATAATTACTTTTATTTTTCCTTCCACCCATTTTAATATTATATAAAATTATTAGAGCTAGGCATGTTTGCTGAAGAGTTTCTTGCGCCGCTTCTTCTCTTCAAGCCATAACATGTTGCGAAGCGGTAGTAAATTAGATTAGGCTCCCATAGAGTAAATAATAACCATAAACAAAATTAAAATTAAATAATTAAAATTAACAAGTTGGCGGTAGGCTAAATAAAACTTTAACAATACTCGTTGACACTTGACATCTTTGTCTTCCGTGATCACGGCCACTGAAAAGTGGCCGAAACGTCGGAAAAACCAAAATCAAATAAAATTACTGCGCTTAAAACCGTTAAAACGTAGTTTTATTAAATAATTTCAATGTTTTTTTATAAGGCGACTGGCATGTCTTCGTTCTGCATATTCTTCGTCTTGTATTATATACTTCCTTTACACGAAAATTTATATTACCAGCATATTATGTAGATATATAAGTACATCTATAATAAACAAAATTCCACGTCTTGTATAAATATTAATCTTTGTTTCTTATATCACACGCCTGAGGTTCGGTGAGTAAACGCCTACTTATATTTAGCCATTTTTATATGCATGCTTAAAGAGAAAAGTAAAAATGCTCCGCACGTGCGAACACAAGGGTTGGACCGCTGAAACATTCAGCCACATGGGTTGTCCTCATTGTTTTTTATCGTTAGCACTGAGCCGCTTTTATTATTTGACTAAAATATTTTTAAAGCCATAATAATATGTTTAATGACAATCCTTATATCTTTTTTTTTAATACAATAAAAAGAAAATAAATTATTAAATAAAAATGAAATAATTTATAAAGATCAAAATAAGACCTCTTCAAGTCCAGACGCCCTTTAACCCGATGGACTGACGACCTCCGCAAGGTCGCTGGTAGGCGCTTGATGAGGAAGGCGGAGGACCAAGTGGCGTAGACTTGGGGAGTCCTGCGTCCAACGGTGAACTGTGATTGGCTGACGAAGAAGTCCCCTTGGTATGTGAAGACGCAGTCCCAAGTTATAAATCCAAACTAGGCCTGATTCATATACTAGTATTAAATCTTATTTGTGCACAATTAGACATAGTTTTAGTTTTGCAAGTTTATTTCTGTAATGGTATACAAGATCGATATTTTTATTTATTTATGCAAACAGACTAACGGACAATCAAAAAGTTAACAATACCTTTCTTAACAAAGAGCTGTTCTTATGTATACTTAGTTATATTTACTGCTTACATAGTAATTTAATAAGTCAGTTTACATGTAGCTCGTTAAGCTACGCGCTTAGACTCCTTTAATATTATACCATCAGACTTTTCTATGAAAAAATAACGTAACAATGTCTCGTTTAAGTAAACATAATTATGTATACGGTTCCAAGTCTGTACCGCCTCAGGCAACAATGTCTCACAGAAGGCAACCATAAGTCGCGCTTTATATTCTACAGACGTGGGTAAAGTATTGTCACAAACTATGGACGGTATATGCTAAGTTGAAATATTGTTGCACGTCTCCCCTTTTTATAATAAGCTAAACTGTCACGTTATCATCATAACTTTATACATTTGGCCCACAGTCTGACCCGAGTTAAATTTTCTTAACAATTTATATTAAAATTTTAACCTTAAGTTAAACTCGTGATAACATAGCTGAGTTCAATGTTTTGATTACTTTCCATTTCCCTCTATTGTAATCCCATATCCTTTCTATCCCATTCTTCCTGTTTGATCCCTCTATCTCGTCCTTCTTACCCACCCTAAAGGCCGGCAATATCTTGGGGTCGCCCCTGGTGTTGCAAATATCTATAGGCGACCGTAACCACGTTCCATGGGCTGAGCCACGGCTCATTTTGCTTCAGCTGGTTTGCCAGCTTCGCACTTAAAATGCTATCCGTGAAGGAACGGAGAAAGAATATGATTACCTGCGGCCGAGGGGCCTGTCATAAGAGTTGACAAAACAAACCACAGCCAGGTAGTAGGGTATTATCTAATCTGAGTAGCTACCCACCCCTGGTCTAGAGTATGCCGCCATAACAATCCTGATTGTGTTCGGGCATTAGTGGCCAGGTTCCAGTCCCCCTTTAGAGAGCGGCCGCACATTGGTGTTATAATATCAGCCCATAAATGTCCTACTGCTGGGCTCGGGCCTCCCATAATACGGGAAACGGACAGCATACCTGCCACGCTTGTCCAAGGCGGCTTGGAGGTTTGACACAGTGGCTATCTCGATGTGCAGGTTGCATCACGATGTTTTCCTTCACCGTTTTTAGTACATGGTAATTGTAATGTGCATATTACATTAGATCAGACTAAGTAGTACTGACTAGTAGAACTGACTAAGTGATGCATGCGTTCCGGCCAGGATCCAACTCGCACCCTTTGAGCTCGGTACGCGTGCGCTAGCCATTACGCTACCATGACTTGGTTTTCCATAAAATTGGTGTTACAAGCGTCCATAGGCGATGGTAACCGCTTTCCATCAGGTGACCGTCTACCTGTTTGCTGAACTCATGCAATAAAAAAAAACAATATCTGTGCCTTTAACTTGTTAAAGCAAATATAGTTCAGGTGTTTTTAACTGAAATCTTTGTTACCGTGGAATCATACCTACTAACTTAGCTTTATTCTTGTTTTCTTTTTAGTTACGGCTTTTAATTAATAAATCTACATTTTTAAATATGTAAAAGCTACACATACTAAATGTCAATATGTGCATGCAGGTGAAGAAAAACATCGTAAAAAATCGATATATTGAGACAATCGGCGTATGAAACCCACTAATCTGCCATAAACAAGGGCATGCGTGTCGTCCAATCCCATATAAAAAGGCGGAAGCCCAGCACTAGGACTTTGTAGCTGAAAGTTTAGTTCGTAAGCTCATGTGCTACTGGCAAAGGAAATTATTGCGAAACCAAAGTCAAATGATCATAAAATCAATGACCCTTTTTACAAATACACAAACATCTCCAGAGCCAAACAATACGCGTACTTTATAGGCCACTTCCCTTTGTTTATTAAACAAACATGAGTACCAATCCTTCATCTCTAAACGAGGCAAAATGGAAATTGGAAAAATACTTTTGGATAATTCGATTGTACAGTCGGATATCAGGGGTTTGGATTTCTCGCACCATGACTCGCGTCTGCGAGGCAGAAAGGAAACCCAATTCAATTTGGAAACACGACTATTTGTTTGTAAGCACAATAAATAATTTTGTAAGAACTCTATAAAAATGTTATTGATAACGCTGTTTTCTGTGTGATATTTTTTATCTCAGGAGCGGTTTGTAGTTGTTCGGGTGCATAAAAATTAGCTTAATCCGACACAGTTTTCACTAAAATCATAGCTGCAGTACTTTGTGTCCTGGAAATCCCGCGGTAATAAATAAAAAAAATGTCGTGGGCATATCCTAGTATTTTATATAATTAAATTTGTATCTAAGTCATAGTATAAGATATTGCTACAAGTTACGTTCTGTAGGATGTGTCTGTTAGCCATACCGTCGTATTTGAGATTGACAGTATAAGCAAGGTTCATCTTTAGTGAGGTCACGAGATGTCTAGCGGAAGCGTTTAGTAATCGTACAGTTAGTCGAGCTCGCCGTGTTCGGGGCCCGACTATAAGTGGATTGGCCGCCGACGCGACGATGCGCCATATTGGAATATGAAATCTCTACGCGGCTGCGAGGCTATGGCTTTTATTGCCCGACTTTTACCATACTAAAGGAGTTACGACAGAATTGCCATATTGCTATAACATGCAAGGTTTTGTTGTTTTTTAGCTTGTCTAATGCCACTGCGCATGTTTTATCTCGGATGATGTTATAGTTCTTGACCGTTTCACGTAGATGTAGCTATGGGTTTAGTACGTTATTTGTGAAGCCATATTGTTATTAATTGTGAATGCCGTTAAATATTGGCAGATAACGTATACATATACATTAATGTAGGTATTCATTTACGGATTTATTTTTAGCGTTATAAATGTTAAAGTTATTGACTGTGGACAAATGCACCTTCATTTGTCCACAGTCAATAACTATAACATTATCGCAGGTGAAGCAAGAGCATTACTGAAATAGTACAAAGTTAATAATCATTGCCTTCACCAGTCGGCACGGAGTGGACCTCGCTAGAGCTAAGAATCAAGCTCCAGGGGTGGAAGTGATAAATGCCATAACGTCGGAAGTAGCTTTGGTGAAACTGCAGGCCACCTCTCTACACCCCTTAGCCACTCACTCATGTTGCCCCCCCCCCCCTGTCTTCTATGACATTTTTAGGGGCCCAGTAGAGAGTGGCAAGTCACCGTCTGCCCATTTTTCCATGTTCCCCGAACATTGCGACGAGCAGACGCCATAGGCCCCATATTCCCAGACCCCTAATACCACTAGTAGTTCACCCCAATAGCCTGGTACTTTTTGTTCTCATTTCCAACAATATTCCTATACTGGCCGGGGCTTGTCGTTGCGTGGATTATATGGTGTAGACAGGGATAATCGCCAGTCAGTGTCATGCCACATTTACATTAAATTTGTCAAGGGGCCTCTACGTTTTGGCCCGTATTTTCATGGCCCTTGGTCTCTAGAGACATACAATAATAATATTCGGCAGACAAACACTCATTTTATATACCTAAGCTAAGCTAGTTACGCTTGTGTTATGGGTAATATACAACGGACCACTCTGGGGTCGATCCCAGACACCCAGACCATAGTAAATAGCAGAACGGTGGTTTCCGAAATTCACCATGCCACAAGAATCGAACCCAGAGTCTCTGCGTTCTAGCGAGTTCGGCCGGTTAAGACTTAGTCCGATCAACCACAGAAGCCATCAAGCTGTCGTTGAGTGTAAATATTGATATTATTTAAGTAATAATCCTTCAGCACAAAACCTGACGAAGCAGTACTTTGATATTTGGTCAATGTTGACATCATAATTTTGTAGAATATAAAGAGTTAAGTTAGTATAAGTTGCACAGGCCAATATAGCCCGGGGATGTAAAGCAATCATGGGATCGTTGATATACTACTGTATATCAATGTACTGTATACACTACCCAACAGAATAATGTTACTCACTATCCGTCGATTCATTTAAAATACAGGTCAAGAAGTCGTTAGTCGAGCATACCTTTTGTAGTCATAAAGAGTTTATGGCCTGTTTGCGATTAACACAGCTTTTTAATTTCCATTAAACCTCATTACATTATATAACGCATTATATCTTTTAAATGTAACTCGCCTTTCATACGTCTACCATGAAATAATTAATATTTCTCTATAAACGCTAAGTGCTATAAAAGCTTGTGAAATCACGAAATATACAGACAGATTTCGAAACCAAGTTCAATTTAATACAATACCAAATCATGACCTGCTATGACCTAATATGAATTATTATTGAGACCATAATTATATTTTTAGAAATTGACGTGTCACATTGATATGAATAAAAGATACCTATCTGATTTCAGTAGTCTATTCTATTTTTGTTGTTGCTGACTCCAACGCCTTTGGATTTTGCTAATGTCGTAGTAAAAAGGGCAGGTGTTAATAGACGCTAATATAGTTGGCACACATAACTAACAATAAAACTTATACACATACTTAAACCTACGCGCACTACCATCGCATTGCATTACACGCACACTCCACAAACAAACCAAGACACACAAAGAGCCTAAAAATTAATAACCCAGGCACAGAAAAGAAAAAAACAACACACATGGCACTAGATACAACTATATATAAGTATAGATATAAGGCCAACACTGCACATGCACTTCCTCACAACACCAGCATGTAACAGATACACTCTACATTAGTATAAGTTTAGTATTAAAATTAGAATAAATTAATATAATAAGTTATTCTTAAGGTACACCAGAACAGAATAATTACTATATATAATGTCACATACACTAACAAAAATAAACAATAAGCGTGTACGGAGTCTCAAATTTTTCATAGAAATTAAGTATTTAAAAAGGGTACGGAACTCGAGTCCGTAGAGATATATATAATAATAATAACAAAAATAATAAAAAAATATAGTTGGCAAAATGAAGCTTTCAGTAATAATATCGAACGAATATATTGTTCAAAACTTTAAAATCTTTTGTTACCGCTACTCTAAACATTTAACAAATCCAGATTTATCCACGCTATCGCTGACAACACTGCCGATATCTCTAACCCTCTTGATAAATTGTGTTGTTTTCGCCCAACTCGTTGTTTGCTCCCGCGGTCGTGCCTTCTATTCAACGTATCCACCTATTACTACCAATGCGGGTGGTTTGAAAACAACCTCGGCGCCGAAATCTTTGTTTATGTCTCAACAACCCGAAATTGTTTTATAGCCTGGATATAATTTCAATAAAACGGTGAAAAAATGTTTTTGTTGTAGAAATCCTGAACATGAAAGGTGCCTAACTCTCTACATAAGTTTTACGTTCAAAGCTAACTGTGACCTACTTTTCGTACCTAACAAATACTCATCAAAATGGGCTATTTACATCCGTTTTAGATGATTTCAACATTACAGGATTTCTTGTTGTTTCGCACACGTAAATTTGGAATTTATTTACGAAAGTATTTTTTCAAAGTTCCCATCTCGTAATTTTATAGTTACATGGATCCATTAAACTTTAGAATCCAACATCTCACCTCACAATATCTTTCTAACGATACTGAGAAAAAGAAATCACCCTTAGTTACAAGTACGAGCAATAATTCTATTTTTTTACTTTTTCACGATTTCACTACAACATACAACCATGTATTATTGTTGTGTATTTTTATTTATTTAAAAACATTTTCGTCTCTATTTGTCCTGGGGGAGTCTGGAAGAGATCGCTATAAGCGATATGGCCGCCCATTGTTCAAAAACAAATGTTTCCGTATTATTTATCTAAGTTTGAGGTAATGGTATACAATAAAGAGTTTTCATTCATTAGTAAAAATAGAATAGCTTACAATTTGGAGAAAGAATACAATTTCCTGCGGCCGGGCGGCCTGTCGTAAGAGGCGACAAAACAACCCACAGCTAGATGGTAGGGTATTTGCCTGATTGGATGGCTACCACCCTGGTCTAGAGTATGCCGCCATAACAACCTTGATTTGTGTTCCGGCATTAGTGACCAGGTTCCAGTCTCCCTTAAGAGAGCAGCAGCGCATTAGTAGCACCTTTGGTGTTGCAAATGTTCATAGGCAATGGTAACCGCTTTCCATCAAGTAGGCAGTCTGCCTGTCTGCTGAATAAAAAAAAGGGTCTTACCAACTTTCATCCTAATTAAAGAATTTTATTAAACACATTAACTTAAGTATGTAAAAAACAACCTGGTATCGCAAAGAACTGCATATTATAGACAAACTGATTTTTGAGATAAACGGCTATAACATTTTTAGGTATTCCGTTTGCCAAAATTACTATAGAACCATGAATACGAACCTGCCTAATACCCAAAATCCTTTCCCTTTAAATACTCGCTGATATGGGATCTATCTTAGAATTAATGAGTACAAGTAATTAATAAATTAATGTGAACCATGAACAATAAAGGTTCTTATTGGGAGAGCCTTGTCTCGTTATACACACGAGGCGCCCCTTTTCGGCGCCTTAATGAATTTCATAAATTACGTGTAGACATGTTACCACGCAACAGTATGGGTTAAAAATATTGCTTTTATTTATAAGATTTCGTAGCAATTTCAGGAAAAAGCGAACCTTTATGAAATCGTCACGTAGTAAATACGTTTATCCGTCTGTCTTTGTACGTCACGGTCATTTTTATCAGAAAATATTCATTCTATGTAGATGTTTAGCAGAGAGTTGTGAGATATCTTAGTTATTCATCTTAAAAACAATAATAATGCTTATAACTTCGTTTTTAATTACCACTTCGTTTGCTGAAGATTTGCCATTTGTATTAATATCTTCAAAACCCTCCAAGCTGACGAAATGAAAATGTAACTAAATTTAAGATAAAGATAAGTTGGTTTTAAATGCATCAAGAAAAATGTTTTTTTTTTTTATAAGAAATGTATATATTGATTTAATAACTACATATCTAAAGTGATGAAATTTAATATCCAAATTAGCAATGTGTCTTCGCTTAGATAAAACCTAACTGATTACAGTGAGACGTCGATTCCAACCTAATAAAGTACTACATGTGTTCTACTATGAATCAGGCTAAAAACTATGAATACAGTTACTTTCATCGTCTGGCGATCTTTTAAATAAATAATGTCAATCAAACGCATTAAGTGGACACTTAAACAAATGAATCGTATCTCAAACGTCTGAAGTGACGTCGTTATTTTTTTAACGCGCCCAAAGAAAAGGGACAGATCTATAATTAAACGTTGGTCTTTAATTAAAGACAGCTCGACATTTCAAAGAAGGAGGACATAAGTTTAATTATAATCGAACACAAATATCATTGGGGCAGCAGTCGGGATTGCAGGTCGAGAGAGACGAGCGCCATTTCTGTGAGTGAGACAAGGATGGATATAGGGATTGCCCTACTTAAGCGGGCTATCAGAGCATTGTTTGTCGCGCCGAGGTGGCCACGTAATATCAACGACGTAACGACAACCATGATCGCAAAGATAGCGGGATCTTAGACTGACTGGAGACGGTAAGTTCTCTAGCAATAATCATAAAAGAGGTCGCATACCTACAGATATCTCGCCTGTGCCGTACAAATACGCAGGTTATGGACCTCCACTTTGGTATACTCACTTTTATAAAATACTTCAGATATGAATATCCGTTTTAAGTTATAACGTGTCTTACATAATATATATTATATATATATATATATATATATATATATATGTATGTATGTATATATATATATATATATATATATATATATATATATATATGTATGTATGTATATATATATATATTGTAACTCTCTAAATATTTTTTGATTTAATGCGTATGTGGTTAACAGTTAAGTGTTTACTATTCCTTGTTTATTTATGATTTAACTTTTTCTTCATTTACAGTATTACTGTATTTACAGGAAAGGAGAAAGAATACAATTTCCTGCGGCCGGGCGGCTTCTCGTAAGAGGTGACAATCGAACCCACAGCCAGATGGTAGGCTATTTGCCCGCCTGGATGGCTACCACCCCTGGTTTAAAGTATGCCGCCATAACAACTTTCAGTTGTTTTCCGACATTAGTAGCGAGGTTCCAGTCTTCCTTTAGAGTACAGCAGCACATTGGTAGCACCTTTGATGTTACAAATGTCCATAACTAGCCGATGGTTACTACATTCCATAAAGTGGGCCGTCTGCCTGTCTCCTAAACACAACCAATAAAAAATCGAATCCAAATCCAATACTTTCATTCTGAATAATGATTGATTCTGAAAAGCTGTTTATAAATCATTTAAATCTATGTGTACTAGCAGAAGGTGATGTCAGGAGCCTTAAGAACAGACGAGCGTGCATGACAAGAGCTATGAATGTCAAAGAAGCAAGTGAGGTGTCTAAAAATAAGCCTGAATGGCGCTCTGTTGTTTGTGCTTACCCCGCAAGGGAACTGGCGTGGAGTTATGTATGTATGTATTTAAATCTATGTACATACATACATACATACATATTATCACGCCTGTTTCCCATGGAGGTTGGCAGAGACTATAGATCTCCACTTGCGACGATCCTGACAAACAACTTTCGCTTCATCTACTTTCATTAACCTCTTCATACATACACGTTTATTTGATATGCTTTTTACCTGACCTCGTTGTAACACTTCTGTTATTTGATAATGGTGTGTACGTCGTGGTCTACCCGTACCAACTCTACCATTCACAATACTGTCATATACTTGTTTTGTGATTCTGTTTTTATCCATCCTCTCTACATGCCCAAACCACCTTAATATTCCTTTTTCAACTCTTGTTATTACATCTTCTTTCAATCCACAACACTCCCTTCTTACACTATTCCGTATCATATCATTCATGCTTATCTCACATATACTTCTCAATGCTCTCATTTCAACTGCATTTATTCTGCTTTCATGCTTCTTGTGCCACACCCAACTTTCACTGCCGTACATTAGTGTTGGCACTAACACCCTTTGATGGACAGCCAAGCGTGCCTTTACAGACACTTTTTGGCTTTTCATAAAAGAGTTTAGCGCTCCATTCAACTTATTGCCTGCAATTACTCTTCTTTCAATGTCACTTTCATGCTTTCCGTCTCTGGTAAACATGCACCCTAGATAAATAAATTCTTTAACTTGCTCTAACTTTTGGCTTCCTACGTGTATATTACAAGTTCTCATACTTTCATCTCTTTCAAATACCATAACCTTCGTCTTGTTCACATTAATTTTCATACCCTTTCTCTCAAAAGACTCATTCATAATTGTTACCATCTCCTGTAACTCTACTTCCGATGATGTACCTACAGTTTTTCCATAACGTAATGTTTATTCCAATGAATACAACCACTACCAATTTTCCCTTAATATTTCCCGCTAAATTACTAATGTTTGAAAGCAAATAATCGAACAAAACGCTAACAGTGCTCACGGCTCATTGCATTTGACAGCGGGGGATAAAGGTTAATTATTTTCTGTTTCTACCCGCTTTCCGAACTTCAAAGAATTTAAAACATAAAAATTAAATGCAGAGTGTCGCAATCAGACACAGTGTTCAAAATCATAAACAATTTCCTTTTTATATGGCTCTTAAAAATATTTTTACGATAAATTGTTAGAATCAAATTTTTATAAGAGGTTATTTGTTGCCAAGACGCAATTTTTTAGATTTCTTCTACTGTCCGTCTATCTTAAAGTCAGTTTATTTGGAGATTACCAATAGTCTATACGTAGCCCAACACTATACCGATGAAATTTGTATGGAAAGTGTATTTTATGATCCGATGTACAGTAGTGCACAAATTGCGAAAAATAAAAATATTATGGCTGATACATATAAATAAGAGATGAGAAATAAAATTCAGTGCACGTATAAGTTTCTAAACTATAGATAAAATGATTTCGATATTAGACAATATATTTTCTTATTTAAGTTCACGTTTATAGACGCACTTTGTTGACCATTTTTTAACAAATAAATAACAAGAAAGTCGTAGTAGGGTAATGGCTAGCGTACGCGACACAAACTCAAAGGTCGCGGGTTCGAATCCTGGCCGTAACGCGTGCATCAGTTAGGCAGTTTTTCCGACCTAACAATATGCACTGTTACATGTGCTAACAACGGTGAAGAAAAACATTGTTATGAAACCTGCACATTGAAATTACTGATGTGTCAAGCCGGCCAAGCCGCCTTGGTCAATCGAGGCGGGTATTTTCTCCGTTCCCCTATAGTGGGAAGCTCGAGCCCAGCAGTACGGCGTATATAAGCTGTATATATGATAAACATCAATTTGGTATTATTTAAAATATAATTCTTTTTTAACAAATCCTTCACAAAAATTGAAAGCTAAGTCTGCTTGTTTTAATTACATACGTAAACAAAGAAATAGAACAATATGGAAAATAATAATACAATATCAACCAATAAACGTACTACTGCTGAGCTCATGCTTTTGTATGAGAAATCAATAAGCTTCTATACACGTTATATATTGTGGCGACTGAGGATAGAAATTTCTGGCAGCGTAAACCGGTCTCAAGACTTTTAGAAAAAGGTAGAAGATTCTGGAAGGAAAAGATAAGGACAGATACATTTTAGAAATGGATAGGTTGAGATCGAAATTCTAGATTAGAATAGTTCAGGAAGGAAAAGACAGAGATAGATAAATGCTTAGAAAGGTACAGACTGTAAATAAAAGAATAACGAAAGAAGATTGAAACTATAGGTTCCAGAAGATTCTTCCGGGTATATAAGCAGCGTAAGGCGAGCCTACCCCCCGGTAGGCTCAGGTAGGTCTACGCAATATCGGCGACGGTATTGTGAGTGAGACATCTTATCCTCGGGACAGTGCGTCGTTAGTTGTGCGTTTAGGGGCAACCCTTCGAAGAAGGACCACATACGGCTGTGTAAGTTAATAAAAGCGTTTAGTCAAAAGAACTGGTGTTTCCTCTCAATCCTAAGTGCGTACCCCCACTCCCACGTAACAATATGTACTATTTGCAATGAATCTAGATCTATAAAAATTAATTCATTTCATTCACTCGTTGCTAGTATTATACTATTTCTTCCATGATAAAATCCAATAAATATACAAATATGACTTGTTCGAGTTAAGTTTGCGATTAACGTAACTCCGTAATTCATTAAAACCTCATTACATCATAACATAATATTATTATAAATCACATATCACTCACCTTACATACGTCTATCTAATACTAAATATATAAAATTTCTATACTACCTAGTCCAGCCATGAGTTCTGTTACAAATGAAAATGCATTTTTTTTTTATGAAGTAATGTAATTAAAGTCTCAGCAAAAAATAAAAAAATATTCTATTCGAAATCGATACCTTTGACTTTTATACAGGCCTTTAATCTGTTTGGCCACGAATCTATGGTTTTACGCACTGTTTCCAAGTGAAATTTCGCCACTGCTTGCTTCAAAGATTTTTTAAGAGACTCAGTGTCACCGTGTTGTTTAGAGCAGGCCATGTCCTCTAAAACTGACCATAATTTGAAGTCTAATGGGTTGAGGTCTGGGCTAGATGAGGACCAGTCTTCAGCTCTTATAAAGTTCGGAACGTTGGTTTCAAGCCAGGCTTGGCTAGTTCGTGCCTTGTGAGGAGGTGTAGAGTCCTGCTGGAAAGTCCACGGTATATTTTTAAAAAGTGTATTGCTGAGAGGTTTCACAACACGATCCAAGACTGTATCTTGATACACTTTGGCTGAAGTTTTCACTCCTTTTTCACAGAAATGTAGTTTTGTGACTCCTTGATAAGACACGCCCGACCAAACCATCACTGACGCAGGATGATGACCACGTTGTATCTTTCCGACCACTTGAGCAGCTTCTTTAGAACTGTGAGCGCTCACTTTATCATTTTGCTTATTGTAGTGTTCTTCAATCGTGAAAATTTTTTTTCATCGGTAAAGAGGATAGATATTTCTGTGGCTTTCACTTGCGTATTGCGACAGAAGGCGTTTTGATCGATCCACTCTCTTTAATTGTAAAGATTGATTTAGGGCATGTCCTGTATATCGACGATAAGCACCGAGCTTCAGGTCTTGTTTTATAATACGCGACAGAGTCCTAGCGGGAATCTTCATTTCTCGCGATAAGATTTTTTTCTTCCTAATGAGGTTCCGATGAATTCTGGCTTTAACAGCATTAACAGCCTTTGTAGTTCTAACAACACGCCACCGCTCCGATCTTTTCTAGTCTTCGACAGACGAAGTGTTGTTGTATCTGTTGATAGTACGATATACGAACATACGGCTGATACCAAGCTTTTGAAGTGTTTGGAATATGGCCGACAGTTCCATACCCACTTTGTGCCAAGCGATCACTGCCATCCTATTTTCTTTAACACCCCATTCCATATTGTAATTTGATAATGAACACGAAAAAATATGTGAAATGGCGCAAAATCGAAAGAAGTTTTTAAAATAATATACGTGTTCCAAATTCAAAATAATTATAAAGTTGAAAAAAAGAAAAGTCTTTATGTTACAGTACTTGTGGCCAGACTAGTTATATCTAAAATACATAAACAGTTGTGCAATAATTATACCTTAATAAAAATCGAAAACAAGTTTCATTCAATAGAATAGCAAATTATGCCTTATAATTTTGGTGAATTTTTATTCAGGTAATTAATCCAGATTACAACCTTGTCTCTCTAACATTGAAAAGCATCACGATACCCGTTTAAACAAAATCTATTTCAAACTCGAACACTATACTAATTGACTTAGAGAAAAGACAAAAACCTTTTACCAAACCAACTTACACAAATAACAAACCAAAGGCGGTGCGAACCCGCGGAAATGTTCCATAAATTAAATCCTTCGAGCGAAGAAGTATAACTGTGAAAAGCGTAACGGAAAGAAGGCGACTGGCACACACAAAATTCGTCATAACCTGCGCCCTGCAAGACAACTTGGAAACTTGCCGAAGAATATATTAAAACTTTATCAAAGCTGAAAGTTCCATTTCCTTTCGGAAATTGATCAATACAGCAAGGATTCGCCGTTGCTGCGCTACCTATCAAAACATAAGTCCACAAAATTAACTCTAAGTTACAGTCATCTAAGTCGGAACCATTTGAACTGGTGCTATAAACGAAACAAAAGTCTTCGCCTTAATAGAGACAATAAGAAAAGTGTCAATGGACACTTTCTTAGTATGAATACTCTTACTTAATTTAGGTTATATTTAAATTACTTAGTAGTCTTTAGATTAGACGGTAATATTAATGAGGTATTTGTTCTTAAATACTTCATTCAGATTTGATTTTCAGTTAGTCAGTCAGTCATTTAGGTCCGATTAGAAGAGACAACAATTAATGGCTTACTTATTTATGTTATAATCAAAATATTATTAGTTATTAAATTACTACTATTAATTCTTCGTAGTAGCTATATAAACTTGTTATCAAACACAAGATTTACGCAAGATAGCTTAGTATAAGTCCCTGTTTTGTTATTATTAACATATTCAAACTACCAGAATATACTCGTACGGATATACATATTCTATTCACATGATAAAATAAAGTAAACATAAACGTATGAAAGTGTATGTAGTCTTTTAAAATAACTAGTGGAATACAGAGTCTAGTCGACTTACATTATAGAATTACGACTTATATTACAGTCGACTTAAATTATACTATAAAAATAATAGGTTAGGTGCCAGGAGACTGGCAACGTTATCATGTGTCATCGCTTTATGCATCTTTCGATATAAGAATCAGACCTCTAATTACCCAAACAGTCGATTATACTCTGTCAAAGATGTTTTTTTACATGAATTGATTTTTTGTATAGAAATGTATATGAAACTAACGTCAATTTTCTGTGAAACATTCGTACCATTATTGTCAACTTACAGATTTGTCGTAAGTAAATTCTGTCAATTATGTCTTCAAACTCGGATATTTCCGTGACTTCGTCCAAGCTGGGCTTGAAATTCCCGCGGGATGCCCGGGGCACAAAATACCGCAAAATTTAAAAAAACTAAGCTATCATTTTAGTCAAAACTGTATCGGAATAAGCAATTTTTTATGCACCCCAACAACTAAACCGCTCCCGAAAGATATAAAACGCTCCGAGATAAAAAACAAATACATAAAATTTGCTATCGTTAATTAAAAAAATCACATTAGAATTCGATTTTTTTTAAACTGGCCATTTTAAATAATTCCCGGAAAAATTCCCGCGGGTATAAAAAGAATAAAAAGTAGCACAGATTTTAAGTCTAGAATTTGCTGTATATCAACGAACACCGCATCGAAATCGGCCCAGTAGTTTTTACGTGAATTCCGAACAGACAGACAAACCGACAAGAATCTAAAAAAAAATGCATTGTGTTATTCCCTCTCGTTTATTTATATAATGTATCCCAGTTATTTTTTTTAAATAGCTTCAAAGTACAGACACGGCTTTTTTAGAATTTTATAATATTATAGATGAAGTTCTTAGGATCTCAAGAGTCCAGTATCTCAAAAGCAAGCGGTAAAAATAGATATAACTTAACTAAGACTTAATATTTTCTTAAGTTTTCGCGACTTGTATACATAATAAAATTACGTTTTAACGGTTTTAAGCGCGGTAATTTATTTGATTTTATTCCGACGTCGACGTCGGACTCGACTTGTCAATAAGAACATCGATTTAACAAACCCGTTGTTTTCGCCACCAACCAGCTGATTTTGTGAAATTTGATAAATGAAATGCAACAAATGTGTCTACGCAAGTCGATTCTCATACAAAGCCTTGCCATACTGTAAGGAAATCCCTTGGTTCAATTGTCATAATCTCTCAATTTAAGAAAAACAGACATTTAGGTTGTAGCAAGCTTGCAATTATTAAATAAAATATCGTGTTTCACATTGCTTTTTAAATACTATGACATCTCTCTTCCAGGTGGACTCAAGAGAATTGTGTTGCTTAAAGTTTCCGATTGACGCAGGCGGCTGCCCTGGGGAACCCGCGAGACGCACTTTCTTTGGTACACGGAACCAACCTTACTGCGCGAAAGTAAAATTAATAAAATGCCCTAGGCGGAAATTTAGAGTAGATATTTATAGCAACAGAAATGATAAATATCATATTTAAAATAGAACACAATAAAGAACAATTGTCATGCCAGTTGATGTGCAAATACGTTCACGTGTTCCGTTATTGTCATGTGTTAAGTACATTATAATGTTAAAGTAAAGTAACTACTTCATGTGGGTTAGTGTTAAAGATCTATGCCATTTCATGCAAATACTTGATGAGTTAAGGCGTTATTTGAGATGCAACGTTGTAAACAACGTTAAATATTGACAGATAATGTATGTATATACACTAATGTGGCTATGCATTAACAGCGTTAATCTTAACGCTTTAAATAAAACGCATTCGGCCCGAGCCAAAATTTTAAACATTAACGCAGATGAATGTAATTGTATATAATATAATATATAATAAAAGCCCATAAATGTAGCACTGCTCGGGCCTCCCATTATAGAGGAACGGACAGTATACGCACCACGCTTATCCAAGGTGGCTTTATTTTATTGCAGAAGTTCAGCAGATTGGCAGACGGCCTACTTGATGGAAAGCGGTTACCGTCGCCTATGGACTTGCAACACGAAAGGTGCTACAAATGCGCTGCTGCTCTCTTAAGGGAGACTGGAACCTGGTAACTAACGCCGGAACACAACACATGGTTGTTATGGCGACATACTCTAGACCAGGGTGGTCGCCATCCAGTCGAGCAAATACCCTACCACCTGGCTGTGGGTTGTTTTGTCGCCTCTCACGACTAGCCGCCCGGCCGCAGAAAATTGTATTCTTTCTCCGTTCCTGCACGGATAAAACCTCCTCCTGCAATTGCGGCTTGGCAAGTTTGACACATCGGTTATGTCGATGCGCAAGTTGCATCTCGATTTTTTCCTTCACCGTTGTTAGCACGAGGTAATTTATGACAATATGCACATTAGGTCAGAAAACGGACTAAGTGGTGCATGCGTTCCAGCCAGGATCGAAACCGCACCCTTTGAGTTTATGACGCGTGCGCTTACCATTACGCTACAACGATTTCACAAAGTACATTTAAATATAAATCTAGAAAATAGAACCTAAGAACGCTCCTCGTCATCATTAAACATAATACGTTTATAATAATAACAGCGATAGAAAATCTTTTAAACATGGAAAATTATTTCGTCATTATTCTCCTATGTTATTTGATAAACAATACACCTAGAACCGCAATTACAGCAACACGTTTACACTGAGTAACAACCGGCAATTAAGATACCTAACCATAATCTCTATGAACACATACCACGAATGAAAGCCCAAATAGGCTATTTAAAGAGAAAATATTGGAAATTCTCTTGTCGCAATCAGAAGGTACTCTATAAATATTCATGATCACCTCATAAAGATGCGTTTCTAGGTTAGATACGAGTTATAAAGCGAACTGTATCATCAGATTAATCGCTTCAGGTTAATTGATGCTCTCGGAGTAATACAGTATGTTATAACCGAATTTATAACTTCATATCAATAATGTTTTATAACTTCATCGTATCGTAAGCGAACAATCGGGCCAATAAAAATTGTTATCGCTGAAACTACGGCTCCTTGTTCTTCCTTTATTTTCTTTTTAACTTTAGCATTTTGAAATTAAGCTTTAATGGGTTTGAACGCGTTTTGTTTTGATGTTTTTGTTTTAACGTTGTTTTTATTTATTTTCTGGTATCCTCTTCCAAAAATATAGAGATATTATAATCTATATTATCTAGGTAACTATAATCAAACCAAACAATCGAAAATTGAAAAGGATAAAGGCTATTTTTGTTTTATTAAAATTTTATTTAAGAAAGTACTACGTATTTTATTTTAATATTCAAATGTATTATTATCTAATAGTAAATTACTAGAAAATTTATGCTTAAGTTATTGAAGTATACATTGTATAAAGCACCTACCTATACAGTTTATGTAACAAGATGAAGTTTGTTTGTATATCTGTTTGTTTCATGTTCACAGTCTGCTTGGATATGAACCATTTCCTAATTTGATATGTACATACCTATATCTAATTTTTAATTTCAAATGGTAGAAACATAGAATAATTTTTATCCCGAAAAATGGAATATTAATCGCTAGTGTTAAATAAATTAGTACAAATTATATTTTGTTTAATGAATGGTTTATTATTGAATAGTTACATTGTTATTTTTTTTATATAATTGCAAAAGTCATATTATTAATATCCCTCTTTATAGTAGTTTTGCATACTTGAGTTATTGCAGATAAAGAACTTGCGAAAAGAATTTCAATGAGACAATTATTATTTTTAAACTGGTAAGCAAGCCATATTCCAAATAGTTGTCTGTATAGCAATTATTAACTATAAATTTCAGGACTCAATCGACAAGCTAGCAAACAATTGTCGCGTATAATCGAACAAGCCTTTGTCACTCCCTAATCACACACTCGGTTGACTCTCAAAAGAGGCGAAAGGAGGCGAGGCAACTCAAATGCCGCCTCAAATGTTTAATTAGAGTAAATAATTATTCGCCGCGAGCCCTTGCATTAAATTCAGAAGAGGCTGCTCTTTAATTTGTCGACCGGCCCGCACCGCGCCTGCCCTTAATATCACTTGTTATTGCTTCCCATTAATTGAGCACAGGAAAATGATTTGCATCCTGATCAGCATACTTATTACCATCAAAAAAGCTTTTTTTTGTGTTAAAATACCGTGTCAATTATTAATTATTTAGGCAAAAAGGGAGCAAAATTTGTTTCTGTTTCTTAGTTTGAATCTCGACTACGCGAGGTTGCCAAATTTTAACCAAATGCCTAATAGAGTTATTCTAAGTTACAATCCTTAATATATCGACGAATTCAAAGGCATATGAACCAAATTACTTTGCTCTCATGGTACGTTATATAACTTTTCCCTTCATTAACGAGAGAATGCTATAAATATGACAAATATAACTAAAAATAGGTAATTGTTTTACACATAACAGCTTTTACCGATTGTTTTGCCAAGAAATATTGTAAATATGCATATTTATTGAATTATTTATTTTGCTGAGCAATAGTATTTTATCCATCGATCTAATTATAATCGATTGGTTTCGATTAAATGCTTTATTAGGTTCCGTAACTAAAAAACAAATCCAAACAGTCAATGTTCATTTACTTAATTATTAATCTCGTACACATGTCTGATTTAAGCATATTTTTTTTTTGTGAAACGCATTTAAATTCTATTGCCCTAAAACACAATGCTTAATAAGAAGCCTTTCTCATATTATTTACTAATAGTAAATAGTATATACAGGCAAACAGAAGCGAACGTCTCGCCGGGAATACAGAGATGTTATCAAAATAAACAAGCAGGCTGTATACGTAGTAGGTGGTTTCATCTATTTTGCTTGCTGCGAAGTTTCTGTCGTTGAAAGCCTTACACGGTTCCGGTTGGAAACAAAAAACGAATGAAAAAAGTGGCCCCGTAATAAAGGGGACACATTACTGATTCTATTCAACGACGAACAAATAAACACGCTGATGTAGACGCGGACGTACATGATCTCTAAATGTAGCTAAACAAAAGCGGCGAAAAGAAAGCGAACGATGCTGTTAAAGCCTTCGTGACGTCACCTGAGCGAATTAGGACCGTCCTCCCTATCGCTCGCGATGATCCCAACACCCTCTCGCTCTTTCACGGGAGGCAATTGACCTATTTTCGGCGGGTGTGCAATAATTTCACCAAGGGTCTCCGTAGGTTCTGTTATAGATTTCGCCGGCTTGCACATTCCTCGGATCGCAGTGACCGAGTTATGCTTTAGGATGCTTTGTAATCGTTGTAGAATATATTCGCTGTTTTTTGTTAATTCATCATGGTGAATATAATGATACTAGTGATTAATCGTCTGCACTGGAATTCGGTAAGCGCCTTCTTTCCTATTTTATCTTCTTGATTATGATATCATTATCAAGCATATGCTCCAAAAGGTTAAACCAGCATTTCTTGGGTCTTTGACTTATACCGAAATATGGTGGAGGCGACTTGATAGCGGTAATACTTACAAGCTTTTTTATTATCGGCTGATGGCCACACTGATACAAAAAAAGTCATAATGGCTATAAAACCCTGAATACTTTTACGAGTGTATTTATCACATATAATTATCATAATATCCCTAATCGCTGTTGTTTGTTTAATCTCTAATTGCTTGTAATTTTATTCAGCTTCATAAAACTTGGTCACCAAATATTATAACCGCTGCGAATAAAACCGCACCACCCCAGTTTCATATCGAGTTAATAAGCTTACATTTCCATATAACATGGCCTTTATTTCTGTTGTATTATTATCTAATTACCTATTTTATTATTACGTTAAACAGCTCGGATTTATTATGATAATTATTATGAATTTGTTTGTTGTTTCCATATCTATTTTATGTACACAAAAATAATGTAAGGGAAGATAATTCTTAACAAAAAACAGACGAAGTTATTCAATGGGGTGTTTCTAATAAACTATTTGATTTGTTATTAAGTCGTATTTCTATCACCGAATGCAAATTGCCTTGGGTGATTTCCCTGGGCCCTCCAACAGGGACTCTTCAAAAGGTGCATACAGGTATCTATAATATTATAAAATTCTAAACAAGCCGTGTCTGTACATTGAAGCTATTTAACTAAAACTGGAATATACTCTATAAACGATGGAAAACATGATGCAATTTTTTTTAGATTTCTTGTCTGTTTGTTCGGGATTCACGTAAAAACTACTAGGTCGATTTCGATGCAGTTTTAGATGATTCACAGCAAATTTTTAGGCCTAAAATTTGCGCTACTGTTTAACCCGGAAATCTAGCGGAAATTTTTCTGGGGATGATCGAAAAGGGCCAGATTGAAAAACAAAATTCAAATTCCAATGTAGTTTTTTCACTGGTTGATATCAAATTAAATGTAATAAAATGTGTGATATTTTCTATCGTAAGAATCTCGCGGGAACATTCCCGAGAGCGGTTTAAAGTTGTTCTGATGCATCAAAGTTAGCTTATTCAGCAGATAAAAGTTATCAGTCAAATAAATTATAACCTGACTAAATTTAAAAGTGAAACAACTCAACTATTTTATTCATGCAACTGTCATTTTTAATTTTCCCATGTTGTGTTTTATTCTACAGAATAACTTTTACCTGGTGATTGATAAATCGGCCCTAAAACGATAGCTTACGTTCTTTTTTTAAATGCTGCAATACTTTGTGTACCGGGAATCCAGCGGGAATCAAGTTAAGCATGGACAAATTTGCGGGCCTATCCTAGATTAAAATATAAACGACGTAGACATAGGGCGATAACCATTAACAAGCAGAACTATCTGCCCGTTTGCCTACAAGCAAATATAAAAATAGACTAGCGCGAGAAATCTTCTATCTGTGCAGGAACGGAGAAGGAATATAATTTCCTGCGGCCGGGCGGCTGGCCTGTCGTAAGAGGCGACAAAACAACCCACAGCCAGGTAGTAGGGCATTTGCCCGACTGGATGGCTACCACCCCTGATTTAAAGTATGTCGCCATAACAACCTTGAGTTGTGTTCCGGCATTAGTGACCAGGTTCCAGTCTCCCTTAAGAGAGCAGCAGCGCATTTGTAGCACCTTTGGTGTTGCAAATGTCCATAGGCGATGGTAACCGCTTTCCATCAATTGGGCCCTCTGCCTGTCTGCTGAACTCCTGCAATAAAAAATTTAAAAAAACTTGAAATATTTGGGGGATATACGGGTAATATACATACCGAATAAAATTCCAACTCAAGGCCGCGCTATTGAGCTGTATTATATTTACATAATATACGTAATAAAAGGTAACTGGCATTACATTGGCTGAGGCGGGGTGGGTTAGCGGCGCCTGTACGCACGAGTGGTTAACTGAACCCCACGTACCCACGTAGCAATGGCAAGCCGGCTCAGGGCGACTGAGTCGCGGCCCAACTAAATTGAACACCGATAATAGAAAAAAATAATATTAAGAAATACTCTATTTATTTTCACATTACCGTCAATTGTTATCAATTCTCCCCAGAATCCGAAAAGGTTTTTTCTATAAGACTGTCTATGTGTGTGTACAGCCGCGGAATGAAAATACTCGTCACCTTAAAGCCGATTTTTGCGTGCACGAGTACAAGAAACATTACTGCCAACATTTTAATAAATGTTACGTTTATTAAACATAGAAACGTAAAAAAAGAAAATAGCAATGTTGACAATGAGAGATAACAATAAAAAACAAAGAGCTTAACATAAATATTAAAACCTATAACAAGGTTTTACATTTCTGAACAATCTTTTTAGACAAGATAGAAATCAAACAATTTGATCTAGTAATTTTAAACTTTATTGTCAAATAGTAATTAATAGTATACATATATTAATTACTCGATTACATTATTTATTTTGACATAAATAAAAGAGTTGCTAATCAAATAGTTAAACATAAGTTTCTGTGTAACAATTGATTTTGTGACTTAGTTTGAAAAGACAATAGATAGATAACACTTTATTATACACCAATACAAACATGAACTTAGACTAAAATTATATTTCTTCCAGACAACTCCAGGAAATAATTGAGATGACAATGGCGATGGTAGTATACGTAACATATATAGGTAGTATGAACTACTTACATTTTGACAATATGTGTTCGCGGAACATTAAATGAATCAATTTGAAGACTGGCGAATATTTTCGTACCACGACTGTAAAATCTTGCAACGTTATAGGACAATGTTATATTTACGCGAATAATACCTATTGTTATGTTATAAATAAGCGTAAAAAGCTTTTATAACTCTTATTTGCTTTATATTTATTTGTAAATACTTTTATCAATAGGGTATTTTATAAATAGAATAACAATATTAACGTTACTGTTAACTAAGTGAGATTTATTTTTCCTTTTTACCTAGCAATTACTTATCTCGACTGTTTTTCTGTCTAATATCTCTATTATATTTATTAGTAATTCGTAATCGCGTAGTAAACGCGATTGATTTCATTTGCGAAACTACCCCATCTTTAAATATAAAAATATCTCAACTTCATTCTCCTTGACTAGAATACTTACGG
The DNA here is from genome assembly GCA_019925095.2 of Dendrolimus kikuchii. Lineage (NCBI taxonomy): Eukaryota > Metazoa > Arthropoda > Insecta > Lepidoptera > Lasiocampidae > Dendrolimus > Dendrolimus kikuchii. The sequence continues at coordinate 8,265,412 of CM034405.1, forward strand.
TTTCATTCGTATTGAGTTAGAGTACGTATGTTGGCTTAAAGAATTAAGAATAATAAAGAAGCCTACAAACGTACTCTAAACTCAATATGAATAAAACCGATAATCACCACATTTTACTATAACTGGCCAATTACCCAGGCCTTAGAAAAAGCAAACAAACATAATAAGTAACTAAACAAAATTCTTTTGTATAGAAATATTCTTTGATTAAAAAAAACATTACATGCATTTTTTTATTGCAGGAGTTCAACAGACAGACAGACGGCCCACTTGATGGAAAGCAGTTACCTATGGACATTTGCGACACCAAATGTGTTACAAATGCGCTGCTGCTCTCTTAAGGGAGACTGGAACCTGGTCACTAATGCCGGAACACAACTCAAGGCTGTTATGGCGGCATACACTAGACCAGAGGTGGTCGCCATCCAGTCGAGCAAATACCCTACCACCTGGCTGTGGGTTGTTTTGTCGCCTCTTACGACAGGCCGGCCGGCCGCAGGAATTTGTATTCTTTCTCCGTTCCTGCACGGATGAACATGAAATTATTATTAGTTTAAATGCTACCACGTCTTGCCGGAATAAAAAGGTAAAAAGAAAATATCGTTAAGAGACTTGCACTGTTTTATATTATCGGTGTATGAAACACGCTAATCCGCCTTGAGCATGCCTAGCAGCCTAACGTTTATAGACTAACATCAATAATAATGATCATGAATGAGTCAGATATTTGTACCATACTACATCATGAGTTAAAAGTAATATTTTGTAGCATATAATATTTTAATTATATTTGGGAACTTTCCCAATAACACTGGTCTGGCACTAGAGTTTCTAGATTAATTTTGATTTGTATATGTAACTATATAAAGTTTTTTAGTTTAGTTTTATTTGTAACTAGCTGCCCCGGACATGCATTGTAATGCCACATAAAGTTTTTTTGTATATTCTGTTTTTGGGCCAGAATCTCTCGAGGGCGTCTTCAAAACACCCTACCAAAATTTCATCACAAACTGATCAATGGTTTAGGAACGCACAGAGGACAAACATGTAAAGTTTTTTTTTATATATATTGTATTGTATGTAATATACAAAACATACCGGCATTCATAGCGTATATAAAAGTACGATTGTTAGCACCACCCATTATGTGTTAGTAAATCCACCGTGAGCTGAAAGCGTGCCATCGACGTGAATGATTTATAAACGAGGATAAAGCGGGCATTACCCAAACCACAACACGTACGCGCACTGGATTTGGTAAAAAGAGATCCCGACAGGGTCGCCACCTTTGCCAAAAAACACGGATAATCTCACTCTTTTGCTTCCACTTCAAAGAGAATTAAAATTTCAAAGTTAAACTAAAACACTCCTATTTTTCTTTATTATATTTGTCTGGAAAACTAAGACGATTCATATCGTATTTAACAGTGCTTAATACAACATTACTCAGCAGCGTGGCATCTTCTACTAGTGTCCGTTTCAAACACTTTTTATTTAGTGATATCTACTCATTTTTTTATCTATACGGTCATAAATATACAAGTTTAGTTAATATAAGTATATGAACAAGAAGATAATCTTCAAACAATTAGGTACCAAATGATAGCCAGACGATCTTCGACGATTTTTTTTTTTTATAACTGGAGTTCAACAGACAGGCAGACGGCCCACTTGATGGAAAGCGGTTACCATCGCCTATGGACATTTGCAACACCAAAGGTGCTACAAATGCGCTGCTGCTCTCTTAAAGGAAACTGGAACCTGGTCACTAATGCCGGAACACAACTCAAGGCTGTTATGGCGGCATACTCTAGACCAGGGGTGGTAGCCATCCAGTCGGGCAAATACCTTACCACCTGGAAAATGGATATTTATAATATAACATCCTTTAGTTCAAGTGCACATGAAAACATCACCTCTCAATTTTCCGCCAAAAATTCATATCAAAGCCGTGGTTTTCCCACAGCACCACAATATGGGGTTTTTTAAAAAGGGTGTCATAAAATTTCTTCGAAGCCGGAAGAGCTGGTGATATCTCTGGTGTTGGAAACGTCCATAAGCGACGGGAACCACTTTCCATCAGGTGTGCCGTCAAAACAACAAAAACAAAAAAAAATAACATAAAACAAGACAAACACTTAATACCTTTACTTTTCAGCAATCCATTACTGCGATCAAAGATCTATTAGTGGCTGCAGATCAAGGGCCGTCTTTACTAGGGCATTCACCGAGGAAATGGCACCCAGGCGCAGTAATATGGGGGACGCAAGGAAATCGCTACATACACCACACGCAATCTGCAATCATTATACAATCTGCTCTATTTTTCTGCACATTCGCTTGAAGTGCAAGTCAAATTTATATCTCAATATTACAAGTATTATTGATGTTCGAACAAGCACGTGCGGTTTTTTTATTATTGGCAAAAAGGTTCAAAATTATTTTCGCACCTCATAGCCTCGCATATCTGTAAGACGGCCTTATGCAGGTCTGCTATTCATAATCCGCTATTTTTTACAAAGTCCGTCAATAAGAGAGCGGAAGCAGCTCGGCGCCATCGCGACCGTTTCCACTCATACTTCCGGTCACGTTTTAGACGACGAGTTAAGGAACTAGGAGTCTACATCCGCCAACTTTTAGTTTGTTCAATATATTGCTGTTAGTTATTGCGAATAGTTTTTTCACCCACATATTATTTATATGTTGTTGTCGGTTTTCCATATTATACAATGGTTTCTTCTATTATTATGTCAGTGCGTAGACTCTTTATTGATTAGGTATTTAGATAATTATTACAACACTAACTTTCGAAACAACAATTTATTGTGTTTGTATGTATTTAAATAAGAATGAAGACTAAATAGAAAAATAAAAAACTAACTCCAGGTTACTCTCAAGAGCAGTGCCTTTGCTTTCTTGATTGAAAACGATTATAAACTGTCCGAAGACTTAGCCAGCCTACCCCACCACAGCCCTTTGGTAGCATGACATATCAACCACGTGTGTGGCTAAGTCTAATACAAATTTCTGAACTCCAAAAGCAGCAAAAATGTAACTATAACTAGTATTAACATATTTGTGGACTGGAAAGCAACTGTACCTGATGTCAGTACTTAGGAAATACGACGTCTGGATATCGACGCAATTTGTATCCGAAACTAAAGAACGAGCTATCTTTAGGGATACAAATAACATAACCAACCGGTATCTAGTCAAAACAAGCCACAGTCAGGTGGTAGGGCATTTGCCCGACTGGATGGCTACCACCCCTGGTCTAAAGCATGTCGCCATAACCTTGAGTTGTGTTCCGGCATTAGTGACCAGGTTTCAGTCTCCCTTAAGAGAGCAGAAGCGCATTTGTAGCACCTTTGGTGTTGCAAATGTCCATAGGCGATGGTAACCTTTTTCCTTCAAGTGGGCCATCTGCCTGTCTGCTGAACTCCTGCAATAGAAAAATTAAAAAAATATACCTGTTAGCCACATCCACAAAATAAACAACTACAGAAGTGCATCTTCGTGCAATTAGATTTTGCGTCTGGAGGGTCTAGCTTTCAGTAGGAAAGAAGATATATGTCAATAAGATTATATATATATATATATATATATATATATATATATATATATATATATAAATATTAGTATATAACAATAAATTTCAATATTTTTACATGTACAAGAACAGGCGTTAAAAAAACATTTTATCATCTAACTTTTAAAATGTCATGATAAAAATAATATTAATTACCTTTCAAACATTAATGATGCTATTTGACTCGTTTTACTTATAACTACTTAAGGGGTCATAATTAGGCAAGCTCGTGCAAAATCAAGGTCACGACGTTCTTTAAGGTTATAAATAGTATCTCAAGTCATTTATTGTCCTCTGACCTACTGATACCTATTTGCTTGAAAATTATTTGAAAACTCAAATATTCGTGTTTACTGGACTAATAGTGTAAAACTGTAGCTAAAAAAAAGAAAAATAATACATGTAGTGGTACATGCCAAAAATTCTTTACAATTTTTCATTAGGTAGTAATAAAACATGGTTTATTCGTTGATATTTTATATTACTAATTTAATTACAAAATGGAATGTTGTTATTGGTCCAAAAAGGTTTTTAATATCGTTTAATCTTAGACATTATGAGATCCATGTTAAGTTTATAAAATTATTCTTTATTACCAAACAAGATCAGCTATATTAATTTCACAGACTGTTTAATAAAAGCAAATATAGAAGATAGTAAAAATTGGATTATATATCAACTTAAAAACCTAAATAAGACTTTTATGTAAACAAAGCATGAAAGTATATGGTCAAAAAATGTTCTTAATCCGTGCTTAAATTTAATAAAAACGTTGTTTATAAGGATTACATACCTAAATGAAAAAACCTAATAATTTGAAGTGGCTGCTATAGTTTTAAGTAATACATGAAAAATAATCAGGAGCCTTAAGAACAGACGAGCGTGCATGACAAGAGTTATGAATGTGAAAGAAGCAAGTGAGGTGTGTAAGAATAAGCCTAAATGGCGCTCTGTTGTTCGTGCCTACCCCGCAAGGGAACTGGCGTGAAGTTATGTATGTATGTATGGAAAATAATATTTTTAAGGGGCTATCTGACTGGATAAACTCACTTGGGCATTACCACGTGGATGCTATAAATGTCCAAGCAAGCCGCAGAAGTAGCCAGCGCAAAGCCTGCGACAGACTGGCCAACGTGAGTTGCTGCAAAACCATCGCCATGCGGAGAAGGCTTCAGCAGCTCCAAACTCACTTACCGGGGGGTACTTACCCATTGAGTTACAGCCTGGGGTAATGAGATAAAACGTCGAGCCCCCAACCTCCTCATTCTGATAAAGAAGAGGAAGACCCTGGAGAACATTATCCCATTTTTATTTGAATATATAATTGACAGAATTTACTTACGTCAAATCTGTAATCTAAGCATCTTAACATTGCTACGAATGTTTCAAAGAAATTTAATTTTGGTTTTATATAAATTTCTAAAAGCTCACCGCCTCGGCTGGGCCGGTCATGTAGAGTAGATGGGACAGGATCGCAGCATGAGCAAAGCATATTAGGGTACGGCCGATAGGTGGGCGTCCGATCGGCCGTCCTAAATATAGCTGGAAAGACAGAGCGGAGGCTTACCTGTCTGAACTTGGAACCGATAATTGTCAAGATACTGCACAGGACAGGGAAAATGGCATGTTCTCGTTTTGGAGGCCAAGACCCACGTTAGGCCACTGAGCCAACGGAGTAAGTGAGTATACGTTTCTATATAAAATATCGATTCATGTGAAAACAAAAATATGCATGAAAACCTTGTATGAATCAAGATGATTTTTTTGTGAAACATTCGTACTATCCTTGAGATTCGTAGAATACACGTTTGTCGCAAGTAAATTCAGCCAATTTATGTCTTCAATTATGTGATAATATGTGAGCGGGATACCGCACCACCATTTAACGAGTTCCCTGAAGGTTCCATGATTAGATGGCAAAACCGAAATAGTTTATAACTTCTACGAAATCCTCGATTGTGCGGCGACTGACACGCACTTAACCATTTTTGTAATAAAACTGAACAACAAAACTTTACCCTTCATCCGCCAAAAATTTCTCCTATTACACTCTGTTAAGGTGATATTGAACAATTCAACCAAATTTAAACAATTAGTGTGAAAGGCGTAAAATTGAAAGGAAACGACGAAATTGAATCACGTTGAATAATTAATTAAAATTTATGTTTTCAGAGTTCTCCTGTCCAAACCTGGGAAGTAACTCTATTTTAGTTACATAAAAACTTATTTAGGGTTTTTATATAGCAATTTTGTTTTATATTTATGATATGTAAAGAAAATTACTAGGTGTATGTAAATTGTTAGATCTGCCCTTTTTTAAATTTAAAGCTAAATTTAAAAGTACCTTGGCTTAAAAGGGATACTACACTATTGAAGAATATTTAAATGACAAAACTACATTTACATAGCTGCTCGCTCTAGCCTTTTATAATCTATAAATAATTATGACGAAAAAATCATTTTAGCTAGACGTATCTCTGAGGAGTTTCTTGCCGCTTCTTCTCCTATAGACAGCGGTAACACGTTGCAAATCGGTGTACATAGAATAGGAAGTATATTTAAATTTTGACTTATATGTATGACCTTCAAAAAGTGTTCTCCACTGGACCTTATTTTGAATAAAACCTTTTGAATTTACTTGCTTCAACCCAATTAAGTGAGAGAAGCGAACCGTTTAACATCAACTTTAGTGAGTGAGTGGTTTAAAATTTAACATTACAGATAAAAAAATACAAAAATATTGTTTTTATTGAATAATGTTTTCTGACCTAATGCGCGTATTGTTTACAATTACCACGTGCTAACGTTGAACGAAAAACATGATTTTCATGATGAAACTGCACATTGAGATACTTCAGGTATGAAACCTGTGTTTGTGGTGAATATGCCATCCGTTTCCTCCTAATAATATCAGTGGAACATAGGCTCATTAATAAAGACTGTTTCACGAAAAAAAATAGGGCACAAACATGTGAACTGCGTAACAAACATTTATCACAGACGCAGATGAAACGAGCGACTCCTAAACAACGACATAAATCATTTTCAACCCCTCTTTTCCGACCCTCTATATGTTCCCCACGGTTACTACTCATCGGGCCATTGGTATTTTTATGAATATTCTAAAATAAGAAACCTTTGCAAGTAAACATCATAATTTAATTTCCTTTACAGTACTATTGATGAACAGGATGTTATTTCATGTAAACGTTTTCAAAGATTCATAATAGAAACAAGATGTAGTAAGTACCCTAAAATAATTGTTTATTTTACTAAGATATAAATAACCTGGCCCAGTCATGTTCATACAGCATTAATTATTAATTTTATTTTTTCCCTATAAATCCCAGCCAAAGATTTTTCAAATACATAATAATTATGACGGAATGCCAGTTTTCCAATTTACGAATTGAAATACAATGTTAATAATATAATTCATACTTTTCGGGACGTTCCCGTGCAGTGATTTAGTACCTGTAAATTAAGCTGTAGGATGTATTATTAGTATATTATAATATTTTTTTTAACTTGAATGTAAATTGAAACACTAAATTTTAATATTTATTTATTTATATTATCCGTGCATGAATGTTGAAAGCATACTGCTTCCAGCGGCCAGGCGGCCTGTTGTAAGAGGCGACAAAACAACCCACAACCAGGTGGTAGGGTATTTGCCCGTCTGGATGACTACCACACCTGGTCTAGAGTATGCCGCTGTAACAACTTTGAGTTATGTTCGGACATTAGTGGCCAGGTTCAAGTCACCCTTTAGAGAGCAGCAGCGCATTTGTAACACCTTTGGTGTTGCAAGTGTCCATAGGCGATGGTAACCGCTTTTCATCAGGAGGGGCCGTGTGCCTGTCTAAATAAAAAAAAATATTATTATAAAAATTCAAACAATCCAAATATAGCTATAACACAGATTAACGTCAAGTTCCTTTATTAAAACATTTTTTATCATGTCTTGTGTTCTCATACAATTCCGTGGGATAAACGAATATAGCCAGAACGATAAAGTTGAGATCGTGTTTTTTGGTGCTGCCGTTGCATATTACTAAAAAATAAGACGTATAGGCAACACAAACGAAGTTTGGCTAGTACTACTAGCTGCAAAATAAATACGAAGCAAACCTGCACATAAACGTAATTTGAATAAAAACCTGAAATATAAAATGTAGGAAACCGAGGGACCCGAATCCTTTCATCACGATAATAGCTCATCAGGGTGGATCTTTATGTATGGTCGTATCTTACATCCGGTCAGTCGTGATGAGGGTCTCGATACCCTAAAGATCGATGCAAGATTTAGTAACGGGCCTATCTTCTTGGCGGACACCAGCTAAGACTTATTTATCTTCCGTCTGTCACCTGTCATCCCATTATAGAAAATATGAATGAACGATTAAACAGCATATAGATTACTTCTGTAACGTTTGTTTCGTATAGGGTTAAGCAGAACAGAGTTCCTAGGGCCTAAAGCCGGTGGATATCGCAGAATGGTATTACGTATATCATCGTTTATATTACAACACTGCGAATATGCATTTTCCTAACCCTACAGGCGAACAAAAAACAATATAATTTTATTTAAAAAAAACCAGTTCATTATTCAGTCGTCGTTTAATAAAGTTAGAAATATACCGACAGTGTTTAGGCTTAATAGTAGTAAAGTAATACAATAATCCCTAGCAAGTAAGAATAGTGTATAGATGTATAATAGAAGAAATGTAAAACGTAGTAATAAAAAGTATAAAATAGTTAAATAGACATAAATAGATATATAGAAAACGTAAGCTACAATAAGTAAAAAAGAAAGAAAATATATGAAATAAAAATAAAGAATCCCTTACCTTACCTTTCCCCGTGTTAGTAGATTTAAGAAAATAAAAAAGAAAAAATGAATAAAAAAGACCTCTATCTTAACCAATGATGGAGAAGGCGATAAAAAAAAAAAAAAAAATTAAGTTAGAAAAATGCATATTCGCGGTGTTGTAATATAAACGATGATATGACAAGTAACAAAATAAAATAGAACTTTATACTATGTCTTACACGTACACGTCTTACAAGTATACTGTACTTGTCAATCTCGCTAAGCGATTCTCCAAAAGTAGCCGCTTTAGGCCCTCTGCTCTTACTATGATCTTAACAGACATCTATCCCTTCATCTAGTTCCATTACTCTTTTCATACGTCTACTTTTGTTTAAGGATATAATGAAAACAATAATTTTTTATATAAATACCGTGCTGTGCCCGCGACTTCATCCACGTGGATTATTTTTCACGGAACCCTAATTTTAAAAGTAGCCTAAGTTACTCCTTATAACATCTGCTATCTGCCAGTGAAAGTTCCGTCAAAATCGATCCTGCCGTTTTAGAGATTAGCTGGAACATCCAGACAGACAAAAATTCTAAAAATTACATTTTCGTCATCTCCTGATCCGAATTATCCCCCCTGATTTTTTTAACATTTTTACTTAGACATTATAAACAGACAATTCAATTTTATTGATCTGTACAGAAGTATAGCTAAGCGTCAGGTAAACGCACCCGTTCTATATTCTAGTAAGCTATGTAAGATTCGCTTGTATTATGAGTAATATATAACGGACAACTCCAAACACTACATTGAATTTATTTTTATTTTATTTTTATATTTTATTTATTGTATTCTTCAGGAAAAACAGACGACGGTAAATAGTTCCACTCTTCAGCGGTGCGTATGATAAAAGTGGAAGCATAGCGTTTCCTCCGCTTTTTTGGTATTTCCACCATAATCGGTGGCGTGAGTGCGTACGTAAGCTTGAATACTTTTTTTTTTAAAGAACAAAAGTGACTTCAAACTAACCAATAAAAAAAAATATTTTCTACAACATCTTGAAGTCGGTGCATTTGCAATATTGTTTTTGTTTTTTTTTCTAATTTTAACTAACTATTCGTTGATGAAAAATACATAAAACTACAATAAATATAAGTTTAAAAATAAACTTCAAATTATACTATATTAAAAACTAAAAAAAGGGAAAAATACCTAAAAAAAAATATTTGTCCCAAACCACTGTCACTTACAGGGAACGTTCCCAAAGGGCTAGCGGCATTGCTGTAAAATAGACGTCAGTCTGTTGTTTTTAATGTTTTACTTGGCAACGACTTCAAGAGGTTATAGAAAAAAATATTTTTTGCCTTTTTAGATCGAAGGCAGTTTTGTTTTTGTTAAAAAAATTAATACAATACTTGAATATCTTTAGAAATAACTAGCAGCCCCGGCAGACATTGTCCTGCTCTGAAAAAATAAAAATCTAGGACCCCGATCCCAGCGCCACCCACCGGTTTCAATTGCGAATACTCCGGGAACCCACTCAAACACACAAAAACAAAATCACCACAATCGCTCCAGATGATTAGGAGGATTCTAGAACCCGATCTCAGCGCCACCTACCGGTTTCAACGGAATAAAAAGTATCCCATGTCCGTCTCCTGATTCTAAGCTACCTCCCCACCAAATTTCAGCCAAATTGGGACAGCCGTTCTTGAGTTATAAATAGTGTAACGAACAAGACTTCCTTTTATATATATATATATATATATATATATATATATATATATATATATATATATATATATATATATACATATATATATATATATATACATATATATATATATATATATATAGATATTAACCGCCTATAGAAGTTGTAGTACTGGCGCGCGGATACAAGTTTGACTTTCGATGACTGCCCTGACTTGGTGACAATGGGAAATCCTCAGAAGATTAACTCTTTCGAATAAAAAAAATATATTCGGTCCATAATTGACGTAGAAATCGCGTAACAAACATACAAAAAAAGACATTAGGCCGTATTGAGGATTTCCTCGTTTTTAAAATAGGCCAAAAAGTTCTGAAACAGATGAACTTAATTAAATTTATAGTATAACAAAATGACCAGCGATTTACATATTTTTCCTTTTGAAACAAATTCAATCGTTATCCAAGATAATTTAATAACGAAAGGAAATAAAAAGAATATTGGAACACAATAAGTTTCAAATTCTGAAAGAAGAAATTAAGTTCGCAACAAACTTGAGTTCGATCAAATTTCGCTCACTGAAGTAACAATGTTTCTGATCATTAGAACTAATTAATAATTAATGATTTCACTCGGGGCTCAAAGGGCGTAAGCACCAAAACTCTATTTTTCAGGAGAGCCGAAAAACAAAATATAAAATATTATTTCGGACATAACTGTTTTGATTCTTGGCCTAAATAAACCATTCTAAAACCAAAAATAAACTATCCAATTTGTCTTAAAATTTTATGATGCAAAACACTGTTAAATTATATTTCAAATAGATTTAAAAGTAACAAAAACAGCTTTCCTATACGCCCCGGAAAATTGCATGTTTGGGGCGTTTACACCCTAAAAATCTATGGATGTGTGATCAGAGATGGTTGTAACTGCCAATTTGCCTACTAATTCTATCAGTTTGTAGACTGTTGCTTTGTTTTCTTCAGTTGATTAAATATCAAGTAAAGAGAGAAAATAAGAAATTCTTTTCTTTCTTTATTTGCCTATTTAATTTCAATTTTATTTATTAACTTAGTATATCAATTTATCAACTCAGATAATTAATTGTATCATCTACGTTACTGTTACGACACAAAATCTAAAAATATATATTTTATTTTTTACAAAAAATAGTCGTTTACTACCCTCGCGTTTATGATCATTAACATTGGTTACTGTTACGACACAAAATCTAAAAATATATATTTTATTTTTTACAAAAAATAGGGTCGTAAACACCATTTTTTGGCGAATTGGAAGACTTTACATATACTGATCGATAGAGGAGAAAAAATTAAGTAGGGCTGCATTAAAAAGTAAATTTCGCTCGTGTATCTTTTAATTGTAATAATAAACCCAAAATATATTATGCTATAGACAATTTTAAAATTACGATACGAATCTGCTGAAATAGTTGTTGCCTACAGGTCAGCTTGTCTTGTGAAAAAAATCAATAGATTCAAGCTAACATATTCAGACGACAGAAGGCAAAAGTATAAATCATTGGCATCGAACGCCTCCCATCCATGACAGCCAAATCGCAGGAGGCATTACTCATTTGGGACACGTTGCGAATAAATCCCACTGATCTCGTAGTCACACTTAAAAATACTAGGCTGCATACTTTTTGTTCGTTTAAGTCGTTAACGTAATTTTTGCTCTGTTCTATATTTTTTTATAGCTGGAGTACCGGTCTAAAAAAAGACTATTTGATGGAAAGTAATTACCGTCGCTTTTTCCCTTAATTGTAATAGTAAAGAATATAAAATTTTAATAAACGTTACTACTGGCCTATATCCGTCGCTTTAGTTTTATTATATAAGTATATTGATATTTTTTGAACCCTGCAAGATATCGGCAATGAAACATAACTATATAATTCTCATCATCATTCTAGCGTTAAGTCTGCTTTTATACTTTTTCATACATACGTACCTACAACAAAACAAAATTTTCTTTTAGGTCTCTTTAGCAGTTTTAAAGCCTATTAGGGACAGTACTGGCAGGTATACTGTCTGTTCTACTTAGAAATTGGGAGGCCCGAGCCCAGCCGTGACACATTTATAGACTGTTACTATATCGTTCGTATAAAGAGTCACTTACATTTTGGATTTTATTTTGCAATCTCAGTCACAGTCTTAAATTTTATTTATTGGTATAATTTTTTTATGTTTCTTATAAGCGAAGTCATAATGGTAAGTAGTTACTTCCTTAGGTAGTTATTCATGAACGTCAATTTTGCCTATTTTGCTAATGATAATATATATACGCACTTACATATATTATTAAATACCAATACCTAATGTTGTATTGTATAATTTTTACAGAAACATAAATTCTTAAAACTATTACAAATATCAAAAATATATACTAATCCAAATCTATTTAAAAACTAGGCTAGACTTTGTAGACAACATAATTCAATATGACGAGTCTATTTCAGCTCGGCAATGCCTAGCAATTAGTCACATGCATTTGAGTCTTAGTATAAATAGTCTTCAATTTCAAATGTGTTATTAGAATATAGGTCAGAAAATAAACAAGGATGGCCGTAAATAATATTGCTGACAAAATTTTATCGTTTAAGAGACCCTCCGCGCAAATGCGACTGTGATTTCACATTTTAAACATGGCATTCTTAAAATAGGGAAGAAGGCGCGAAACCTTGAGCAATAGCCGTTTCACGGGCGAAACAAGTGCTTGTTCATTTTAATATTTCCAAGTTAGGCAAAATGCTACTGTTAATAAAAAAACAGTAAGTACACTACACAAATACCGTATGATTTTCACTAGCCCTAATGTTCACGTCTTTTTTCTGTTGTTTAAATCACAAATACCGTATGATTTTCACTAGCCCTAATGTTCACGTCTTTTTTCTGTTGTTTAAATCAGGAATTCCCACAATCGTCGATATCAACCCTTCAGGGTCGAAATAAAAAAAGTTTGGGGGTTAAATTTGGTTTAAACCTCTAAAAACGACCCCTATTAATTAAATCAAATTCTTATTTGAAACTATCAAGATACTTTATAAGTTATGTTACGTGTACAAATGTGTTTTTTTTAAAATAATTACCTACTTAAGTATTTTTATGTAATTTTTATTAATAAACTTGATTTATATCATTAAACTTGATATTCACTGAATTTTACTTAAGTATTTTTATGTAATTTTTATTAATAAACTTGATTTATATCATTAAACTTGATATTCACTGAATTTTATGCCTATTTATTTTGTTAAATTTTGATGAGAAAATGATCTCAAGTTTACTTGCTTAACCAACTGCACGGTTTTTAAATTAATAAGTATTTTGTATCAATACGAAAAAAACTAGAGATAGGATTTTTAAAGTAATTTGGTATGAAGTATCAGTTCATTTTGAAAAAGGGGTCTCTTGCTCAAAATAGTTTGGGAATCCCTAGTTTAAATACTTTTTACTTCAATTGGTTATTTTGAAGATAACCTTGTCCAAAAAAACAAAAAGTTATTTAACATTAACCTAAATTAATAAACACTTGTTCAATGTTATCTTAGTAAGTACACTGTGCTATGTTTGCATTGATAATTATTTATGAAATTAACTCAAATGTTACGCCTTTACAAGTATGTATGTCTGTATAGGAGCCTCATGTAATCGACGTTCACCTAACATGAAACTGATATTAATGAGCTTATCTTTGATTTACATTGTTAGCGAAAACCAATTCAAACAGTCGACATAAATCATCTGATCTGATCCTTGTTCCAAGGTGCAATGACCATTTCTTTTACTCGTTTTGGATAAGTTGGTTTTTGACGCTGCTGGGCTTAATACAAATACTACACCTAACAATACCCCACGTATCCAAAGATATAAGGGCTTACCTGTATATTTTCAGGCATTTTTAACATTACATTTTCTCAAGTATTACCAAGTACAGTCTATTCGACTTCGTTGTTTATTTACCCCTAAAAAGAGATCACAAAATATATCATTAAATAAACATATATAGGTAATCCTACAATCAATAAAGTGCGATGGTCAATTGTTGGGTCTTTTGATAGTAGATATTTGTTATTTATTCGTAGTAGAAAAATTCTTCCTTCAAAAGTTTTTCTATAAAAAATATGCAGGCTTAATCTAGGTACGTCACTAGTGCTTTCTGAAATAGATTCTTTGTCATTTACCCTTACGTTTAAAGTCTACAAATTTTCTAACTTTTAAAATTACATAACTTACTGATCTTTCTTAGCTGTGGCCCGGCGTCATTAAGCGACGCGAAAGAAAGCACACGGCGAAACTGGGGCAGCGAGATCCCCTCGAATCTCAGCGCTCTATTGTTGTACATTTTTGCTTTAGTTGCTTAATATCATTATTTACTTGTAATATAGATTTCTTTTTTAGAAATGTTAAATTTCTCCTTTCGCGTTTTCTATACAAAGTTTCTGTAAGCCCCTAGGCCTTGGGCCTACAGATTTTTACTTATTGTTATGTATAACTAGGATTCACCCGCGACGTCGTCCACGTATGACGGAATAAGCTAATTTATACGTGTGTGATTCCCGGGATATAAAGTATCACAGATTATATAACAGAGAATTTACTATCGATCAGTGAAAATTCTACATCGGAATCCGATTTTTTTCAACCGGACCGCTTTAAACCGCTCTCAAGAAAATTACCGTGGGATTCCCAGTATATACCAAAGTACCGAAGATTTTAAGTCCGAAATCGGCCCAATAGTTTTTAATACAAACACAAAAAATCTAAAAAAACAAAAGACTACACTTTTACTATTTTATATAGTATAATATTATAGATAAAGGATACAGAACCATCAATTTTAATTTTATATAAGAACTAGTGTCAAATAGTATCTAGGTATGTCGTTTCGTCGTCATTAAATTTCTTTTTACGAAACAACTATGCCAAAATATTACAAATGAAGGGCGAACTTAACTATTACGAAAACTACTTCTACTGGATGGTCGTTAATACATTTTAGACATATTAAAAAATATGTAATGTTATGGTAAAAAGCTTAATTAATTGTTGTTTCTTACGGCATTGCATGTAATTAAAACCAAACTTTAATTTTTTCAAAGCGATATGCAGAATAACAACAGTTGACAGTTAAATCAACTGAAATTCTTTTTATCATCTTTCAAAATGTCGAAGCCAGCTAGTTATTGCACGAGCTAAGCAAGTTATGACGTCATTTCTTTAACGAGTCATACGGCGTTCTAATTATTGTTTAAACATTAATTCAAATTGTTTGTATCATGATATTTAAAAAAATGCTGATATATAAACATTGTTTAAGAACATATTATGAAATGTATCGAATTATGTAAAGTAAGCTACTTTAATATTATTTTAAACAAAACCTACGTCATTATCCTGATACGTCACAAACATACCCGAGGTGTAATAATGTTTGTCGCGCGTACCCAAATGACGTAATGTCTTGTTTGCGCCAGTTCCCACGAAAAGACGTGTCGTGTAAATGGCCTATAACAAATGATGGAATGTTTTTCGTTGCCAACACTGACAAACATGTTGTAATGTCATTGGATCGGTGTGACAAATGAAAAATGATAGTCATTTTGCTTCCCTGTTGTAATATGATCACAGGAATGGAAAAAAACTTGAGAATAGAATAGAATACAATAGAAAACGCTTTATTGTTCACCACATACACATTAAATCAACAATTTACAGTAGTCACATTAAATAGTAAAGGCAGGAACAATAGGGGGTCTTATTGCTTTAGAGTGATGTCTTCCAGACAACCCGGTATATGGATTTTCTAAATGGAATCACAAGTGTATGACGGTAGTGTGCACATTAAATGTATATACATATATAGATAGATAACACTTTATTGTACACTAATACAAATATGAACTTAAAGACTAAAATTATATCTAGTTACGTACAAAGGGCGGTCTTATCGCTAAAAAGCGATCTCTTCCAGACAACCTTAGGAATGAATTGAGATGATAATGGCGATGGTGGTATACGTAACATATAGTACGAACTACTTACATTTTGTGTGTGTGTGTGTGTGTGTGTGTGTGTGTGTGTGTGTGTGTGTGTGTGCATAAATTTTATGTATTACATAGATATATACTTAATATACATATCTACAAAATATATAAATGTTTATAAATGAATTTAAATATCATATTCCAAAGACAGGTAGTATTTTTTGATCACAGTATATATAAATGTTACACAATACATATACCAAAAATAAATAAACAATAACACATATTAATATTATACACGTGGGACACTCAGACAGTTTTGCGAAAATAAAATAAAAATGTTCTATAGATAAATATTTTTTTATTAAATCTTTTCAAAGTACTCTCCACCAGCCTCTATACAAATGTTCATGCGTCTGAACCAGTTTTCAAAACGCTTTTTTCAGTCCGCCGCAGACACCTCGTTTACATCTTGCTCGAACGCCTACAGCGTATCTTCCGGCGAAGGAAATTGTATCCTTTTGAGCTGATTTTTTATTTTCGGGAATAAAAAGAAGTCACACGGTGCTAGATCAGGGCTGTAAGGAGGGTGACCCAGGAGATTGATAGGCGTGCTCCAGGGAGTCCCTCGTTTTGAGCGCGGTATGGGCGGGCGCGTTGTCATGGTGGAACAGTAGCCCGTGAAGCCCTATTTTTGGTCGCTTGTTGCTAACAACTGAGAATTTTTTCTGCCAAGCATTTAATAGTAAAGTATCCTCTCATTCAGGTTGCCTGGAAGAGATCGCTTTAAACGGTAAGGCCGCCTATTGTGTTGCCGTTAAATTATTTTCATTATTCATTCTGTAATTGTTTATATTGGTGAACAATAAAGTGTTTTCTAATCTATTCTTCAAAATTTATATTAAGTCCGTTGAAGTCAATAATGGAAATCATGAAGGATGACTTTTGTTGTGGATGTGGACGATTTGTGGTGTAATAGAGGAAGTATGCTAGAGAAAAGGAGTATAGAAAGAAAAGACATATTGTACCGACCTCAGATCAGTTAGAATATAAAAGAAAAGAGAGAGTCAATTGAATTTGATAGCATAATTACAACTAAGTTACGAATTAGACCACTTCTCTATTTTAACTTATGACTGGGCCTTAGTTAACTAGGTTGATAATAAAAGCTACTTTGGCGCACTATCATTCGTCATATATGACGTAAACCAGAATGAAGTCAGTTTTCATGTGGCCAACGTAAATCATTGTATGAATGACGTAGACGTCGCGTAGGTAACTTTAAAACCGCAAGTATGCAAAACCATAAAATTTTGCTATCGTCATTATGGACATAGGTATCGTAATGAGTAACCAGATAGGTGACCTCACAAATTATTCGGTTACTGAGGAATTACTTAATTTGGTGTTCCTATCTAACAGTAGCAATGACTAAGGCGATGATAACTGTCATTGCCAGAGTCCTTGGACATGTGCCATAAGTTTATTATTATTATTTTTATTTATTTTGTATTTCATGAGTTCAGCAGAGAGACAAACGGCCCACCTGATGGAAAGCGGTTACTGACGCCTATGGATTAGTAACACCAAAGGTTGTACCAATGTGCTGCCGCTCACTATAAACGGAGACTGGAACCCGGCTACTAATGCCGGAACACAGCTCAAGATTGTTATGGCGGCATATTCTAAACTAGAGGTGGTCCATCCAAGCGCGTAATTACCCTCCCATGTGGCTGTGGGTTGATTTGTTGCCTTTTAATATGGGCCGCCTGGCCGCAGGAAATTGTATTCTTTCGACGTTCCTGCACGGCAGTTTTTTAACTAAACGCTTTTATTAACCTACACAGCCGGACGTGATTCTTCTCCGCAGGGTTGCCCCTACACTCACAACTAACGACGCACTGCCCGACGATATCGCACTCACAATATCGTCACCGATATTGCGTAGACCACCTCTTGCTACTGCAGAACTCAACTCCGAATAGACCACGTGTAGCTCGCTTCTGGATCTCCTCTTAAACTACTCTACGAATTCACCACTAAACTCGTCACTGTCTTCTACTTAACTCTACTTCCAACTGTCTCGTATCGCACTTGTCGCTTTGCTGTCTTTAACTGAACTTCTCGGTAGGCGCACCTTACGCTGCTTATACTTATATACCCGGAAAAATCTTCTGGAACCCATAATTTCGATCTTCTTTTCGTTATTCTATTATTTACTAGCTATCCCTTTCTAAACATCTACCTATCTCTGTCTTTTCCTTCCTGAACCTGCTATTCTAGAATTTCGATCTTCATTTCGTTATTCTTTTATTCATCATCTATCTCTTTCTAAAATGTCTGTCCTTGTCTTTTTCTTCCAGAATCTTCTACATTTTTCTGAAATTTATTAAGATCGTTCCACCATCGTTCGCCACAATATATATATATATAGTATAATAATATTTTAATTCACCTGGGATCATGTTAGATTAACGGCACCTGCCGAACGTACCGCACGGAAAGTTAGTGTGACTAAATGCGACTTACTTATAGCGCTAAAAATATTGCCGTTAATGATTAGCTATATTAATATATATACAATATACATAAATTATCTGTCAATGTTTAACTATGTCTGCGTGACACAGTCACTAGCACTAATATTGTCCCAGTTACAGAGACAAAAGAATTAGATATATTTCAAGTACCTACATATACATACGTATTATACAATTCTGAAAAAAATCCCTCATTGGTGGATTCATATGGTTAATAATCGGCTGCTAACTTCCATTCTCTCCTGTCTTGCTTTACTTCATATGACACCGTTACACAATTTATTACAATTTTTTATCACCTTCTGTTACGAACTCTTTCGTATATTTATTTTTAAATTTATTTTAATATAAGAGAATGACTTTCTGTTTATTAGTTACTATATATATGTATTTTCACCATCGTTGTCCAGCGTATTTTTTCACTATTATAATCTAAATTCATACAGTCCCTAACACCTTCTTTTGCTTTGAGATTTATACCTTTGGAATTAGTACCTATCAAAATAGAGTATAAACAACACAACAACACGGTAAGTTCAAAACTTGCACATCACCAGCCACTTTCTACGCGCATTTCACCCTTACGTTGGTGGCAGTACTTCAAAGTAACGAGACTCGGTATTGAAATAAATCAAAAATATATGAAGAAGACGGCTATATAAAAAGAAGCCCTTTACGTTGTATTTACATTCACATCCATCGTATACATTTTGTTTGATTCATAAATCACAAGCGTGTCAAACTGGCCACATATAAATAACTCATGCGTAGCACATTGGGTTTGCTTCATTTTATTCCGAATGAAAATAATATGTTGTGACTTTTGACATTTTAACATCAAAGTAGTGGTAGAGCCACGTCGGAAACACAATCTTGTTTATTTACAGGGCCTAAGGCCGGCTCTTACGGTTTGATACCACGCTTCCACAGAATATAGGCATCGTGCGAATCGTGTTTCGTGCGATGAGTGAATTCTAATGAGCCATTTTTGTGTGCACTTTTTTTAGAATCCCATTCACTCCCCACTCCCATTCCATGCGCCCCTAGCGTTACAAATGTCTATAGGTGGCAGTGACCACTTTCCATGAGCTGGGCCGTCTGCCTGTGTGAAAGCTTCGCAATTTAAACAAAGAACCTTCAAATAATATGTAGGAGATATTTTAGATTTTTGTTAACCTTTCTGTCTCCACCCACAATGTTTTTAAAAGTTTTAAATTAGTTTTCATGAATCATATTAGAAACATAACAAATTTCAAGAGTGTCTACTATATACTAATACTGTAGGCATTAAATCCGAACATAAATCAAATCATACCTAAATTACTAATAAATCGTGATTATTAGATGACTAATAAAATTTATTCAGTAAAAGCTGATTTTTCAATTATCAGATAGAAGCTATTGAAAGAAGAAAATACTACATAAAGGAATTAAACATTATTCTTGTACTAGAAGTAATAGTTCAATTGCTTCCCTTTATTATTCAATGAGTTTAAAATTTAGGTAATTGAAAGATAACTTTTGTATTTTGTGCATTTTTGTAATTGTATATTTGGTTAGCTATAAAGTATTACCTTATCTTATCTTAAATAACCATCAGAGAAACAAACACATTATATATCTTTAAGCCAAGTTATGCTTGTGTTATACATAATATACAACGGACCATTCTGGGGCCAATCCCAGACACCCAGACCCATTTCTAAAATATTATCTATTTTCACAATTCTTTTTTTTATTGCAGGAGATCAACAGACAGGCAGACGGCCCACTTGATGGAAAGCGGTTACCATCGTCTATGGACATTTACAACACCAAAATTGCTACAAATGCGCTGCTGCTCTCTTAAGGGAGACTGGAACCTGGTCACTAATGCCGGAACACAACTAAAGGTTGTTATGGCGACATACTTTACACCAGGGGTGGTAGCCATCCAGTCGGGCAAATTCCCTACCACCTGGCAATGCTGGTTTTTGCTGGTTTTGGGTCTTAATAGTTTTGATGATTGGATCCCAAACAGGAAAGAAAGAAAATCCCAAAGAGAATCGTTTCATACCTAGAATGATGCCTGAGGCTATTGAAATCAAAAAACACCCAAATTTCAATAGAGAAGATGGTTGGCAAATACCACCTGTTTGGGATCCAATCATCAAAACTATTAAGACCCAAACCCAGCAAAAACCAGCTGCCAGACCTCAAGACACTGTGAGCTCTTTGTGCATGCAACGGACCACAAACAAACTTGACTGATTTTTTTTTCTTTCACCCATTTTAATATTATATAAAATTATTAGAGCTAGGCATGTTTGCTGAAGAGTTTCTTGCGCCGCTTCTTTTCTTCAAGCCACAACATGTTGCGATGCGGTAGTAAATTAGATTAGGCTCCCATAGAGTAAATAATAACCATAAACAAAATTAAAACTAAGTAATTAAAATTAACAAGTTGGCGGTAGGCTAAATAAAACTTTAACAATACTCGTTGACACTTGACATCTTTGTCTTCCGTCATCATGGCCACTGAAAGTGGCCGAAACGTCGGAAAAACCAAAATCAAGTAAATTACCCCGCTTAAAACCGTTAAAACGTAGTTTAATTACTTCCCTTATTAATTTAACAGTTGCATTTACCACGATTTCCCAGACTCCTTTAGTCAAATATTAAAATTATATTTTCGATATTACATCACTATTGACCATAAAGAATGATAATTTGCTCCTTTAAACATAGTTATTAATTTATACGCATTTATACTTTATGATCGGGAAAATTTCAAACCGGCCAACATAGCTTGCCGTATATATAGTACTAGCTTTTGCCCGCGACTTCGTCCGCGTGGAATAGTAAAAAAAATAATTTAAAAAACCCCCGAATTTGAAATATTCTTTATTAGCGCTTCGCTCCTATTGATCGCAGCGTTATGGTATTATAGTCTATAGCCTTCCTCAATAAATGGGCTATCTAATATTGAAAGAATTAGTAGTAATTCCTGAGATTAGCGCGTTCAAGCAAAAAAACAAACTCTTCAGCTTTATATATTACTATAAGATTTTTTTTATTGCAGGAGTTCAGCAGACAGACAGACGGCCCACTTGATGGAAAGCGGTTACAATCGCCTATGGACATTTGCAACACCAGAGATGCTACAAATGCGCTGCTGCTCTCTTAAGGGAAATTGGAACCTGGTCACTAATGCCGGAACACAACTCAAGGTTGTTATGGCGACATACTTTAGACCAGGGGTGGTAGCCATCCAGTCGGACAAATGCCCTACCACCTGGCTGTGGGTAGTTTTATCGCCTCTTACGACAAGCCACCCGGCCGCAGGGAATTATATTCTTTATCCGTTCCTGCACGGATAGTCGATAGAATATATAATTGATAGATGTTATATATATATATATATATATATATATATATATATATATATATATATATATATATATATATACATTATAATTGTTATACGCACATGCATGTATCGCCACGCAAACCGACTAAACACAACTGTAGGACGAACTCAATAGTAAACAAAGTGAAATAATGAATTCCATATTGCATAGAGGTCAAATATAAACAGGCATAAATTTCAGCAGTTTCAAAAAAGAAATAAAGCGTGCTCGCGGCAAATTTTCACTGTAGGCCATAAAATAGTTTTACGAGCACGAAATCTAGTTAGTAAATACAAACGTTTCACGTTATGTGATGAAGGTGTGAAATGAGGGGCTTCATTCGCATCACTGCATTGCGCCGGTTTTGATGTTCATATTGAACATTTTTGGAATATAAACGTAATTTTCCTGTGCTGTATTTTCTGGAAAGTGTTGAATAGTGACGTAATTTAAGTAACAGGACTGAACATATTATATGAAAAAGTTTCAAATATTTTACTATACATATTTTAATTAAATATGCCAGTGATATATATGTATTATTATGTATGCATATATACATTCCATTTGGTAATCACCAAGAATTAATTGATAATAAACTTTTTTAGATTTAATGAAAATAAAACTATTATATTTCACAAGTATTTCAATATGCTATTATTTCAAGTTAAAATACATTTTATACTAATATATAAAACTGAAGAGTTTGTCTGATTTAAAAAATTCTTTCAGTGTTAGATAGCCCATTTATCGAGGAAGTCTATAGGCTATATATCATCACGCTAAGACCAATAGGAGCGGAACACCAATGAAGAATGTTTCAAAATCGGGGGGTTTTTTAACTTACTTTTTTTTTACTATTCCACGCGGACGAAGTCGCGGGCAGAAGCTAGTTATAACTCTAAACCAGAAAATACAGTGAAGGAAACTTAATTTATATTGTATTATACCTATAATCCCTTAAAACTATAAGTAGAATACTGAGCCAAGGTCATCGATGTCAATAGGTGAGATTCCCGGAAGGCTGGTTACGTTACCGCGCTGGATCGCCATTTAAGTATATTAAAAATAAGTCTATAAACTAATTATAGACTATGCGCCACAGTACAGGCCAATATTTTTAAAGGAGTTATTTAAAATATAATAAAATATATAAGTTATGCTACAAAATAAACGGGACCGTACGTAGAGAATGATATTTATTACTCACGTTAATATATCACTCTTCTTTTTATTTTCACATCAAAAGATAAAAAGTAAGTTTTATTTAAAAAATAAAGTTTTTTTCAATTTAAACAAACTCACCAGCAACATGTCTTTACTTTATTATTATTATTAAATTAACAACAAAGTCGATGCTAAAAAGAAGAAAAATTCCCAGTAAATTAATATACCTAGCATAGGTTAACGGACTCATTATGGATTACTAAATTGCTATTTCTATACGTAGTCACATGCATCAGAAATTCCTAAGATCCAAGCCATTTGATAATAATGTATATAAATTTTCTACGAGTTTTAGTTTGAGATTACTTACCACTAAAACTCATAAATTACTGCTGTGTTTTCCATTCTTCTAAATTTATTTCCAGTTGACAAATACTTTCAACGAATGAAACCGTACTATATGTTGGATTCTTTTGCGTAAAGAATTAATATTAGATTGTTTTTCGCATGCTTTCCTACTTCAATCTTTTACTAGGGGAAATTTTCTTGACATTGTTTTTAATTGATAAATAACTTAATACTACACAGGTTTTGACTTAAAGAAAACACTGAATTCAATAGTCATATTGCAGGTAAACAATATTAAGATATAATTATTATATCAGTTATCATTAACAAAATGAGCTTCACTATAATAGATTTTGCGTAATTATTTCTATCAACGGTTGAGTATCCCGGAGGCAACTGCAGTCAGTGTGCACCCGAATGCACGCAAAGAGGTTGATCCCTTCAAAATTGGTCCACGTCTAGTAGTTTTCCATTACGGTTCCTGCAATCTGGCAATGGACAAAGCAGGAATACGAAGGGTTGTAGTGGGTATTAACATCAAGTCTCCACACCTTCACCGCGTTCCCTGCTGAGAAGTCCAAAATTAGATGTTTTCCCCATCATATAAAAAATGGTTAGTCTTTTGCAATTCAAAAAACGCAATGTCGGTGCCATATTGTCCCAGGTAAATGACGTCGTTTATCGGAATAAAAAATATCGTAAGTGCTGACCCGGATGTAATATAGCTCCGTGTCGACTTACATTTAAATCCATTCAAGTTTCCACATAATACTCTAACAAATAGATAATAAAGAAAAAACAAAATTTGCATTTTCGAAATGTGCTACTTTGAATTAGCCCCCTGATTATTTTTCATTTTTTTTAAATACCTTTAGTAATGGAGTAAATAAATTTCAAAGGCGCAGGCGTCTCGCACCATTTAAAAATCACATCGGCCACTTGAGACCGCATTTGACAGATGACTACGATTATTTTGGCGGGCGTTCTAAATTTTCACTGCACGCTATTGTTATTTGCTAATTATTCCTGATAGGTTATACAATACGGATGAGTAAAGTAGTGTTAAAAATAGATGCGATATATTTCAAATATACTTGAGCTCTCTCTTTAGGGATGATACTTAAAGCTTTTCAAGAAACAAAACTGCACAGAGACAACTCAATGACTCTGGTGTCGGAATGAAATGCTAATAGTACCATTATTTTTATTAGCATTATATCTTTGTGATGTTTTAATTAGTAACATAGTTTTTGTTTACCTTTAAATGAAGTTGAAGTAATGTTAATACTCGTGGAGTCTACTTCTGAATATACACTTCCCAATGTTTGTGTTAGAAATCTCAATTCTGCACTAACTTCATTCAAGTCTTACTGACAGCTTTGGGTCGGTTACTTGATTGTCTACAAGTCTGGATAATAAGCAGCACCGGCCAACATTTTGTTCTCATCTCGACCACTCCGTTCAATCAAGATTCTTGTATCAAACTTTGTGTTCGGTATAGTGTTGATAGTTTCATATTCTTTTAATACGGTGAAACATTATTTTTGAAATTGAATAATATTATGTTCCTTATAATAAGATAATCATTTACAATAGTGTGTGTGTGTGATACGTCATCGATATCAACTTTAATTTTGTACCAACCAACAATTTGTTATTCCTTTGATTTGAATTTCAACCTTAAAACTGTGAATGCGGAACCCTGAAAACTCAATGTGACAAACCTGAGCGATGATGAAACAACGAAACCCCGTTTCTATTTTCGCTGGGATTTTTTTCCGCCACACACAACCTTGACTCGACGTTAAACAAGAACAACTAATGAATAGCTCATTGTATTGACTTGTCACTTAATTATATTTGCTTTCTTCTTTCCATCCGAATAAGAGATTGAAATTAAACAATATTTTAATCAATAGGTGTGTTTAATTTGTTCAATTTATTATTTTGAATTAATAGTACATTATGGTACTAGTGTGTAACATTGGTGATTACCGCCGAGGCGCCATTGAGACTCGAGCCGTAGGCGAGGGTCTTAAGAAAGCCGAGGACGGTAATCATCAATACACACGTGTATCATACGACGTTTTTCAACACACTTGTGAATAAAATAACAACAAAAACTCATTTTATTTAGTAGATAGAAAAATTTATATATGAGTGAAAGTTTTATTTGTTAAACACGTACGAGTTAAAATTATCTATTTAAATAAGAAGTTGCATAAAATGAGCAAGCAATAGGAACATTAATTTATTTGTTCTATAGAACACGATCTTTTTTTTTTGAATAAAAACTTTTTTAAGAACAAAGCAACTCAACCAATAAAATTTTAAAAAAAAATCTATAACTCACTAGTGAGTTATAATGTTTTTTACTCACAGTTTGATAATGGGTGCCATTCTGTGCCTAATTGCGGTGACCATAGAGCCACTTTATGAGCAAGTGTGTTGAAAAATACATTATAACTTTATACCAGTACAATGAAGGAAACTTACCTCGTATTGTATTCTACCTATAATCCTTTAAGACTATAAGTGGAATACTGAGCCTAGGTCGTCGAAGTCAATGGGTAAGATTATTATAAGACTATTAGAAGGGTGGCAACGTTACTTCGCTGGATCGCAGTACTGATCCGTTATCCGAGCTAGAAACCAGCCCTCTAATCTGAAGAGTCAGTAAGTCGTTTTGAACTATCTTTGTAGAGGCTCATTGCCTCAGCACCACACGGTCCACGTGTTTCAACAGCAAACGGCACAAACATGTAACTCTCACCGAGGGTTGCATATTTGCGCCTCTTAAGTGATTCAACTGTTTCCGCCGCCGAACCGGCCGATCTAGACGTGTTTAGTATTATACGAACAGTACACGAAATCTTTGTAATTCTTAATATCATTCTTTTATGATAGTAGCTAATTTGTTAGTAAATAACCATGTATCCACGTTATAAAAAAAAATTAAACTGTGGTTAGGTTTTAAGTAATTTATATACAAACTTTTGTATTAAATAATAATTAATACGAAAGTAAATAAAATATTCATCGCGTATAAAAGCAGAGTAAAATTATCAAAACTTGAATTAGCGACAAAGAAATTAACTTCAGACCAATTTTTAAAAAGCGATTAAACGGTCATTAATTTATTTTCTTAATTACTTCCTCCTCGATAAGGTTATACTTTTTCTGTATTCTGTTTCATTTTTCTTTTGCTTTACGCTGTTATTGTCATTTAGAAGGTAGGAATTAGGTTCGTTCCATTCAATTCTATTTATAAAAACGCATTTCTCGTCAATTATTAACTTCTTTATATCTATTTAACATACATTTCGATACGTCGTTATGATTTTTCAAGACCTGTATAATCATACCCCACAAGCCCTTGTTTACTGATTTATTCATCCCATACTACCGTGTAAATGGGCAACCATCTCGAAGTTTTATTTTTTTAACAATATAGCTACACCATTACATCGCAGGAACCATTATTTCATAAACGTCCACTGCTGTGCTCAGGCCTCCCACTATGGAGGAATGAACAGTATACCCGCCACGCTTGTCGAAAGCGCTTTAGCAGGTTTGACATATCGGTTATCTCGGTATGCACATTTCATCACGATGCTTTTGTTAACCGTTGTTAGCATGTGATAATTGTAACAATATGCACAAAATTGTCTAAATGGTATTGCGCGTTCCGGTCCGACCAGGATTCGAGCTCGCAGCCTTTGAGTTCGGGACACGTGTGCTAGCCATTACGCTACCACTACTTATATACATACTATTATACTCGTATATGTGTAATGTAGTATTTTTATATATTTCTATATTATATGTATATATACATACATATTATTATAGCCATTGTATGTATTATCAATTTAAAGTATCCTTATTGCACGTATATTCACTCATGTATTTTTATAAACATGCAGGTGACGTACAAACAAATCGAGGCAAATGGCAAAAGTGAAACTCAACTTAGCATCCACGATACAGAATTTTATTTTCCAGTGTGGGTGCCATAGTTAACCGAACCTTCAAAACGTTAAAAATGATGTTAATGTTAATAAATAATGTTAACAAAACTACTATTAATGTAAATGTAAATTTTTGGAAATATTTTTTTTAAACATGTTATTCTAAGCGAAAGATGTCATGTAGTTTTAGTGGTCCATTCTTAAAATTTTGACTACGGACTCTTAAAAATGAACACCCCCATAATACCGGAACCTAAAATTGATCTTGTTATGGGTGCGGGACTCGAATTAAAATGTCGTTGGAATTACTATAGAATTTATTAAAACTATACAAACACGTATAATACAGGTACAAATATAACTGGACGCAACCAGTACAAACGTGATGCACGATTTAATAACAGGCGCTAAGTCCGTCACTATATAGCTCATAGAATGTACACACGTCTTGCTCATATCATAATCTAATATATATATATAGACACTAGTGTAACTAATAGGAAAAATCTATATTGAAGAATTTTCTATTGTGTCAGGGTAAAATGTTCATTATTGAGAATAAGTACAAAAAGCCGTTGATCAAAAAATGCTTGATAGCTAACACTCAAAGTTAGGATTGTGAACTGGAATTTGTCGGTTTCCGGAACTTACTAATTTAAAAAATTTCATATGTCACTCATACAGGTCTGCACACTATAGGAATGTCCCTGTCTCACAGACAATAGAAGGTCGTCGTTGTATCATAGCAATAGAATTCGGCTTGGCAGTTGGGGTACATTACTTCGGTAAGATTTGGCATTGGTACAGCTGTTAAGCCGGCAAATGACCGGCAACGAACATCGTAATACGTTCAATCGAACCCACTTTTATGCAAACGCGTTCGGAGTTAATTTCTCGTTTGTGAAACGAATAAAATCCTTCGTTATGTGGTTAAGCAATTTCCATCACAGTGTGTAGTATTTTGTTAAATATAAAGAGTTGTTGGTAATATAAAGAGCTTTCCACATATTTCAAATAATTGAAAACTATGGCTTTTTAGGTTAAAAATTCTTCTCATTATCAAAAAGAATAATTAAATTGAAACGACCATCAGATTGGTATCTATCAGCACTTTCACATTTTAATCTAGTGCGTTGATTATTTGGCATTCTTTAAAAACAATTAAAAATATGTTTTAATGTATATTATTGTTACAACTTAGGTTCCGACAAAAACAAATTCCACCTGCATGTCTGTAAAAAAAAACACTTTTTATTACCGGTCGGCATTTGAACTAATTGTAATTATTTTATGATCGTCTTCTTTTGTTTACTTATTTATTGGCATAAGTTTCTAGAGGACAGACCATTGTGTTATCGTACTCGTTTATGGCCGCTTGCGGTACTCTGTGTGTACATACATACATAACTTCACGCCAGTTCCCTCGCGGGGTAGGCACGAACAACAGAGTGCCATTTAGGCTTATTCTTACACACCTCACTTGCCTCTTTGACATTCATAACTCTTGTCATGCAAGCTCGTCTGTTCTTAAGGCTCCTGACATCACCTTCTGCTAGTACACGATCAATTTGATCATGGAAGGTGTGTCGTGGCCTTCCACGACTTCTGCATCCATCCACTTTTGCATTGTATATCTGTTTAGTCATTCTTTCATCATGCATTCTTTCCACATGCCCGAACCACCGGAGCATTCCTTTCCTTACCTTCACCCCGACACTCTTTTTCAGACCAACTCTCTTTCTTACTTCGGTATTACGAACGCGGTCCACGAGCGTCACTCCGCAGATTTTGCGCAGTGCTCGCATCTCGACCGCGTTTACTCTACTTTCATGCTCTTTCTTCCATACCCAACTCTCGCTTCCATACGTGAAGCTGTGTGTGTACATATAATATCGAAGGCCGCAAGAAGGAGACACGCCAGAAGATTTTCTGCAAATCTTACGACTTGGTGATCAGCACGCATATTCAGTGCAGCCCAGAACCACGCAGGTTAGTCTCCCTTCTGTCCATTACCATCAATCCTACCAATACTATTTCGTAAGCGCGTTCAGTGTGCTTAGTGCGAGATTTTTTTGCTACTCGATCACGTTGAAGTTAACGAAATTTTGTATGGCACGTATAGGTTTCCCTTCACGCGACACGAGATGGCGCTAAGCATTCCCATATAAATTTGCGTTACATGATCGATTAGTAAAAAAACTAAGCCCTCAGTTCCTAATACTAGGCTGCCGCGTTAACAATAACAAAAATCTATTTTAAACTATCTTATATTAAAGATATTTTTGTCTGATTGAGCAAGGTCGTATCAACACTTTTATTCACATTTTAATATTTATAAAATACTAAAGATTACTTTATAATTTTTTTGTTCGCACTAAATGTAAAAATATATTTTTACTTATTACTTATTATAAGATTTAAATGTTTACCAATTTGTAATATATGTAATGTTACGACCTAGGTGCCGACAAAGACAAAAACACACCGGCAGCCCTGTAGAAACACATTTTATTACCTTATCGGCATTTGGACTTCTTTTGTTTATTTTGTGTTTAAAATTTGTGACAAAAAAAACAGCCCATTGTGTGTTGTAATCCTTTACGGCCTATTGTTGTATTGTGATCAGAAAGAAAGAAAAACTTTATTTGAAGAAATTGCGACGTAATTACATTCTTTATACATTTTTATACACAAAGCATATTTTGATCATTTGTAAGCCGCATTTTCAGCAAACAACAAGATTTGCACTCAGCATATTACTGTGTCGGAATAATATCCGACACAACGCTGATTTTCAGTGCAAACCTTCCTTGTGGCGTAAGATCAAAACGACCCAGTTTTGTCAGTTTATCACCATGTTTTAGTTGATCACTGCCAGGTATCTCGGATTTAAAAGTACAAACCGATTCTAAGAAATTCGGCCCACGCGGTCGGGCAGACATATTGCATCTGTGCAGTATAAAGTAATGCCCCAATGGAAAGATTGGCAGTCAAGCGATAACCACGAGCGAAGCAAGATTGTATACATTCGATAATCTATTTAGTGACGGACTTTGCGGGTGTTATTGAATCGTGCATTACGTTTGGACTGGTTGTGTTCGGTTATATTGTACCTGTATTATACGTGTTTGTATAGTTCTAATAAACTCTATAATAATTCCAACGGCATATTAATTCGAGTCCTGCAACTCGTAACAGTAATATATCACTCACTCACTCTCCTGTATAATATATTATTTACTCCTAATAGTCCCCAGTACCTTAAGGAACGTTTTAAATTCCTTCGCCTATCCACTGCCCACAATTTGCGCTCTGATACGTATCGAAAACTTATGACACCTGCACACACTTCATCCTATTATGATAACTCTTTTACAGTGCAGGCTGTCAAACTATGGAATATGCTACCTCTTACTGTCAGAGAGGCCAAATCCTTACGAACATTTAGAAATTTACTCAGAAAACACTATTTGTCCATAAATAGCCATGTCTGATTAACACAATATAATTATGCTAATACATTTATTATATAATATATGTATTTTGTAATATATTATTGTATATGTATATATTTGTATATTATATTTATGACTATGTATATATGTATGTATTTGTATATTTATTTGTTAAATTAGTTGGAGTATTTATGTGTCCCTTGCCTTTTTCCTGCACCACCTACATCACCTGATTCAAATTTGTTTTTGATTTAGGTTGCCTGGAAGAGATCGCTTTGAGCGATAAGGCCGCCTATTGTATCGCCTAGAAAATATTGTAAATATGGTCTGTTTTTGTAATTGTATGTTTTGGTGTGCAATAAAGAGTTATCTCTCTCTCTCTCTATATATATCACCTGTACATATGTATAGAATAGAATAGAGATATATAAAGTAAAAAGATGTTAGAAAATGTGTTAGTAATAAATATCCATCAACTCCTCCCGATACATACTATGTATTACAATGTTAAGTTCAATATACCAACCAAGTTCTTATTTATTCGACACACTTTTACACCGAAGAACTATTTTACAACTAAACATAACATTTAAGATATGCTTTTGTTTTTCGATAGCTAAATCAATCAGTAGACTCATTTGAGAGACCATGTATATCAGTTTAACATTTAATTTGTTTACGTCAAATGATTATGTTATTTTCACACCTCGAAATATCTTTACAGATTACGCAATTTCAACCGTAGATTGGTATATATAAAAAAAAACTATTTTTATTAACCACCAAACTAAAAGGAAATGACTCAGTTCACGTATAAAGCTCCTCTAATAGCAAATCCTAATGTGTATTTGCGTTTTGTACACACATTCTGAAGTTATCTAGTGACGTGTGTTGAAATGTATACACGATTTGATCTGCATATCGGAGTGGAGAGAATAGTGCATTCCTGGGTAGATCGAAAGATGCCTTACTGTGTTTCCAATACTATTAACATTTTTCTAAAGTGATTGCAGTTATTGCATGAAAAACGAATACTAACGCTCCGAATTCATCTGGGATAATGGCCAAATACGTCTGTCTTATTGGTAGTGATAAAAATAACTTCATTAACGAATAGCTACATTAGTTTATCGTTAATACGTTACCTGTCAATATTTAACGTCATTAACAATTAATAACAATATGAAAAACTAGGATATACCCGCGACTTCATCCACGCTTGACTTGAAATTCTTATGGGATTCCCGGGACACATAGTACAGCAACATTTAAAAAATAATGTAAGCTACCATTTTAGTGACAACTTTGTCCGATAAGCTATTTTTATGCACTCAAACAACTACAAGATATCAGTGAAAAAATCACATTGGAATTCATTTTTTTTTAATCTGGCGATTGTAAATCATTCCCAGAATTCTTGGGATAATAAGTAGCACATTTTAAGTGTAAGAATTTGCTGTTGATCACCGAAAACTGCATCAAAATCGCCACAGTAGTTTTCGCTCGAACAAACAGACAGACAGACAAGAAATCTAAAAAAAAATGCATCGTGCTCTCCATCGTTTAGTTACCTAGTGTATTCCAGTATATTTTTTTAAATAGCTGTTTAGAATTTTATACTAAAAGAATAACCCATCACTACGCCTGCATGAAATAGTGTATAACTATAATTCTATCCCAGATGAAGCAGTAAGGTAAAAAATAACAATCGTCAAATAAATAAAATAAGTAACCCGGAAAACGCGCTCCAGTCACAGTTGGCGCCACAATTTCGGTCTTGTTTTTGTAGAAAATGTCAATCAATACTTCCAATCAAAGTCTTATTATTTAAAACATTCTTAAAACTTAAATCAGTCATAAACTGAAAATTATTAGCTACTTTGAAATTTCTATCTATGCAGGAACGGAGAATGAATACAATGTCCTGCGGCTGAGCGGCATGTCGTAAAAGGAGACAAAACAACTCACAGCCAGGTTGCAGGGTATTTGCCCATCTGAATGGCTAACATCCCTGGTTTAGAATATGCCATCTTAGCACCCTTGAATTGTGTTTCGGCATTAGTGGCCAGGTTCCAGTCTCCCTTTAGAGAGAACCGGCACATTGGTACCTTTGGTATTACCAAATGTCAATAGGCGATGGTAACGGCTTTCCATTAGGATAGCCGTCTGCAACAAAAATGTTAAAAAAAGAAACATGACATTTATGAAATAGATACTAAAATTTATAATGAACAATAGTTATTATATAATATTGAACAACAGTCAATAATGTTATTAAACATTGATTATGGTTTTATAAATAAACTAGACTATAAAAAATACTGCTGGTAGAATACCACAGAAAAAAAAATTGTTTGTGTATGCAGTTTACACGCAGTAGAAGTGAAATAAAGTGTGGGAGGATTCTAAATTTCGCAACGTCACATTTCATATATTACATACATACATAACTTCACGCCAGATCCCTTGCGGGGTTGGCACGAACAACAAAGCGCCATTTAGGCTTATTCTTACACACCTCACTTGCACATGTCATATATTATTATATATACTTATATATAAATAAAATACTTATTTTAAATCACGAAATTTGAAGTGTTAACGAAAAACTACAAGACATTTACAACTCTATCTGTATGTGCATAGTGTTTAAATTATTAAATATAATGTATTGTTACCAGTTGCAGGACTCGAATTAATATGCCGTTGGAATTACTCTAGAATTTATTAGAACTATACAAACACGTATAACACAGGTACAAATATAACTGAACACAACCAGTTCACACGTAAAGCACAATTCAATAACACGCGCATAGTCCGTCACTAAATGGTTTACAGAATCTACACTAGTCTTGCTCCGCTTATGGTTATCCCTCGACTGCCTCGTCCATCAATCGAGGCATTGCTTTATACTGCCCGGATGCAATATGTCTGCTCGGCCGCGTAACCGAATTTCCTAGAATCACACCTGGCTTATGACTGACGTAAAAGAATACAATACACAATGGGCTGTTTTTCTAATCACAAATTTTAAACACAAAGTAAAAAAAAATGGCAAAAAGGTAATAAAATGTGTTGCTACAGACGCAGGTGTGAATTTGCCTTTGTCGGCACCTCGGTCGTAACAGTATTCTATCTCATTCTCTCGCAGGCTTATTCCAGTAGATTTATATGTTTATCTCTTTTTAGTGTCGCTTTTTCGTTTCATCTAGTTTAAAATCACAACGATTCTAAAGAAGTTTCACTTTAAAACCTTAAAAATTAAATCCTATTTTAAACATACCTATACTTACAGGTAAAAAATGTAGGCTAGGTCGACGTCGGTGGAGAAATTAAATGGCAGAATATTAAAAAACCCCTTCTAAGAAAAAAGTATGATTTTTTTAACTGCCTTAAAATAATACGAATATATTATTGTTTTCGAGAATTTTAATTATTTCTTGAAATGTGCTTCAAAGTTCTTCGTTTGGCGTCAAACAAAAATCTTGAAATTGACTGAAGTTTATGAGACCGGCTCTCTTTTAAGCTCTTTGAATATATACTAATAATTCAAAGAAATTATTAAAAAAGAAGAAAACTGGATACCCATAGAAAGAAATGACGTTTCAACTTTATTTTCCCATCAATTACTCGTAGTCGGTCTTTGACATTAACTTTTGTAACTAAATACGTACGAAGCGTACACAAAAGAATATTGTGACTAAAACGAAATTTTATTAATATTTTTTATTGAAGCATTTCTATGAGAACTGCTTTGATATGTTTTTAGACTGAACAAGTAAATGACTTGTATTTCAGTGGCAAAATGTGAAATGATATTTTTATATTTACGTCGTCATAGTAGCTTTTGTAACGTCACTTTGATGAAAATAGTACAAGAATTCGTTAGTGTTATTATGCTATATATTATTACTGAACTGACACTGAACTCGCTGAATAGATTAAAAATGGGATTCTTTAGTGCTTTTTATGTTTTCGCTGCTTCACTATTAGTAGTCAATTTCTCAATTAAATACATTTAAGTAATGTAGTAAATGAGAAATAAATAAACAAAACGTTTATTTTCCAAATGCAACACAGATAAAATATAAAATAGACTAAAGAAAATATTTTTACAGGTATATGCCGCAATTCGGCAAATGAGGTTGGTGCTCAGTATATTAATAATAATAATAAATCTTTATTGCCAAAAAATCTGATACATTAACTTATTGAAGTCCCTAACTCCCGAGCTAGGCATGAAGCCTGTGTTTCGGGAATCAGTGCCTTCTCACATTAGTATGTACTTTTAAACACAAATAATACAAGTCGGTAACAGAGTGTTTATGTCTAGTGAGTAAGCGTGTGGTGTGGTTGTATGTGAGCGCGCGCCATATATTGCTGTGTCGGAAGATATTCCGCCACAGCATTGATTTTCAATGCCCACCCCGGAGTCGACACATACCGGTGTAAAAATAATTATTTAATTTAGTCATAGCCATAAGTACTGGAAAGAAATTTAAATATAAAAATATTTATTTTAATACGAATGAAAAATAGATAATAAAGTGATATCACTCATTACGCACAGTGTTTTCAATTAATATAGGTATATCCATAATTGTATATGCAATTTATTTATTAATTAAAGTTATATGTTTACACAGCATTTAATCTCAGAGTACAGATACATTTATAGAATATTATTATGAAATGTATATGGCAATAATAATACTGAAAATAAACAGCTTAGGGAACTTAAGACTACAGACTGAAAATTCTTATAATATGTTTTTTATTTGAGCTTTTATCAATAATCCGTACTTATAGGGTTAAAATGAATTAAGAATACTAAGAACTAAAAAGTGGATGGATGCAGAAGTCGTGGAAGGCCACGACACACCTTCCATGATCAAATTGATCGTGTTTTTTTTTTTTTTTTTTTTTTTATTGCAGGAGTTCGGCAGACAGGCAGACGGCCCACTTGGTGGAAAGCGATTACCATCGCCTATGGACATTTGCAACACCAAAGGTGCTACAAATGCGCTGCTGCTCTCTTAAAGGAGACTGGAACCTGGTCATTAATGCCGGAACACAACACAAGGTTGTTATGGCAGCATACTCTAGACCAGGGGTGGTCGCCATCCAGTCGAGCGAATACTCTACCACCTGGCATCGTGTACTAGCAGAAGGTGATGTCAGGAGCCTTAAGAACAGACGAGTGTGCATGACAAGAGTTATGAATGTCAAAGAGGCAAGTGAGGTGTGTAAGAATAAGCCTAAATGGCACTCTGTTGTTCGTGCCTACCCCGCAAGGGAACTGGCGTGAAGTTATGTATGTATGTATGTAATAACTAAAAAGCTTTTATATCTTACATCATTAGGTCACTTAAAATATTTTTGTACGTCTAAAGATATATTTTTACCAAATCAGTCAAAATTTCAGTCTTCATACCTAGATTTCATTTCTCCTCATTGAGCATTATTTTATGAGACATGCCCGCGACTTTGTACACGCTTGACTTGAAATTCCCGCAGGATTGCCGGGACACAAAAGTATCGCATCAT
The DNA here is from genome assembly GCA_019925095.2 of Dendrolimus kikuchii. Lineage (NCBI taxonomy): Eukaryota > Metazoa > Arthropoda > Insecta > Lepidoptera > Lasiocampidae > Dendrolimus > Dendrolimus kikuchii. The sequence goes on from CM034405.1 coordinate 8,301,962, forward strand.
TTAAAAAAGAATGCAAGCTATCGTTTAGTGAAAACTGTGTAGGAATAAGCTAATTTTTATGCTTTCGAACTACTTTAAACCGCTCTCGGGAAAATTCCCGCGAGATTCCCGGGATAAAAAATATCACATATTTTAATACATTTTTGCTATCAATTAGTAAAAAAATCACATTGGAATTCGGTTTTTTTAATCTGTCTATTTTAAATCATTCCCATAAAAATTCCCGCGCGATTCCCAGGATGAAAAGTAGCGCAGAGATTAAGTCTAAATATTAGCTGTCGATCAGTGGAAACTGCATCGAAATCGGCCCAGTAGTGTTTACTTGAATCCTGCACAAACAGACAAAACGACAAACAGACAAGAAATCTAAAAAAATTGCATCATGTTCTCCATCGTTCATATAGTTTATTCCAGTTGTTTTTTTTTAAACTTCAAAGTAGAGACACGGCATGTTAGGATTTTATAATGTTATAGATTAGCCTAATTCTAGCTGTCTCTATTGATTTTGTTAAACACAGGACGAATTCAAGTGATTACCTTTTATTAGAATTTTTACTAATATCAGCTCATAAACGTCTCTCCTTTTCAGGGGTGAGCACGGCATTCGGCCACACTTTTTCAAGGTTGACGAGTTTCACATATCGATTATAACGACGTGACGATTTTTTCACCCTGTTTTTTATACCGTTAGCACCGTGGTATATGTAACAATATACACTTTATGACAGAAAAACTGCATAAAGCGTCATGGTGGCCACCTAGGATTCGAATCCATGTCATAATAATGAATCGGGAATGATTTAGTCATTAACACGATCTTGCTACAGCTACACTACTTACTATTTCAAACTTAGAGTAGAAATAAGAAATTAATAAACTTTCGATTACAATAAAATAATTATACAATTATATATATAATTTTTAAATTTGCAAATTAAGACACAGATTGTACATTATAATGATACCTAAAAAGATAATTACGCTTGTGTAAGTAATGAAGAGTACATTTATAAAATTTATCCTATCAGAATCAAACCCAAAACCACTTTATTCCAGTGAACTAGACAAACCAACGATCAGTAAATATAGGCCCTTGTAAGAAGCTACAAGGAGTCGATTACATATTATTCTTCTATTCTAGATATTATATATCTAATTAAGACGCCTTTACACTTTTTTATTGAGCTAAAATAATAACATAACATTGTTTTTTTTAATTTATTTTTTTAGTGGAAACTTGATTGATATGTGTATTAATTTTGTATTTTATATTTAAGAATATTAATTATTGTATGTTTCCCAAACAAATTAAATAAATAAATTGCGCTACTACCAAAAGGCGGGTCAGTAACCATAAATATATTCTTGTTGGCGCATTTGTCATCGCTACTCTCCACAGTGACCAATCCAGTTCAGATTTGATTATACGCAGTTATCTAAAAGAGTTAAACGATAAAATCGCTCAATACTTCTTCTAGCTTTGTTTAGAATCTATAAACAAAGATAGAAGAAAAATTGAGCAATTTTATTTTAGATCATCATCTTTTAAGACAAATAATGATGATAGATTATATCAAGTTTTGTTTCTACGTTGATGGAGAAGTCAAAAGAATCGTGGTTTTACAAGTAGCACATATTATGGGTCGATCGATTAATTCCAACATTAGTTATTGGGCACAAATTGTACATTACTTTCTTAAGAGAGCAGCAGCGCATTTGTAGTACCTTTGGTGTTGCAAATGTCCATAGGCGATGGTAACCGTTTTCCACCAAGTGGTCCGTCTGCCTGTCTGCTGAACTCATGCAATAAAAAATAATGTAATCCATTTTCAACCGACTTTCAAAAGCAGGATGTTCTCAATTCGTGTGTATATCTTTTTTAACAAATTTTTTTCTTGTACATCAGATAATCTGACGGCCCACCTGAAGGGAAGCAGTTACCGACGCCAACAGACATTTGCATGCGCTTTTTGTATGAAAGAGCCGTTATAACGCAAGTGGTCGACAATTCTGACGATAGCAGAATTGGGGCTCAGAGATGTTATCAATACGCTGCCGACCACAAAGGGAATTTTATGACGCCTTTTAAAAATTCTATATCATAAAGTAGTTGGAAAACCTCAGCTGGGAACTCATTCAAAATCCCCACGTAACAAAAGAGAAACGTCCTAAGAACTGCAAGAGAAACGAACATAGATATGTGTACACGTGGACTGATTATGAGTCTAGTAATAATAGTACATTGTTACACGAGAGGTGAAAGTGACCTATTCAGGCATAAGATGTTTTGGCGTACGAGTGTCTAAGTAGGCCTTTCATCCGAGGCCAACCCTCTGCTTTTCATTTCGATTATGAGGAAAGTAAATGAAAACTAATTAGTTAAACAAACAACCATTCTTTGTATGTATATCTTTTCCTTCTATACTCTTCTATTCTGATATACGTCCTTGGTCACACCACAAACAATCATGTCATGTCAACCTCCACAAAATTCATCTACGTCTTTATATCTAGTATAGACAAATATATACTGGATCAAATAAAAAATTGCTGTTAACTTTACAAACTAAAGAAACCAAATTTAGAAAGTATTCATAAACAAATAGTTTGTGTATATATTATATACATACATTCACTAATTATAAAACAAATATCAAATCTACGAGATAAATCTTACCTGAAAACCGGGGCAGCTGGAGCAAATCATCAATTTCTATCGGCAATGCGATACAAATGTCCAATTTCTTGTACACTGCATCACTCAACAAACAAACATGTACCAAGGGAGCACAACCGCACCCGAAGAATACAGCCTCCAAGTTCTTGCGCTCTGTTTTTTATTGTAGTATTCACAACCTCTAGGGAAATTATCTGGGGGAAGTAGTTCCAAACGTAATGCAGACAACCTTTGTAGCAATGTTTGTTATGGAAATACAAACAAGTAACTAGGAATACTTAAATTTTTACTATTTATCCGAACATAGGTAAATAAATTTTGCTTTCCTATTGTTTAATCACAACATATGGGAGAATTACAACCAGATTTATTAATTAGTCTTTCCATGTGCCAAGAAAGGGGTAGATGTGGGCACATAACCCTCGTTACTTTTAATTTATCACAACCATTGTTGGCCTTTCGCGAAATATAGTCCGCGGAAAGGTCGCCCTCTCGACACCTTCACATTGCTCCTTCGAATATAGTCCTTAAGTACTACAATTAACTAAATGTTATTCACAACACTGAAGAGGTAAACATTTATTACATCCATTGATTTACATCTTGTTAGCTTCTTAGCTCTCTCACAAGTGAGATTAACAATTCCATATCAATTCACTGTTAAATCACATCGCCACTTAAGGCCAAATCACATATCTACACATAATTCGTCTGATTGTTTTTGGCACAGTCAAGTTTGGCGGTCTTCATGTTTACACATCGAGTCCATCACAGAATCGCGATTGAGTTTTCACCAAACACAGCCACAAGTCCAGTGATAACACAGATTCACATGATCAATTCAGAAGCAGTGAAAAAAATTAGGCCGTTACACTAATACGCGGTCCCGCCGTAGGTCGGAGAACGGCGGTGAGTGTCAGGTGATGTCGGAGCTGTCAGTGAAACTGTGTTTTCAGTTTTCCAATACGACGTGTGTTCCTCGTACTGTTTGTGCTCCGTTACTAGAGGCACGCGTTCTACTGCAACTACTGAAAGGCGAAACCTGTTGAAATAGGACAGGGTGCTGCGTGCGAGCGGGACGTCGACACATTTCCCAGGACCACCCAAATTTTCAGGCGCTTATTTTGCTACACACGAGTGTGTGCGTGAAAATTAACGTGCGTACGAGCGTTGAATTGGTGTTAGTGAGTTGTGGAAAACTCTCTTTAGGGCGCTTTCACAATCGCGTTTACTTTATTCTTGATTTTTATTAGTTTCTCTAAGATTCTAAGATTTTTCGACTGACTATTGTATTTTTATTCATCAACTGTGTTACTGCTTCCTGCATCGACTGTTTGCTATATAGTTTATTCAAAACTTGTACCATAATTAAATGTGTTTATCTTAATTTTACTATGCTATATCATTAAGTACAAGTATTACATAGAATAAAATTCTCGAAAAAATCCTAAATAAACAATTAAATGAGCACAGGTAAATTATATAAATAAGTCCGTCGTTTCTTTGAATTGACGGTGTCGTTGTAAGTATTAATCAATTTAAAGTAGCATCAAGTCCAATATAAACAAGGCGTCACACAGACGCGTGGCATAATCAAATAGCACGCAACTCTCGTAGGCTGTGTAGGTCGAGATGCTAGAGCGGCTGAGGCTGTTGAGAGGGCGAGATGACTACACGCAACGTGGCTGCGCACGCAGCGCTCGATACACCCCTAGCCACCGCACTCACACTCCTCGCAAATCTATACCGAAATGGGTGACCGCCTCTGACAGCTCGCTCCAATGTAGCGATGTACCCTTCATTATATCGGGAATCAATTGACAAATGGGCACCGCACGACTATGGCCGAGTAGGCGATGGACGCCGGCCGCGGACCCGCTGTAGCGCCGCACCACACCACGCACCGCCGCCGTAGTCCCAACCCGTGCCACAGCTACGCTCGCGTCCTTTGTTTATCTTTTTAAAAGCCTCTTAATGGAGAGACGACCAGCATAACCCCCAAATCTTAAAATGGCCATCCGTCGCTTTGACGACCGTACCTATTCAAAAACGTCTCGCTAATTCAGCTATACTCAACCTGCGTATATGGCCCGCCGGATTTTTGTTTTTGGCCCATCTAGTGTTACCTAATTTTAAAGCATTTTGAATTTCGAGCTCATTAGAAAAATTGAGAGTGCGTCGAGTAAATAGGTCCTACATAACACTACCGCGCCGCGGTGTGCCGTGCTATTATTGATACGGTAATTTGCCGTGATATACGGCAATTTATTAATTTATTTTTTCATTTACAAAATATAAACATGCTAACAGGTCTTGCAAATACTCATAGAATTAATGTTCTACTTTTACTTATGTACCGACAATGAATATTGGGTAGTAAATTTGATTATGTAAAATTTTAACCATTAATAAACTATAATATTTGAAATGATATATTTTAAAATTATTTTACCAAGTCAATAAATGAAGTTGATACAATACCAGGTCAATAAATGGACCTGATCCAAATGTTTTTTCAATACAGTAAATAGTTGTTTAATTTTGAAATTGGTTTTTTATTAACACCTAAGCAATTTGAATTAAACACCTGCTTGTGACCACGGATACTGCAACGTTTGAAATGTCAGGAAATGACAAAAAAAAATACACGATGTATCCGTTCATAGTTGTTTAATTCAATTTGTAACAATCGCGAAAACCTACCAAATTATTACCTAATTTCTATTACCGTCCGCGACACCACGACTAACACGTGTTTATGGCCCTTATGAAAAAAAGGTTGAGTACCACTGCGCTAATTGAATGTCTTCACCTTTTAAATCCTATAAATCTCAAACACAAAGAACTTTTAATATCAAATTTTCTATTTAACTTTTGTAATATATTTCTGAAAATATTAATTAGAATAAATATAATTTAAATCTGTCTAAATTATTTTTCATAAATCCTAAAATTCAAAAACTATATTTACATACTACATTTTTTAATTAATATAAGGTTAACCTAGATGTAATCAAAGATTACATACATACTCTATGGAACCAAAAAAGCACATTTATTAGAAATGTTTGTTTGTTAAATAATTTTCGGAAATAACACACGCCAAACACGGAAATAACATAGGCCAAAAACTTGTTGATCATTGACGTAACTAACCACAATTCTTGAACATTGAAATTAGAAGAAATATCTCCCACTGCTTCGTAAATAAAGAATATAAATGAAACAAGTATGTTATAAAACAATGAAGACAAACTAGAGAAAATCCCAACCGGATGGCAGTAAAAGGGAGATTTGCCCAGATTCCGAACGACGACGCCGCGCCACTGCGATGTGATTCATTCACATAAATTAAAGATTCCAACATAGAAACAAAACATTTTATTTTAGTGTTTGTGACGAAAAACGTTTCACGACGCTTTCTGGAGGTTCAAAATAAAGCTGATCACGCAACGTGTTTTATGTATAGAATACTGTGACATATTATTAAACTAGCGTCTGCCCGTGATTTCGTTCATGTTTACAAAGAAGTGAAGTCCTCACGTTACAGAAGAAAGACGTAAGTACTGTAACGGCCAGCGGTTTCTGAGCTGAACGGTAACTTCAATAAGAGACTGGTTCGGGATATAAGCTTGTATTAGCAATGATGAGACACTTTTACATAGATGTATTCTGCTCGCGACCCGCTACAATTCTGTCTTCACTTGTTTTGGGAGACATCCTTCAATTTGAATTTAAAATAATTATATTTCTTAATATATATGACTACTAAGGAGGTTAGTCGTCATGTTACACTTTAAATTACCGATTTTAACAAAAGAAACGTTCTACATTAGTCGAACTTTATACAAATACATTATATCAAAGAATAAATATCATATCATTATTGGTGTAGCTAATGTGGGCACAGATAAAGCACAACATGTATGATTACTGCCTAGCTTTTTTAAAATATGGTTTGATGATATGTATTATAATATCTAATATATTATGGCAATACAAATATCTAATATCGTCCACGAACCAATGATTTGTACATATAGTATTTATTACTTATCAACTGATTGCTATGAAGTAAATAATAAACATTATCTCACTGATAATCGAATCTAAATCTGTTACGAATAAGGGGTATGTAAACAGCTCAAGCAAAGTTATTGAACTGTAAACAGACACACACATATATAGGACTGATAATTATGAACTACTTGAGGAATTTAATACGACTATTAAATTCCTCGAGTAGTATCATATCAGCCCAATTACGTGTTAAGACTTAAAAAAAATTGAAACGCAGCCAAAACAACGGTTGTTTAAGAAACTACGTAATACTCTCAGATACAACATTTGCCACTGTATTATAATTAGAAAGTAATTAATACCAACTGTTTATTCTGCTTACAGGTAAAAATAAACATTCCCTAAAAATGTTTTTTATTGCAGGAGATCAGCAGACAGGCAAACGGCCCACTTGATGGAAAGCGGTTACCATCGCCCATGGACATTTGCAACAGCAAAGTTGCTACAAATGCGCTGCTGCTCTCTTAAGGGAAACTGGAACCTGGTCACTAATGCCGGAACACAACTCAAGGTTGTTATGGCGACACACTTTAGACCAGGGGTGGTAGTCATCCAGTCGGGCAAATGCCCTACCACCTGGCTGTGGGTTGTTAAGTCGCCTCTTACGACAGGCCGCCCGGCCGCAGGAAATTGTATTCTTTCTCCGTTCCTGCACGGATAAAAAAAAATCGGAATTTGTTTTTTTTATAAAAGATTATTATAATGGTTACACTGGAGACAACATATTGGGTAATTACGTTGTAACATCGCATACATCACGAAAGTCGTGATAGCTTAATGGTTAGCGCACGCGTCCCAAACTCAAAGGACGCGGGTTTGAATCCTGGTTGGAACGCATGCACCAGTGTCCAGTTAGGTAACTTTCTAACCTAGTATGCATATTGTTGCAATTACCATGTACTAACAACGCTGAAGGAAAATATAGTGATGAAACCTGCACATCGAGATAACTGATATGTCAAACCTGCCAGCCGCCTTGGACAAACGTGGCAGGTGTACTGTCCGTACCCCAAGTAAGAACCGAGCCCAGCTATGGGACGTTTATGAGCTGTTATCTATATATTAATACGTGAAGCAAAAACTTTGTACCCTTTTTTACGAAAATTGCGCGGACGGAGGAGTATGATATTTCGCACACTTATAGTTTATATAGAGAAGAAGCGATGAATGCTAATAGTTTTTTTTTTTAATGAAGCATAAAAAACAAAATTAAAAAAGATTACACGCACTACCACGTATCTGACACACCGACGCATATATACTCTTTTGTTTATTGTTCAGGTCAAATTAACAGTGTAGCCTTGGCGTAATCAGTGATTATAGAAGTCTTTGACAACAAATTATTATGGTCGACTTTTGGCCACGGGCGACCACTGGTTGCTATTATTACATATATCGCACATATGTAAAAACTAGCCTTGCTACTTTGACGTAAATTAGATTAATTTTTTTCACCTTTGATACCTGCTACCTGTAAAACGTCCCCGCTTTCAGCTTAGCGAGTATCCATTCCTTTCTAAGTTTATGTTAAACTACCGATCCTAAAAATTTCATCTTTCCTAAAATCACGTAAGTCTGGGGTGACTGGGATCTTGGACCAATATATCAGCCTGAAACGGTTAGCCATGTACTAATCGTGATTCGTACGATGAGTGAGGGTTGAGAGCGAAGGCTTATTTCCCCTCCCTCTATCCTGTCTTCCCTAAGCTGGAACGATATTCCTCCACCCATCAAAGACCTGAAATCATTTTAAAAGATATTTACTGCATCACTGGAAGAGGACCCTAGATATGTTTCACATTTTTAAATATTGTGTCTTAACTTCCTTATAAAGAATGTATATTACATTTGAATGACGTGCAACTCAAACTTCCCAGGGATTTCAAGGCTTTTTCATCGAATTGGTTGTTTTTTTATTTTTAAGTGAAACTTCTTTAGAATCGTTGTGATTTCAAACTCAATGAAACGAAAAAGCGACACTAAAAAGCGATAAATACTTAAATCTACAGGACTAAGCCTGCGAGAGAACAATACATTATATTTAATAATTTAAACTTATTTAATGTTTTGAAATTTTCCGTTAATACTTCAAATTTACTACTTGTCGGGGTGAAGGTAAGGAAAGGAATGCTCCGGTGGTTCGGGCATGTGGAAAGAATGCATGATGAAAGAATGACTAAACAGATATACAATGCAAAAGTGGATGGATGCAGAAGTCGTGGAAGGCCACGACACACCTTCCATGATCAAATTGATCGTGTACTAGCAGAAGGTGATGTCAGGAGCCTTAAGAACAGACGAGCTTGCATGACAAGAGTTATGAATGTCAAAGAGGCAAGTGAGGTGTGTAAGAATAAGCCTAAATGGCACTCTGTTGTTCGTGCCTACCCCGCGAGGGAACTGGCGTGAAGTTATGTATGTATGTATGTAGTTCAAATTTTAATTTAAATCTTAAATACATTATAACGATATCGTATATGAAATGTAACGTCATGAAATTTAGAATCCCTCCAACCCCTTGTCGCACTTTTTCTCACTTCTACTGCGTGTGCACAGACACTCAATTTCTTTTTAATTTAATTCAATTAGTAGTAATAAGGTCATTGATTACTGTACTGGTATTGTAGTTATTATAGTGCTATTTACTTTTGTATTTTCACTTTTTTTAATTTGTAACATATAATATTATTATTATATACGATAGTGATTCTTTTTCTTATTTTCTGTGCGCTCGAAGTGAGTTTTCAAACCTTTTTGATTTTATCTTGTAACTGTTTGTCATATCTGTTGTATGTTTCATATACTGTGTTACTTTCTACTTTACGCGTTAGTATGTATGAATAACGTTAAGTATCATTTGAATATTTTATATGGGTCAAATATTAATCAATGAGGCGGAGTTGGCACTGAAAATCAGCCCGGTGCTGGAGGAAGTTCCAACACAGCTTTATGCTGAGTTGCGGACCTCATTTGTAGGAAATGCGGCGTACAACATATTAAATTTAACCATAGAAATGTATAAATTATTTCTACAATCTTAAAAAGTGTCTTGGTAAAAAAGGGATACTACACTATTGAAGAATACTTAAATGACAAAACTTCATTTACATAGCAACTCGCTACAACCTCTTAAACTATATTTTATATAACGTATTTATCTTGTCAAACATGTAAAGAATTTATGGAGATATATTGCAGTATAAAATCTTGGTACGTCATGCCAATATTATAATTATAATAAAAAATTTACATACATACATACATAACTTTACGCCAGTTCCCTTGCGGGGTAGGCACGAACCACAGAGCGCCATTTAGGCTTATTCTTACACACCTCACTTGCTTCTTTGACATTCATAACTCTTGTCATGCACGCTCGTCTGTTCTTAAGGCTCCTGACATCACCTTCTGCTAGTACAACAATAATAATACAACAATAATATTTTTCTTTGCTTTTATTGTGTCTTTGTCTTACTGAGTATGCATTATTTACTACAACCCCATTAATTTTTTGAAAATTAATTGTGTAACATATTTCTGTATAAAATTTATTAAAAGATAGTTTAAGTTAATCAATTTTTAGCTCGACGTGTTGCTGGGCAGTTTAATGCCTCTTATTTTCCTTAACAGCAATAACACGTTGCGAAGCAGTGTACATAGACTAGGAAGTGAAATTAAATTTTAACTTAAATGTATGAACTTCAAAACGTGTTCTCCAGGAACTCTCAAGGAACTTATTTTGAATAAAAACTTTTGAATTTGAATTTGAAAATTATATCCTTGTATGGTCGCTTTCCTAGTAAATCATTTATTTATTTATTTCTTCTATCGCATCCACTCTATCCCATTCCTGAAGTCTGACTCCTCTATACCTCATCTCTCCTATACCATCTGATGTTGCAAACGGCTATTGGAAACGGTACCCACTCTCCATTAGATGGAGAGTCTACCTGTTTGCCAGCTTCGAAATAAAAAAAATAGCATCTAACAACGCTCATGACTTGATTTGAGCTTTTGAAAAAACATGAACTCCGCACGATAGCTACGATGATGATGTTTTGTTTCTTTATCTTCTTTTTGAAATTTTCAAAAACTTTTAAATGTATATCAAGCATGTTATGGAAGAACATCATAATGGTATGTTAAAGTGATAATAGACGCATTAAATAAATTAAATCAATTTGGTTGACAGGCAGAGAACTGAAAGGATACGACGACATTCAATGAGATTGATTGACTTAATTTTATGGTTACATGGATCACTTTGGTTTATAAATTGAATGACAGAAATGAACCGTCTAATATCAAGCGACATTATGTGAAATTTTGAGCTACTTTACAAATTATTTTTAATACCTTACTCAAAGATTTCCGATTTTTTGTATATTCATAGCCTTGCCGTTATCGCAGATATGGACATAATATTCTTTGTATTGAAATTTAAATGATTTTAGGTGTATATATGTTACATTGAAAAAATGATATACCTAAATTATATCGCTTACGGTGTTTTTTCATAACAGGCTCTATATAATGTTTCACCGACGTATAAGTATATACCACATATGAAATGAGTTCCTATCTTACAAACTTTAAAAATGCTCACAGTATGTGAAATCCAAAATGCCGGTAAAATTTTGGTAAGCCATATTGGATCCTGTTTCTGTCATACTTCATGACAAGACACAAACACAAGAGTTAGTCAATGTACCTAACTATTGTTCGCTAAAATATTTTAGAAAAAAATAAAACTTTTTTAATTCTCAAAAGTGATACATAAACAATTAGAAAACGGAGCGTTAAGCGACATTTATTATCTAAAATTCCCCTTTGTATTTTGTTGTTATTATAAGTGTTTTGTAGAACGTGTCGCGGAAATAGGTCAGTGTCGGTTTAATAATAAAAATATCTACCAGTACGTTTGTATCGGGCGGTACTGGTACCCTTTTCATCTTTCTTGGACCCGAGTGAGACGTCGAACGTCTTCTCAATCGGAAAATCGCCCGTTTTATATTTTTCTAGATTATAGTTTCGTGAGTTGGTGAAGCGTTCGTAACACGGCTTGACATGCCGTTCATGATAAGTAGACTGTGTTAGTATATATCGAAAATCAATAATAAACTAAAATATGACATTTTTAGGGCTCCATAGCCATTTTCGTAAATACGGAAACCTTATATTTCGTTATACTTTCATTTTTACCAAACTCCATTGTACTGTATATTTTCCTAGCTAGCCTTGCCCACTTCGCTTAAATAAAAAATACACATGCACCCGCGCATACACGCACACATGCATATCAAGATTTAATTATGCTTTGTAAGCTTTAATTAATTCATAAACGTAGAAAGCACTCGCAGTGCCTCGTAAGAGGATGTGCGCAATTTTTGCGTGGAACGTTATTGCTGTTACATATTTGACAGGCGTTCCCGTGCCCACTTCACCGGGCGTCATTAAAAAATTAATAAACAAAAATTCAATCACAATCAAATACAGCTTAGGTCACTCGAGAATAATGTAGCTTTCCATTGGTGAAAGAATTTTCAAAATCGGTTCAGTAGTACCGGAGATTACCCCGAACACCCAAACTCATAAACTTTACCTTTTTATAATATTAGTATAGATTGTGTCTTGTATTGACTATCGTGTCTTTCTGTTCCTAGGTGGAAGAACAGCGCTGGTCCTTGTTTGTTTGCTTGTATTATGCATGCACTAATCCGTTTATTCCACGGAAACGACGTGATTAATAGGGATAAAAAGTATCCTAAGTGTTGACTCGGGTTATAAGTCAGCTCTGTGTCGAGTTTCGTTTATATATGTTCAGTAATATCCAAAAAAGATACGACAGGAGCGCCAACTTATTGGCTATTTTCGTCTATCCCGTGGAAAAGACGTCATTTATCGGGATAAAAAGTATGCTAAGTTACGCCCCGGGATATAAGCTAGCTCTATGTCGAGTTTCATTTAAATCCGTTCAGTAGTTTTCAAGTGATGCTCTAACAGACAGACAGGCAAAAATTCTAAAAATTAAATTTTCGGAATCTCTTGGTCCGAATTAGCCCTCCTGATTTATTCACATTTTTAAATCCATATTCATATTCATTCATTCGATGCTTAATGTACATTTACATGTCATATACCTTATGTATTATTTATTATACATTAACCCTCTTGGGGTATAGCATTCCATGTAAATTTTAATTATATTTATTAATTTTATTCTTATAATGTCCATACTTTGTCATTTAAATAGTCTTGAACAGAATAATATGTTTTTTTCATCAAGAACATTGTTAATTTATTTTTAAATACGTTAAGAGATTTAATACTTTTAATAAGCGGAGGAAGTTTATTATATATTTTTATACCCATGGCAAAGTTACTATTGGTACAACGAGTTGCCTGACAGGTAGGATAGCGTAACATGCTGTTGTGTTGACTACCTATAAATGTCTCATAGCTTTTTAGGTCTAACTGGATACATAAGCTTGCTTCATAAATATATATAGAGGGAAGCGTTCGTTTTTTTTAGATTCAAGAAATGTGGTTTACGTGAATCTGTCTGTTTTGGCCCACAAACAGCGCGAACACGTTTCTTTTGTACCTTAAATGCTTTTTCTTTGTTCGTATAATTTCCCTAGCAACATAACCCATTGTACAAATTCGAACCATTGACATACTTATTATATTATTGTAGATAGATTAATAACCAAAAATCTTTTAATATTTCCTTAAAACTATGTCATTATTGTACATGCAAATATTCAACGTTGAATGGTTTATTTAATGGCAAAACGAATGGCATACCCACAATATTTATCTGCGTATTACGTAATTATGGATGTATTTTGGAAATCGATTCATACATATAACACCTAATACAATGTATGTTTGTATATAATTTTACAATGCATATCGTTTCAGACCACGGGTAAGCTTGGGATCTTCTGCCAGGGCAAGCAGAGTTGGTCGAGTTTCCGCTTCCCCGTAGCCCTAGCATAAGGCGCAGGAAGGAACACTGAGGGGTTTAGTGAGTATCCCTTGACCGTGGTGGAGCAATAGCACTACGTGCGTGTGGTGCTAGTACCACCCTGACCTGGCGGAGCCCACACACCGGCCACGATTCCCCGCATCCCCAATGGTCCACAATCTGATTTCCCCTCGCTAAAATAAAAAGGGACCATAGAAAGGCACACAAAGGCCCTTACGAAAATTAATCTATAGCTTCTTACAAGATAAATTTTGAATAAAATCTTATTTAAATCGTGTTTTGAGATCGTTCATTTAAATTATTATCTAATTTAATACGTACCTTTAGATTATTTATATCCATTAACTCGAATTTAACCAACATTAAATTGTGTAATTGTACAATATATCCGAATGCACTTAAACTATCATATTATAAGAAATTAAACCAAAAAAGGATTTGACAATTCAACTAATTTGAGACCCTTCGCAATGCTCAAAGTAAATTAATAAAATAAGCAGGTGGTAACTCTTCATTTATTACATGGATCTCCCAGCATACCATAAAAAAGTAGCAAGGACCAACAACTGTGTGGCTAAGGTGTGTGAAGAGATGTGCTCTAATTTCACTTAGGAGTAAGTCTGCTATTACAATAGTGTAAAAAATTCTATTACTAGACTGCTATTAAGACGCCAGGTCTTGCATGAAAATTAAAATGAATGTGTTTATTTCAAAATGGAATCTTACAAATTACTTACTGAAAGTCATGAGCCTACCACCGCTTCCAAAGCAAGTAATCACTGTAAAAAGAAGTAGCGCCGCAACAAACTCCCCAGCAACACATCTTTACTTCATCATTATTATGTATAGGATTTGTATACATGTATGTATAGGATGTATTTGTGATCTTTTTTTAAATTTAATTAAGAACAACCAACAAGTCTCACACTAATACATACATCTGTTTATATTATTACACTATGTAGGTACTTAGTCTAAGTGCAGCACTTTTTTAAAGTATTTGGAACTAATGCTAGGTTTAACAAAGTTATTTGAATCAATAGTTACAATAGCGTGGTAACGATCGCGTTATCGCATTCTGTAACCGCACCGAGATAATCTTTCCTTGTTTATATAATAAGCTTTGCAAAAAACTAGTAAAGCAAAAATATTGCTTCACTATTTTCTTAAATTGTTTACTGAAAGCTGTAAAGTGAGTCTTAATGGTTGTCAACTCCCAGGTCCACCACTGGACCTTAAATCTTAGTCCTTGCATCTTCCACACCATGCCGGCTGTATAAACAAAATTATTACAATAATAATATAAAATGGAAATGGAATATATTATTACCTACCTATTGTGTAAAATTAATTTGAATAACTTCAAATAAAACTTGCCATTTTTAAAAGGTTACAAATAAAAATTATAATCATATTACAAAATGGTCTTTGTTCTAGAATATCATTCATTTATATCCAAGCATATATTTAGATGTACAGGGAAATTATACTACAATATTATCCTTGTTTTGTATTTAGTATATTTGAAGCTTAGGAGTTTAAATCTGAATTTTTGATTTGCTTCAATATTATAGTTTACTTCAACTTCGGTGTTAATAATGCTGTTCATATTATATTATACAACCAAACCTATTTAGGTCGCAATTCTATTTGGTTAATATAAAATATATACTAAGCAAGTGATAGACGTACGTTTGAGCAAGTGCGTTTAGCTCGATGACTTTCTACGCATCCGAAAGTTGGCGTAATTTACTCACAAGTATATCACCCCATGGCCTCTGTGGTTAAGCGGGCTAAGCCTTTCCCGACCAACGTCACTACAACACAGAGGCTTCGGGTGCGATTCCTGGCATAGTAAAGTTTATAAATGAATTTTCCTTTATCTACTATGGTCTGGTTATCTGGGATCGGCCCCAGAGTGATCCGTTGTATATTACCCATAAAACAAGCATAACTTGCTTAACTTGAGGATGTACAATGTGTTAGTTTGTCTGCCAATTTATTATTATTATAGTATTTCTTTATTCATCGCAATATTTTTTTTTTTTTACAAATATTTACATAAGACTTACAAAATAAACATTTATTTAAAAAATATATAAAATACAGGAGCACGCTTGCAGCAGGACCTGGTGTCCAAATTAACAGTGGTTAGGGCTCCAGAGATAGGAACCTCGTCACAATTTGTGTCGTGTCCACGAGTGCTGCCTTCTGTATCTAGCCCTGCACCCAGCTTCCTAGGGAGAGCCTCTCTAGATGACGGTGGAGGCTTTTCCTTATAAAACCGTCGACGGTGAACTATCAGCACAATGCTCGCTAACTGCAGACACCACATAGCGGTTACCTCGTGAGCAAGATCTAAATATTTACTTAGTTTCTTTTTTCCTCTTTCACGAGGTTATTATCATGCGGGATACTGAAATGAACAACCATTGCTCGTCGCGCAGATCAATCTACTATCTCGATATCTGGCTTATTGGCTACAATATTTCTGTCCGTGGTAATTGATGGATCCCAGTAGAGCGTAGCACGACTGTTTTCGAGAACTAGCTCTGGCGAGTACTGGTCATGAGACGCCTTATTATTATATGTTTAATGTTATGTACACACTAAAGTACACTTGTGAGGCTTCCTTTAACTATCACAGTCTTTTTCTTTTTGTGCTTTTTAAGACTGATCGCATATATTAAGGAACGCATTGTTGAAACTAAATAATAAACATCCGACTGCTTAACTCAGACTTCCTCCACTGTCAGCGAACTAGTAAATAGTAATATAATTAATAGCCAAAAATTAGAATAATTATAATTGTAATGTTTAATTTTAACTGTGGGTTTAAACCGTTTTAAAAGAGCTACACTGTAATATCATCAATATACATTCAGTACTTTTGGCTGAGAAAGGTACTAAACCTCCATTGTCACAATAATAATTAGGTTTTCCATTGTGTGGTAAAAAGGAAACAAACAACTGAACTAGTGGACATGGTATGGTCATGTAAAATTTTAGATTTTCGCTATGAATATGTTGCTCATCTTGAGATTTTAGTCGTCGAGTCTCGATGCCAGTTATTTCATTGACTATCTTACCCTTCCCTCCAGAAGACAGCGAAACTGTTTGGCGGAAGAAATAATACGGATAGATGGTAGAGAAAGACATATCACATAGCCTTGCCCACATTCTCGGATATTAATAAATTTTCATGGAAGAATGAATTTCATGAATATGAAATCACTTTAGAGTATCGACATGAACATTATAAACTTTTCTTTTTAAACACAACATTTACCATGACAAAGGGATCATATTTTACCCAAAAAATCGCATGGAGATTACTGGTCTGCTTTGAAAGTGTACCTCATGTCATAACATGTAATCAGGTTTCTTATAAAATAAGTACTTAATTAGATTCAATGATTTGAGTGATGTACAACAACGGTCATTATCAAAAATTCAAGGTCATTCAATTAAGTATTGTCCTTTTAGCAAACATAATTCCTTCCATCCTTCGCTTGCGTAAACTTTGGAACTGTATCCCATGGTAACCACATCAATTTTCTGTAACTAATAACACTTAGATAATAATATTCAATAAGACAATAATATATCAAATATCGTGGTAGTCGATTCATACACGAGGCTAATTAAAGATTTTATTCTAAAACGAGTATATCAAAGAATAATCATTAATATTATACAAATTTTAGAAATGTAGTATTTTGTTTTTTAGATATTTTGAGTTTGTCTGTTTGTACACGATTCACATAAAAACTACTGGACCGATTTAGATGTAATTTTCGCTGATCGATAGCAAATTCTCGGTTTTAAAATATGCAATACTTTATATCCCGGGAATCCTACGGAAATTTTCCTGGGAGCGGTTTAAAGTGGCCCGGTTGAATAAAAATCGCATTCCGATGTAATATTTCCACTAATCGAGAGCATAATAAAATCTGTGATACTTTATATCTCGGGAATACCGCGGCATTTTACCTGTGGGCTGGTGTGAAGTTCTCTACCACAGTGTTCTATCACACGTATAAATTAGTTTATTCAGTCAACGTGGACGAAGTCGCGGACGAATCCTAGTTTAATATAAAATATAATATTAAACTAAACAATATTATAAGACATTATGGCAAAAGAAACAATCGTGAACATGTTTAAATCGATTATATTTAAATGTTATGTAGAACAAGAACAATCACTTAAAGTAAATAATAATTAATAATTTTCATCAGGGACACAGAATCCAACCCCTCCATATATATCCTTTTGGGCAGTTTCCACTAATAATAATATTAGGTAATATATTTTCATCCGGTATAGTTTTTATTGTCCCAATTAAACGTCTTATTCTTCGAATTCGACCGCTCGATAACACATCGTATGTTCCTAATCTGTTGACGTCCGATCCTTCTAGATTCAAATCTGATTTTGCATAAAACATCGTCGATATATCATCCGTAGAGCGGTGTTCCTGAGGTTGGATGGTCCCACTTTCTATTGTTGCAATGAGCACAAGTAACAAGAACACAACACCAACTTTTGCAGAATACATATTAAACCACACATGTATAAAGACTTGTAAAATTAAACCTTAAATACGGTGTGGTCGTAAATGATCACTGCTTTTATAATACATAATAATGTCGGTGAACAAGGAAAATTATTTAATACACTATTATGTATGTACATTATCATAATAGTTATACGAGGTCTATAGGATTATTTAAAAAAAATGTGGTTTTCACAATTGCATTTAAAATAGTGTCCCACAGTTAGACTCGAATCTCGCCTAAGGAATCGGACTGTGCACCCGCCATGTTCGGCCAAGGGAAATTGGCGGGTTTCATACATCTATAATCTCTGTGATCAGGTTTCTTAGCAATGTTTTTCTTTATCCTTACTACATTGTAAAGGTACCGGTATGTTACATTAGCTCAGGAAAAGAGCTAGTGGACCCCCGCCATCGGTACGCTCACCTCCTCCCAATGACATAGTAAAAACGGGTTAAGTTCGGGGGAACTCCCCAGCGAGCCACATACTACGACATGGGGTGCCCTTCTTCCATCCAGGGGCGCCCCATCGTGACGGTTTGCATCGAGGTGTCGCAGCGAACTTTCCACGACATACCTCGTGGCACCTCACAAAGACGCCGAGGGACGTTGGTAGGTCCGTAGGACGTTATAGTGGGTAGCGATATAAAAAAAATCATCTAGTATCTAATTTGAATACTGAGGATGGCGAAGGGATACTTTTCATTCCGGATAATGGAATATATTTTGGGATAGATTTATGTAAAGGGTATCCCAGAAATTAGGAAGATATGAAAGATACAACCCAACCCAAACGTTGTAGCAGGGTCAACTATAGTACATACGATTTATTAAAATCTATATCATCCGTGCAGGAACGAAGAAAGAATACAATTTCCTGGGGCCGGGCGGCCTGTCGTAAGAGGCGACTTAACAACCCACAGCCAGGTGGTAGGGAATTTGCCCGACTGGATGGCTATCACCCCTGGTCTAAAATACGTCGCCATAACAACCTTGAGTTGTGTTCCGGCATTAGTAACCAGGTTCCAGTTCCCTTAAGAGAGCAGCAGCGCATTTGTATTTGTACTTTGCTGTTGCAAATGTCCATAGGCGATAGTAACCGCTTTCCAACAAGTGGGCCGGCAGCCTGTCTGCTGATGTCCTGCAATAAAAAAAAATTATATATTAACAAACAAATTTTATTTGTTTACAAGAATAAAATTCCTATATGACATTGAATCATAATTTACGCAAACAAGTTGCACGGAAACTGCTAGTTTGTTTTTAAAATATATATAATAATATAATAATAATAATATAACATGTGTCTTGTGTTCACATTCTTAGAAAATGTTTTAACATATTCAGTAATAAAATAAAATAGATTAAATTATTTAAATGGCATGCAATTACAGCTTCTATCAAAGATTTAAGGTCATTCGACAAGATATTTTCCTTTTAACCTTAGACCGTTAATAAACAGACGGAGGCTCGGACTTTCAAAATGAAGCCGGCTAAACGATGCCGATCGCGCCGCAATGCGTAACAAGAACTCAATATTAAATAATTGAATGTGTGAGAATACAGGTAGAATACTTTCATTTATCTCACGATAAATAAACCATTTTTCATTCACTTGCCGTTCCCAGGCGGAAGAACAGCGCTGGTCTATATCAGTTTGCATTATGCTGAGACTGGGACCAATTTAATACTTATTTTATGTCTCTCTCTTTCTCTTTTCTTTCACCATATCCCAATTTATTAGGGTCGGCACAATATGTCTTTTCTTTCCACACTCCTCTATTCTGACATACATCTTCTGTCACACCACAAATCATCATATCATCCTTCACACAATCCATCCATCTTTTTTTGGCCTACCTTTACATCTGTACCCATCCATCTTGTAGTTGTACATTCTTTTTGTGACGTGACTTTCATCCCTCCTCATTATGTGCCCATACCAACTTAGTCTTCTTCCTCTCAATTTTTCAGTCACGGGTGCAACTTTCAAAGATCCCCTTATGTACTCATTTCTCACCTTATCTATTCTTGTAATACCACACATCCATCTCAACATTCTCATCTCAGCTGAGTGGAGACGTGTGGTTTATCACTTTAGTGGCCCAACATTCAGACCCGTAAAGCATGACTGGTCGTATGACAGATTTATATATTTGACCTTTTAGTTTACTTATTTTATTTCTATTGTCTTAATATTTATTTTGGATGGATTGTATATGATGATTTGTGGTGTGACAATGGAGGTATGTCAGAGTAGATGAATATTGAAGGAAAAGAGAAATTGTGCCGACTCTAAATAATTGAGAGAAAATGAAACAAAGAGAGTGTCTTACTATTTATCATAAATATTTTATTTATGTATTTTTCTCCAAAATAAAATATTTTCCTTTTTTTCGTTGTTTCTTATATTTATTCCATATATATCATATATATAAATATATATATATATATTTGTCATATCTGTGCGTCCGTACTAAAACAAAAAACTTTTTACTTTATTTTATTTTATACAATTATTTAGTGTTACGAGTTAGCGGGACTCGAATCAAAATGTCGTTAGAATTATTATAGAGTTTATTAGAACTATACAAACACGTATAACACGGGTACAAATATAACCGAACACAACAAATGCAAACATAATTCAGAAGGTCGTAATTCAATCAAACGCGCAAAGTCTAGCACTATTAGATTCCCGAATGTACACACGTCACGCCAGTAACGTAGTTGTCGCTCAACTGCCTCCTATCTCCATCAGGCCGTCGTTTTATACTTCACAAATGCAAATGTGCCCGCCCGGCAACGCCGACACAATTTCCTAGAATTAGCTTGTAATCGTAATCCGCAACACCTGGTCAATGATGCAGCCTGCAAGCGACCGTAAACGAGTACAATAGAACAATAGGCTGTTCTCCACCATAACAAGAAACACATGCCAATAAATAAGTGAACAAAAGAAGACGATCATAAAAGGATTACAATCAGTTCAAATGCCGACAGGTAACAAAATGTGTTTTTACAGATTTGTACGTGGAATTTATCTTTGTCGGGGCCTAAGTTGTAATATTAGGTTGTTTATTAAGTTACATTCCACCACAATAACAATAAAAGTGTTTTGAAAATGTATTTATTATGTAATATCACAGGGAATCCCCGAGTGACATATTATGATACAATCAAGACACACATGACTCAAATATTACCATCAATGTTGTTTATTTATTAATTAATTCTGTAACAGCCGCAACATCAAAATTTTTTTGATATTTCCTTAAAATGCAAATGTTCAACATTGAATTGTTTGTTTAGATACATAATGACTGCATATCTATGTATTACGTAATTACGTATGTATTTTGTAAAATGATTTAAAGCTTCGAATCGAGGAATATCTAATGAATAATGAAATACGACCATTTCATGTTTGACCATGGTCGGCCACATCATGGAGTTATCAATTCTAAGATCTGGCCACGACATATATAATTGGCAAACAGACAAGACACATGTTGTATATCGCCAAGATTAGCAACTTACACTTGTAGGTAAATAAATATACCACGGACTACTCTGGGGCCGATCCCAGATACCATACCAGACCATAATAAATAACGGAGAAAATTCGTTCCCAAAATTTACCACACCAGGAATCGAACTCGGAGCCTCTGCGTTGCAGTGAGTTAAGCTGTCAAAGGCTGGCTTAGCTCGCTCAACTACAGAGACCATATATATATATATATATCCATGCAGGAACGGAGAAAGAATACAATTTCTTGCGGCCGGGTGGCCTGTCGTAAGAGGCGACAAAGCAACCCATAGGTAGGTGGTAGGGTATTTTACTCTCTGAATTGCTACCACCTTTAGAGTATGCTGCAGCTTATGTAAAATTTTAACCGATAGTAAGGCAAATGAACGGTCGGTAAAAACCGGCCACAAATGATGTAATTTATTGCAAAAATCGTGTGTGTATAGTAAAACAATTTTGTAAGAAAAACCAATACCTATATAAATTTGCCGAGAGACTGATCGGCGATTATTCCTGTATAAACTATAAAAGGAAAATGAACTTTCGTATAAAGCCGGGACGGTGTACAACTATTCTAAGAAATGAGTTTAAAAAAGGACTTGGCTATTGTGATGTACCTGCTCCATCTGAGATAATGACAGTGTTAACGCAGATGTAGGGATGGTCTAAGGCCCGGTTCCCATATCTAACCTACCGTTAAGGCTGGTAGTAACGCCAAGGTCCTTGAGGATTTTTCGGGCAACAGCGGAGATTCCATAGATGCGGTTGTTTTTCAAATGCATTATTATTTTATTGTGAATATAGTGTATGTGAAATATAGTCGTATTTAAAAAAACAACAAAACCAAAGATGTAAATATTTTTGTAGTCTTGTTTTGATAAAAATGTCAATAATTTAGAGTCAGATAGTCAGATATCGGAACCGGCCATCAATGCGTTATTTCTGTTGCGACATTGTTAATTACGTTAAACATTGACAGATAACGTATGCATACGAGTATACACTATTAAGGATAATAGCATTATTTTTAATGCTATAAATAAAACACACTTCGCCAGTCACTAACGCCAACATTATTCCAAATGGATCAGCAGGAACATGATTAATAGCTAAAGAAGCTGGCAATTTGAGACTACAGGATACTATGTACCTGCCTTTCGTAATTCGCAAAGCATGGACAAAAAGAGCAGATTAGGTATGCCACTCGCTACATGGGCCTCCTATAATACCATAATAGAACAGCGAGGAGCACCATGATGTCAGTGATTGAGGTGTGTGGAGAAGTGTGCCTAAAAAGGCCGTTTTCGCAGATTTGTATCACGAACATGATAAGTATCATAATAAAGTAGAACTTTATACTATATCTTATAAATTCCAGTAACTTATGTCTAGACACGTGTCAAATTGTCGATCATTTAGACTATCACCAAACAGACTACTATTACCAGCTCTTAATGGAAGTCAACTCCCACCACTTCCACCCATAGAACTTAAATCTTAGCTCTTGAGAATTCCACCCCGTGCCGGCTGTATATACTTAATTATCATATTATAATAATAGTATACAATGAAATATATTAGTACCTACTCATTGTATTTTAGGAACGCCTTGACTCGGCGGAGGAGCTAGATGGAATGCTCCTCCGTCTCAAAAGAAGAACTTCCAGCGAGGCTATTGTTGATCCTCGCAGGCCTAGGCTCATCTATTATTCTTAGGAATTTGTATATATTCTTTATACGTTGAGGTCGCAAACGTTCCCCGTTTGCGACCTCAATTATTACACAGCGCCATCTATTAGCTTGTAAGCGTTCCACTACAGTATAATGGTAATGGAGTAATTTGAATAACCTGAATAATAAAACATGCTATTTCTAAAAGGTGGGAAATATTTATTACGAATAAAAGTTATAATCACAATCATGTAGAATTTATTAATTTAATTACATATAATCCAATACAATGCAAGGAAACTTAACTTATTTGTATCGTATTCTACTCATAGTCCCTCAGGACTATAAGTAGAATATTGAGCCTAGATCACCGTCTTCTATGGGTAAGGTGCCCAGAAGGCTGGCTACGTTTCCTCGCTGGATCGCCATACTGATCCGTTGATCACAATCATAATTGTTTTTTGTTCTAAGAAATCATACACTGTTATTTACATATAGGGTAAAACCCGGATAGTTGCCTCATCGGAATACTTTCCCCGGCTTTGAAAAAGCTATGTTAGGGACGTTGGTGGTGTTTATGATCTTCTTTGATTAGAAGTGCTCCACCAGCAAGCTTCAATGGTACGTACACATAAAATTAGTCTCACGCGTTTTGTCTGTGTGAGCAAAATCTTTTGCGACGAGACTTACAACAGTCGTCGAAATGATGTTTGTGTGTAATTTCTATTGAATATTTTTGTTACTGGTTGTGGCTTCAGTCTACTTCTTGTTTCTTTGCAAGCATTAGAGTTTAAATTATGCTATTTATTATGTTTTTTTATTAATTAGTTTATAGTTATTTCGCAAATAAAAAGAACTAGTATTCGTGTCAAAAAGGATGGTTGTTCTACCTATTTACAACTATAAATTCTTTAAAGAGCAATGATCGATTTTTTCTGTTTTTTCCAACTTATTGTGACTAGGTATAACTTGTCTAGTTTGCTCTTTATACAATTGAACACCTATACTATAAATGAGCGTGTAACATTACACTTATATTTGCGAGCCATTTTACATACCTTTTTTTTTGTTGACGTAAGGGAATGTCTTTTCTTGTGACACCATGCATCATCAGGCCTGGGAGGAGGCTTTAAACCGAGGGATGTGTGGGACTCTTGAACGGCCGTATTCCCACGATGGCCACTTATCGGAAGACACAGGGATGTCGGCCGTTAAATTACCGACTAAACCAGAATCTGCACCCGTCTCCTATGCGCTTTTATTGGATGCCACAAGAACTAGTTCATAGACATGACATCTGTGGCACTTTTCTGACTTAGGGTTTGACAAAATAAGTTCTGCGAGCTACAGTAAGGTACACTTTGTCGTAACGTTATTTACGTTTGTAAATTGACGGATCAAAATTTAGTTTAGAATGAGCTCTTAAGATTACATTTAAAGTAAGCAATTGGCGGACGGAAAGGAATTATGTGTCCTGATATAGTTTATGTGTTGGATACCGGAAAGTCTTTTTATTTTAAACATAAACTTTAATACCAATCTTTGAGATCTTTCAAGCCTTAAAAGATGAGTCTTAGTTGCCCCTTTCCATGAAATTTTACAATATGTTAATAGTGATTCTCATATATAATACGTAATTTTCAGTCTTTAAAAATCTCTGAGTTTTTAAAAACATAAATTAGTCTCCGCACACCTAATAATAAGTTATTTTTAATAAAAGAGCTTTTTTAATAAATTGTATACTAGTCTATTCCAGTTTTTTTTTTAATAGCTTCAATGTACAGACACGGTATGTTAAGAATTTTATATATTTCCTTTAGTTTTAGCGACTAGTATATATACATTTTACAGTATACAGTTTGTTATATGTTTTTGCCGTTTGCTGTTAAAACGCTTGGACCGTGTGTTCTTGAGGCCATGAGCCTCAACAAAAATCTTCTTCTTCTTCAGCCACTCTCAGTCCACTGCTGGACGTAGGCCTCCCCAAGTACGCGCCACATATCCCGGTCTCCCGTCTTCCTCATCCAGCGCCTGCCGGCAAGCTCAGGCTCAACAAAAATATATCAAAACAACTCATTGACTCTTCGAGTGATCAGAGGGCCGGTGCCTACCTAGGACAATGAATCAATATGACGATTCAGCGAGGAAACGGAGCCAGCCTTCTCGGCACCTTACCCATAGGTGTCGGTGACCTAGGAACAGTATTCTATTTATAGTCTTGAGGAAATAGGAGCAGAACATAATATAACTAAGTGCAGTTTTCTTCTTAACCAACTGCCAAAAAGAGGAGGTTCTCATTTTGTCTGTATGTTTTTTTTATATGTTTGTTATTCGATTTCTCCGTAAATTTTACACCGATTTTTAAATATTTTTTAATACATAAGGTATACTCCTAAATTGGTCTCATAGTCACACCATGTCAGGATCAGATGAGTGAATCCCATAGGAAATCGAAAGAAACCTTTGAAAATTATGTTTGTTACGCGATTTCTTCGTGAATTGCCGATCGATTTTGTTTATTCCAAGTGTATACTTCCGAGGTGGTCCCATGGTCACCAAGTCAGGATCTGATTAGTAGTTCCCAGGGAATTCGAGAGCAACCCTTGTTGAAGAGCGTCTACATTTAAGTATGAGACAGCAAATTTCTATACATACGTGTGCCAGTAGTACAATTTCTACAGGTGGTTAACATATTATTTCTAAAATTATGCAATTTTTGAGCAACTAAAAGATAAACAATTTTTTTTAACAAAAAAAAAGGTTTTCAAACTAAAAACCAAAAATAAATAATTGTTTTTTTATCTTTTACCGACTTCAAAATGTTGTAGAAAGAAGTCGGTTATGTTTTTGTAAAAAAAAAATTCATTAGTTTATAACGGCACAATAATATATAAAATTTCACGATAATCAATTCATACCCGAGAAGCATTTATTAAACCGGATATTTCAAAACAACAATATCAAACAATAATTTAATATAATATTACACTAAACAATATAATACAGTACGGCAAATGAAACAGTCGTGAACATGCTTAAACCGATAATTAAATGTCATGTAGAACAATCACATTAAGTAAATAATAATTAATAATCATCATCTGGGACACACCATCCACCCCTCTTTGTATGTCCACGTGGGCAGTATCCACCAATAATAATGGCTCGATTATTTATATCCGGTAAAATTGTTGTTGTCGAAGTAGTAACACGTCTTATTCTTCGAACTCGACCGCTTGATAACACATCATACGTTCCTAGTATATTGGCATCCGATTCTTCTATATTTAAATCTGATTTTCTATGAAACATCATCGCCATATCATCTGCAGATCGGTGTTCCTGAGATTTTATGATCGTACTTTCTATTGTTGCAATGAAGACAAGAAACAAAAACACCACACAAACTTTTGCAAAATACATTTTAAACGGCATATGTGTAGAGACTTGTAAAATCAAACCGTAAATGCGGTCTGGTCGTAATGACCACTGCTTTTATATTAAATGTGTTGAATAAGGAGTTTTTCCTTATGCATATCTATACATATAATTACTTCAGGTCACTGGCTGACTGACATATCAACATACAGCCCCAACTACTAGGGCTAGCAACTTGAAAAATTGCTTACGGATTCTTTCTATATTGTAAGCGTGTATAAAAATGTTTAAAAATTCAACCCTGGGTGAAAAAGCAGCTGAAAGTTTGTGTGAAAAGAAGTACGAAATTGTATATAACTGCTTCTGGTTAGAAATAAATTCACACATAAACGGCAAATACCCTACCACCTGGCTTTGGGTTGTTTTGTCGTCTCTTACGACAGGCCGCCTGGCCGCGGGGATTAGTATTCTTTCTCCGTTCCTGAACGGATAGGTTGCAGTTTTGTAATTAGTTTTTTTTCAATTTAAATTATTTATTAATAACTTGAATACTATGCCTATACAGATAGAAGTTGTTGGAAATATTTTGAAATTTTTCTTGGAGTTTTTTGATGGACACAAACGGTGTGTGTAACGGGCTCAACTAGTATATGCATTTTATTAAAATCTATTATTTTACTATAAAGTGAGGAGTGTAAGAATAAGCCTACATGGCGCTCTGTTGTTCGTGCCTACCCCGCAAGGGAACTGGCGTGAAGTTATGTATGTATGTATGTATCTATTACTTTTATTGTATGTATTTTACTATACTTATTTATAAACAAATTTTATTTTATTGTAAGAATTCCTATGTAAAATTTAATCATAATTTACGTAACCAAGGCGCGTGGAAACTGATAGTTTGTTTTTAAAATATACACCATATAACATTTGTCTCGTAATCAGGTTTCTTAGAAAATGTATTGACATAGTCATTAATAACATTAAACAGATTAAATTATTCAAGTGGCATACAATTACAGCATCTATCAAAGATTCAAGGTTATTCGACAAGGTATTTTGCTTTTAGCAAATACTTTCCAAGCTGCGTCACTCGTGTATGTCGTGATAAGTGAACCATTTTTGAGGGTAAATATTGTCCTATATTCATCCCCATAATTGATAGAACATATTATTACATCACATTTCATAATTCCTCTTATGGCCGGTTCCTATATTTTACCAACCGTACATTTGCCTCACTATCGGTTACATTTTGTTACATGTTTTTCATTCCTCTTCATTATGTAATCAAGTTAAACGAAGTTGAGGTGGATAGGCATGTGCCTACGCGTGGGCCGCAGCCGCCTCCTGCGAAACCTTCATGGCCGCGAAGGAGGCGGCAGAGTGGGAGAGGGAGCAATCTGCCACGCTCCTCTCCCGCTAGAGCCGGCGGCGGCGACGGAGGGTCGTTCATGACGACTCCAGCCGCCGTATGCTACAGCCGTGTAGGCGACCGGCGGTGAAACCGGGCCCGCCCACGCATAAAGGCCAGAGAGTAGGGACGCGCACCGAACCACGCGCCCCCTCTCACCTCGAGGTAGCCGGAGAGCCCCAGATCTCCGGCTAACCCATGGTAAGGCCAGTCCGCAAAGGGGCCGGCCGCCTCCCGTCCGGGCTGGAGGAGGACGCTAGAGAATCGGACAGGGGTTTTAGTGGGGTCCCATCACTAACCGTGGCGTGACAATAGCACTTCACACGTGAGGTGCTAGTGCCACCCCGACCTGGCGAATCCCACACACGAGCCGCGACCTTTCCCCCTCGCGCGGCTTATGGTCCTCAAACAGATATCCCCTGTATAAAAAAAGGATAGGCATGTACTTAACTTCCTCTCAACGCTTCAGTCATGGGTGCAAATTTCAAAAATCCCTAACTAGGCTAACAATATTAATTTACAATTGCAAATAATTTTAGCGCACACTTGCTTAAATTGATTATCAATAATTATGCAGGAAACAAATTAGGTAGAACATGAGTAAGTACTTAAATTGTATTAAAATGTCAACACCAATAATTATTATGAGTTAATTATTTAAAGTCAGTTTTCAGAACGCCGTGGCCTAATGACAATGACGGAACCCCTGTATATCGTTACACCAGTGCGTCCGTCGTTCTGTCTATCTGTGTATAACCGCAGTTTTAAACAAAGATTAATCACAATATGTCGAAAAAATTTAACTAAATATTGTCTTCTATACCGGTATTCAACCTTTCAAATATCCGTATAATTACATTTTATTTTATTTTCAAATAAAATGGCTACGATATACGAAGAGACAGATGGACAGACTTGATAGTTCCATCTTTGCCGTTTGGCTACAAAACCTTAAAAAACACTAACTGAGCAGATAATTTTTCAGCTTGGCCCGATTTTTTAATCAACGGATAAAAGTTATTCATGCGTTAAAAAAGAGCACGAAAAATTTTAAAATTACATATTTCTAACAAACACTCAAATTATTGTTTCACTTTTACTTTGATTTAGATTATAATTTAGTGGATAAAGATTTGATTTAACAACGTGTATTTAAAACAACGATTTCAAAGCATAATTTTATATATTAGGCACTATTTAAAACATTACACTAAACAACAATATAAATATGGCAAAAAATCTGTTACCAAAATCTGTCAACGGACCATTAAACATTTCATAAAACAATCACTTTTCGTAAATAACTAATAGTCATCCTCTCCATCTTTAAGGCATATTCCACCCTTCATGTTATGTCCACTTGGGCATTTTCCACTAAGAATAACAATTCTACTTTCTATCTTCGGTATATGTGTTGTGGAAGCAGTGTCATCGCCGGACGCATCTTGTGTTCCTCCTCCCAGTGTTCTCACGTTCGATTCTTGTGTAGTTGATTTTCCCTCCAAAATCGTCGCTTTACTGACCGAAGATTGGTTTTCCGGAGGTCTGATGATCCTAGTTTCTATTGTTGCAAGGAACACAAGAAACAAGAACGTAACAACACCAACTTTTACAGAAAACATGTTGACTATGTGTAGAGACTTCTAAGATCAAACTATGAATGCCGTCTGGTCGTAAATGCCACCGCTTTTATATTAACGCTTCCGATTAAGGAAAATAATTTGATATCGATATGTATTGCATTGCATTTCTTGAAGATGATTAACTTAGATGACTCATACTCAAATTAAAATCACAACAAAGTTGTTTAACATGTTGGAAAGCGATACAGTTTTAACAAATGTCGTTCCTTGACCTATGGCTTTCATAAGACCTTTCCTTATTTTACCATTTGAAAAACTGTTTTCAATGACATATTATGAAAACGATACTTGAACAATTTCCATTTTAAATTTGTTCTTATTATTCGGTAAGATTTTCATTGGATATATAAATACTTACAGCCTTGTTCATGGTGAATTAGAGTAATATTGTAGGCTTCTTTAAGCTTAAAAACTTAATCTAACTCAATATGAATAAAAGAGTTACACTACTATACATGATAGTTATACCAGCAGTAAAAATGTCTTCTTAATCGTATATATTATTTATGCGATTATGAATAACACTTTAATTAAATTATTTTTAACGAGCCTATAAACCTCATGTAACTGTTATAAACAACGGAGCTAATGTATATTTTAAAATATTGTACATACTAATTTTAATTCATTTCACTTGAAAAGCTAGATAGAAATACAATTAAATAAAAGTTAATTTGTATGTCATTTACAAAATGGGTTGTTGAATTTGTTGCAATTGCGAAAAAAGTAGAACAGTATTTGGCATTTTATTAAAACAAAACATTTTTTTATAAACAACAATACTATATAACATCACAGATTCTTTGGGAGTTTCATACACATTAAACTTTGAACGAATATCACTATCAAGGATAAACCTAGATATAGCCGGAATATATCATAGCGAGACATGACGCAGGCAGAAAGTTGCACTTGCAAAGACTTTAATAGTCGTCATCTGGAAAGCAAAATCCTCCTTTCTGAACGTACCCTGATGGACAAGTTCCAACACGAATACCGTGTCGATTCTCTATAGTCGGCACAAAATCTGGTTTCACAGGCTTCTTTGGCGGCTTTTCAACATCGTGCTGCAAATTCGACACCACCACTTTCTTCGCGAATTCGTCGATGTCAATCTTCACTGTTGATATAGGAGATTTGTTTGCTTTGTTCTTAAGCGTGATCTCCATGATTATGCCATCAGGAGGCAATGGATACTGGTGTTGCTTTATCACGTGGCTTTCAACAACTGCGACCAGGAGGAAGCACAGAGCGAGCTTAACACACATGTTTAATGAAGACATGTTCAATATTAATGTGTGACCACTGGAAGAGCAGGTTGTGAATGTTGCCTCTCGAGCCAGCCATTGTCTTTTTATACAATATTTTGCCCGACGGCAAACACCCCCGAAGGGACAACGTACCCATTGACTCATTTCAAATTCATGACGTTACTTTAATACACGTAAGTACTAAACAACAATACAATGACACACAACAAGCTGAACTGTTCGGATGTAATAATTATCCGGACTTCCCTCAGCTTAGTGAGGTTATGAACGTTAATAGACATTATGGATATTTTGTAATGCAAAACCGTATGCTCCTAATGAACTAAGTACATACATAGTAAACGTCTATTTATCACTATACTACGTTTGTCATAATTAACGGATGAAGAGTTTTATAGATAAATAGCAAGTACTTGTATGGTATGAAACATTGCATTGATGATACAACACGATAAATTTCTATGGAAATCTTTTAGGATCGGGAAATTCAGTGCGTCGATATCCGATAAGAATCCTTTGCATGAAACATGCGAAAGTCCCTGGTTTTGTGTGTAAGGTGTACACCATATATGTATGTGTGAATGTTTCCAAATTATCAAAACTGTATATGGAAGTTTTTAATAAGTTATTAGCAGGAATTTTGAAGGCTGCTGCTTTGCTATTCATTTCATTTTCAAATGTGTATAATATTGGTTAATAAACATTTAGGTAAATGCTTGGCAGTCCGCGCACATTGGAGGATTCCGTAGAGATGTGAAACTTCCGCCTTAACTTCGTGTTTAGCTACTATATTATAAAAATTATTTAACCGAAAATAGCCCATACACTTTTTTATTTTATTTACTGTCAAAATGTTACAAGATTTAACAAACACTTACTTTGCCAAACTGCAACGCAGTTTATCTACAACGTTCACGTAGATCATAGTACACTATACCTTATAACTACTGTTTTATACAATTTTATATACTTAATACTACCTTAAATTATTCGCATGTGCATTTTGAATTATGGTGTACAGTATTTATCACCGTTGTCTAAAGTGCATTTACACCAAACCTCTTGAAAATTTGTTCAAACTTTTTCATCATATGTGTAATCAAAAACTACTTAACAGATATTGTTACAATAAATTCGATGAAAGTATGAGACCTTGACTTTTTCTGAATTTTTGAAAAAAATAATTGGAAGTTATAGAGTGGGGGGGGATATTTTCACGATTGGTGCAGATAGCAATTTTGTAAAGAATACCGTTATGTTCTTCAAGATCCGAGACCAGACGACTACATAAATCCTAATTTCATTTTTTTGTGATTACACTACATGACTTTATATATTTGTAGTTACCTCTCTGTCAATTTTTGTCTATATTATATACCCACTAGTTTCTGAAAAAAAATGGCTAAAACGAACGAATATGACAACAGCAGTCTGGGTTCAATTTTAATCAAAATGGCTACGGTACCTTTTAAAGCGCAATACACATAATTCTTTAAACATAACATCGTTATTTTACCAGAACTAGATACATTAAAGTTTTTTTATTTACATAAGTGGGTATGTAAATTTAACCAAATATCTACATAATATCAAAGATACGGCGTGAACTATAATTTTTTTTTTTGAACAACTCGTCTGACAATATATAATTATTGAAAAGTTACATTTAGGGTTGCGTTTCTCAGAGGACGCGATTTTATTTTTTTGATGTGTAGTACAAGCTTAAGTTCAAGTTTGTGAGCTCGCCGCCCTTGTCCCCTGGCCGCCATGTTGGAAAAAGGGGTGCAAAGGGTTTTCCCGCTGTATCTCGTAAACTAGCAACCCTACAGAAAATTTTATAAGACATTATTTACAGAAAATTAATTTGTCTACAACTTTATTCTTATTACTTTTTATCGTGAAATGGAGAATAAAAAAGTTATAAAGAAAAATAAGTGAACATTTTTGAATAAATTTCCTTTTATGCGTTTTAACTTTTTTTCAAACCCTTTGCACCCTTTTTTCCAAGATGGCGCCCGGGGGACAAGGTTGGACCTCAAAAACTTGAACTTGAGTATGACCAAAAACAATATTATGTCTGTGTTTTTAAAATGTTCATAGTCACAAACAAAACAACTCGAATATAATCCTTTACAGAGCTGCAGGACATTACTTTACCTACTTACCTATAGCTAAAGCGCTTAATATTAGTAAGGACCGATTTCAATCAGCAAATAAAAGTTATCAGTCGAATAAATTGTAGCCTAAATGAATTCAAAAGTGAAATTATTCAGCTATTTTATTTATGCAACCGGCATTTTTAATTTTTCCATTTATACTTTACTAGCTTCTACCCGCGACTTCGTCCGCATGGAATAGTTAAAAAAAAGTAAGTTAAAAAAAACCTCCCGTTTTGAAACATTCTTCATTGGTGCTCCGCTCCTATTGGTCTTCGCGTGATGATATATAGCCTATATATAGCCTTCCTCGATAAATGGACTATCTAACACTGAAAGAATTTTTCAAATCAAACCAGTAGTTCCTGTGATTTGCGTGTTCAAGCAATCAAACAAACAAACTCTTCAGCTTTATATATTAGTATAAGATTCTATGAATAACTTTTATCTGGTGATTGAAGAATCGGTCCTAATATGTTTGTTAAAAATGAGTTATACAATAAGTACAAACGTATTACGTAACCTATAATAAACATTTCACCAAACTCGACACAAGACTAGAAAGAAAGAAAAGAAAAAAAAGAGAAAAGAAAGAAATAAATAAATAAATAAAAGAAAAACTTTATTTGAAGAAATGGCGAATACAGTTACTGCTTAAGAAGCACGATAAACTACAGCTACTATTGGTTTTTAATCAAAATTACCTAAACTTTTTCAAAAATAAAACTGCTTCATAAAATTGCCGTGCACCAACAGAGAACGAATACAATTCCCTGCGGCCAGACGGCCTGTCGTAGGCGGCGACAAAACAACCCACAGCCAGGTGGTAGGGCATTTGCCCGTCTGGATTGCTACCACGCCTGGTTTAGGGTATGACAACCTTGAGTGTCCCGACATTACTGGCCAGGTTCCTGTCGCCCTTTTGCGAGCTATAGTATTACAAATGTCCATAGGCGATGTCAACAGCTTTCCTTCAGGTGAGCCGTTGTCTGCTGAACTCATGGAATAAAAAAATGTTTCCAAGTGATAAATAATCGCACAATTTAAGGTTAAGAAAATTGACGATTACAGATAAAAATTATCCATGAAATAGATTATAACCTGACTGAATGGAAAAGTGAAACGGCTCAACTGTTTTATTCACGCAATCTTAATTTTTTATTTAGACATGTTGTATTTTGTATGTTACTGTTTTTATGTTGGTGTACAATAAAGAGTATTATTGTTGTTGTTGCTGTATTTTATTCGATGAATAACTTCTGTCTGACTATTGAAAAATCGGCTCTTAAGCACGTTTAATTCATTATTTAAGGCTAGTTTTAGGATAGGATTTATTTAAGGATAGTTTGTCTCAGCAGTCAGTTAGACCCGTAGTTTAAAAAAAACATCCATTCAAGTGACTGATGACCGAAAAGAAAGTTGAAAATGTGAAGAATCAGTTTTACAGGCGGCATAGCTTGCGTACATTTCGATTCCTTATCCCGCAGAAATTATACTATTATTATACTACTTTTTTGACAAAAACAAAACCGACTACAAAATAAAAAGTAAAAAATAAATACTTAACCGATTTCTTCCTACAACAACTTGAAGTCGGTGCTAAGTAGTGTATCATCTATGGTGCTAAGTAAACATGAAAATTACTATATTTTGTAAATTTATTGTTGTTTTTGTATGTTTTACTTGTCACCGACATCGAGATGTTGTAGAAAGAAGTCAGTTACATGTTTATTTTTTTCTATTAGGTTTGAAGCCGATTATGTTTTTGGTAAAAAAATCGTATTAGTTTATAACGTCACATTGTAACTTCTTGTTTATATGGCAATGATATATCAAATTTCATGATAATCAGCTCGTACCCGAGGCTATAAAAAGATTTTATTAAACCGGATATTTAAAACAAATTGTTGTTGATATTGATCAAAGAATTATTTAATATTTAGAGAATAGTTTATTGCTCTAAACAATATTATAATACAGTACGGCAAAAGAAACAGTCGTGAACATGTTTAAACCGATAATTAAATGTCATGTAGAACAATCACATTAAGTAAATAATAATTAATAATCATCATCTGGGACACACCATCCACCCCTCCATATATGTGCACGTGGGCAGTTTCCACCAGTAATAAAGGCTCGATTATCTATGGCCGCTAAAATTGTTTATATTAGTTATGAAATGGGCTCTTTCGGCTTCATTCTTCGTGAGATCACTAGACCATTATGAAACCGTACAAATAGCCTGCATCTTCCCGCCTTTTATCCATATTATTACGAGTCGCGAGACTCGAATTAAAATGCCGTTAGAATTACTATAGAGTTTATTAGGACTATACAAACACGTATAACACAGGTACAAATATAACCGCACAACAAGCCCAAACGTAATGCAGAAGGTCGTAATTCCATAAAAACGGGCAGTCCGTCACTAAAAGTTTCCCGATTTTAGAACACACGTCTTGCTTCGCTCGTGGTTATCGCTCGACTGCCTCGTCTCTCCATCGGGCCATTGCTTTATACTGCACAGATGCAATATGTCCGTCCGGCCGCGTGGACTGAATTTCCTAGAATCAGTTTACACTTTAAATCCGGACACCTGGCTAATGAACACAATACAACAATAGGCAATAAAAGCTTACAACAATGGTCTGTTTTCTAATCATATATTTAAACATGAAGTAAACAAAAGAAGTCCAAATTCCGAAAGGTAATAAAATGTGTTTTTACAGGTATGCAGGTGTGAATTTGTTTTTGTCAGGACCAGAGTCGTAACACTATAAATCTAGCGTTTGTTAAGAAAAATAATTATGAAATACATACACTAACGAACATGGCCCTGTAGACAAGTAACATTAACACTAAACGAGTAGAAAGAAAATGAATGGGAATGATATAATACTTAGTATAACGATATTGTTGCGGAGATAAGCCTAGGATTGATAAGCTTTTGGATAATGAGTGCATTTAATGAATAAATCGTAAAAAATACAATGCAATCTTTTACAATGTGGCAGATAGAGAAAATCTTATTATTGACAAGTCAACTTCAAAGTAATTAAAAAAAATATAAAAAAAGTTGCAGATAAAAGAAGTACGCAACAGATATGTTATTCCCATACATTCTCTATTCTATTCGTTTGGCGATAATGTCATTTGTCTACTGGACCTAACGATTTTATAAATGTTTATTTTTTGTCAAAACGGCTACAGCACTTTAAAAGTGCTATAACAAATACAACAAGCGTTTAGTATGTGTATGGTTAAGCAAAGCCACGTGGGGTCGATTTAGTCCCCAGGAGCCTCGATAAAGATGAAATACGGAGCGGGTAACTCAGATTATAGCAATAAATATTGCTGAAAATATGCTTCGTATCATAATGGCCACTCGACCTCGCGATCCCCGGAGATTGCCTGCGTATTTACCTACACGAATCATATTGTAAAACTATTATCAAAATTAAATAGGATGTAAATCGGCCGAATATGTTATTTTTAACTTAATAGTCTTTCTAGCTACTTAGTATAAATCTCAGGGCCGCCTTAGTGTACGACCTGAGTGGCAAAGCGTCCGACCGACCGGGCGACCGGCGGGGCGGACTGTAGGCAATAGAGCATCCAACCGAATAGCCTGAGTACACACTCGGTGTTCATCATTCACAAACTGTTTTAAACCTGTATGCGACGCCCCCCGCTGGACGCACAAGAGCCCGCTTTAACCGCCGCACATCTCGGCTGGCTCTAAAGACGAGCGTGCAGCAGAGCGGGGCGTGCAGCGTTCCTATACACGACGCTTCGCTCAACACAAACATACTGGAACCGCCGCGCCAGCCGGCCGCGACTAGGGACACTCGCTAGCGTTTCCATGTGTTTGACACGAACGCTGCACGCTCGAATAGAGCGGGCACTCAGGCCATACGCTTAAGCGTATTAGACGCCAGAATGCGGACATCAATTTGTGCCCAATCCAACAAAAAATATTATTTAATTTTTATATTTCATTTTTAAGGATCTCTAGTCATTTGACAAAAACATGACATTTATACCACCATTTATGCATTTGTCATGTCTGTCTGTCTGTTTTTATGTCACAGTCATTTTTCTCAAAAAACTGCTAGGCTGATGATGTAGAAGATGAAGATATAGTCTATATGGCGCTACACGTACGTGTAGTATATTTACGTATCGTTAGTCGGATCTTGAAAAATCATAATGTTCTTTAATGACTTTATTATTGAAATCAATCGGTTTGCGCTTCTAAGTATCTGCGCCCGGGTGTCACGCTCTCCTTGCATCCAGGTAAAAGCGGCCTTGATGAGTCTTATTCTGACTCAGGTGATTGGAAGACAAATGGAATAATTATATTTTACTATTTTATATTTAGAAATAAGGGACCGGACAGACCAATCAACTGATATACTTTTTTTTCCAATATGCTTCCATTCATATATATAACAACATATTAGACTGTGGCACAGAAACCTCATGGGTTTATTCGTGCCGCAAAGAGTCTTTTAGAATACGTTATGATTAGGGATTGCATTCCGGAAACCGGATCCGCCATCATTATGTACATACCGGATCCGGTACAGATATACCGGATCCGGTTCTGATCCGGTCTATCCGCAACACGCGATTTATTTGGCAAAATAATCGCGCGCTTCACGAATAGGTACTTTAAACGCGTGGTGCTTGTGTGTGTGAGTCGTAAGACGCTGATAATGCATTTACTATGCCAAAGAAAAAACACATACGACTAGAAATGAAAAACATCTTGGAAAGAATTAATCAAGGTAATAACGATAATGTGAAACTCGTACAAGAAATAGTAGAGAAGAACTTAGATTCACAATCATTGAAAAAAGACTTGACATTATAAGCAGAATTACAATTACAGATCCAGCAAGAAGTAGCGTCTTATACAATACAAACAGTAAAAAGATTTTTTTTTTTGATAAAATACTAAAGAAGAAAGTGACGGCATTTGAAAGTGAAGGAGTTCGAGGAGAATATTTGTCTGGTATTCAGGATTATTTGCTGACAATTAAACCGATAAGTGTAGAAGCTGAGAGAGCCTTCTCGGCCGCAGGCTATATTTGTAGCTCTATTCGAAGCCGATTGGCGGATGAGACAATCAACACAATTTGTTTCCTAAGATCGTTTTCTCAAACCAAAAATTGATTATTTGTTTAAACATTAAAGAGTATAAATATTATAAACAAGCTGACCTGGCAAACTTCGTATGGCCTCAGAATAAATTTTTTCACATTTACTCACTTTTAAACCTTCCCTGGACTTCCACAAATAATTAAAAACCAAAATCAGCTAAATCAGTCCAGCCGTTCTCGAGTTTTAGCAAGACTAACGAACAACAATTGCTTTTTATATATAAGATAATAATTGTAGTGATTGTTGTGCTATTCATTTGATAGATTTGGTAGTTTGACATAATATAAGAATAAAACTGAGTAGCATTCTAAAATAGGTAGCTAATTATTTATATTGTGATCCCAGTTAAGATTATATTAAGTTATGTGTAATTTTATAACTTTGATTTCTACTTTATCTTTAAAATCTAAGAACACTGAACCACAAGTTACATTAAACATTAAAGATAAAAACACAGTTTTTCTTTTGAGATTTTATTTAATTTGACTTTTTATAATAATTTGAGATTTTGTTTGTCCAGACACTAAGCTTTCATTATTTTTTCTTTTTAAAATCAGTCATAGTAAAGTTGATTTCGTATATGTATCGTTTTATTTTTACACTTCATTAACGCCCACGTTGCAACGAAAAAGGAAAGTTAAGTTTTCCAGGTGAAATCAATCCGGCCGGATACGGCCGGACCCGGCCGAATTGACGTGAATTCGGTCCGGATCCGGCCGGATTGCAATCCCTAGTTATGATACATAGTAACATTTTGAAAATGAATTTACACAACATTATGTATATCAAAAATAGGAGTGTTTCTTTCTGATTTGATAATAAAAGCGGAGTTATCCTCTTTCTAGTATGTGGTTCTGTTTTAGTCCCAGGTCTGCACATGTGAGCCTGATGGTCCGCTTTGGGAATCAATTTAGAATCCTTTCAGATTATATTTGCTCAATTTGTGATTATTTTTGTACATTGATTGCAGGTCCTCTGAGAGATCATTTACAATGATTGTCAATAAACTTACAAAACGTCGCGGTCCTATAGATTTTGTACGAGCTTACCTACTTGTGACGTCATACGTAGGGACAATTATAAGGAGTCAAATAACGCGTTAATTGTTGTTTGAAGATGTAGTTACTTATTTCTAACATGATATTTTAAAATTTAGGTGATAAGATATTAATGTTTTTGCAAGATTTCAGCAGACAGGCAGACGGCCCACCTGGTGGAATGCGGTTGTCGTCGCCTATGGATATTTGTAATTCCAAAGACGCTACCCTAAAGTGCTGCCACTTTCTAAAGGGCGGTTGGAACCTGGGCTCTAATGTCGACAACACACACACGTACAAAACTCAAGGTTATTATAGCGGCTCATTCTAGACCAGAGGTGGTAGCCACCCAGACGGGCAAATACTCTACCACCTGGCTGTGTATTGTATTGTCGCCTCGTACGACAGGCCGCCCGGCCGCAGGAAATTGTGTCCGCATCCCTATAGCTGCCAAAATACTCCTTCGTTTCCATGAAGAGCGGTATTCTTTGTACAAAGAAATATTTCATGACAATTCTTATGGGAATATCGTAGCGCAACAAATTTCATTGTTAAGACACTGTACTGCAGACTGTCATTGGTTGTAAATCAAATAAAACTTAAAAAATACAACGTTAACATTACGTTTTACCCTCTTTGGAAATTTGTGAGTAATACAATCATGAAAAGATGTAACGGTGACGTCGTTGACCAATACCGCGTCAAATTGTATCGAACCTGCACAAAGAGTCGTCAATAAGTCATTCAGTTCGTCATAATTACGTCACAGGTAGAATTCCAAGGGAAGTTTTTGTTGTCTTCTATATATCACATGTTGCAGAAATGTACAAAAAAAATGCAACAAACCGATATAAACTATTTTATTGAATTTAAAAATACAAATATAATAATAGACTTCGTTCGCTTAAAATTTATAAATGATGCTACCAAGGTATTCAAAAAAGAATACTACTTGACACATTCTACGAAAAATTATTTTCTTATTTAGACAAGAATTATTAAGCTATTTGACTCGATCAACATCTCTCTTTTCTTTTAATTCATTTTTTTTAATTTATTAAGCTTCCTAACAACTGATACATTGATATGCTTTAATTATGTAATATACGGTTAATAGCCTTATTCTAAATGTACATTATTGAGAGAGAGAGAGAGAGATAACACTTTATTGCACACCAAGATATACAATTAAAAAAACAGACCAGATTTACAATATCTTTCTAGGCAATACAATAGGCGGCCTTATCGCTCAAAGCGATCTCTTCCATTATTTTACAGGAAAACAAAACTTATACAAAAAAATATGCTAATACACTAAAAAAATCAGGTTAAAATGCTAGGCTTAAGTTTTATTAATTAATAGTGAATGAATATATTTTTTAAATTTGTATAGTCATGATGTATGTCTAAACTGTTTATATTATTAAATAATCTGCATATACAACGAATAGGCGAGTTTCATCTCCTAATTATTTAGGATCGGCACTATAATTATGTCTTTTCCTGCCATACTCCTCTATTCTGACATACGTCCTCTATCACACGACAAATCATCATGTCATCCTTCACACAATCCATACATCTCTTTTTTGGTCTACCTTCACATTTGTACCCGTCAATCTTCCAGTTTAACATTGTTTCTGTGATATGACATGCGTCGCTCCTCATTACATGGCCATAATTGACACCTTAGTCTTCTTCCTCAGAAGATATAGCGTCACAAACTGCTAAGATACATGCTAAGATGATTAAGTGTGTTGTCATGTTTTGTGTGTGTGTGTGTGTGTGCAACAGTGTGTTTGCTAAAGCATCTTTTTGTTTTGTGGTGAGAAAAACTTATTTTCGCCACTGACCCTAATCTATACCAAGTGCACTCGGCCAGTGATAGTCACTTTAGACTTGATTCTCAAAATGTGCATGAGTGTTAGATCGTTCTGGGATGAGTCTAGAAAAAACCGGTTTATTTCCTATAACATCTATTTTATGACATCTATTTGTCATCTATTTTATTGTCCTTTGACGTCAATGTATGAGACAAAACATTAAATTCAATTTTAACTATCTAAAAGGATATTATACATGTTTTGCTTCACAGTCACTTCTCGATGAAAAAATATACTGCAGGGTCAATTGCCGCCAGTGAGTTGCGAGTCGTTAGGAGCAAGTAAGTGATCGCAAAACATAATAATGTGTATAACAACTTAAGTATACATATACGTGGATCAATAAGTCCCGGGACTGACGCATGGATGGCATTGTCAAAAAAGTTCCGTATAATTTTTCATGAGTACCAACCTTCATAAGATACCTGTCAAAATTTCATGATATTCTGATGTTTGCTTCACGAGTTACAGTGATTTAAGTCACGCTAATCTTGATATTCTCAAAACAATGGATTCGAAACAATTTCATGTGTTGATTTATCATTGCTTTTTGATGAAAAAAAACACAGTACAAGCTTAGCAATGGCTTAAAAAGTGCTACGGGGACTCTGCTCCATCAAAAACAACCATTTGTCGATGGTATGCTAAGTTTAAACTTGGTCGTACAGACACAGAAGATGCTGAACGCTCCGGCCGGCCAAATGAGGTAGTTACAACCGAAATCATAAAAAAAGTTCGCCAAATCGTTTTTGAAAACCGTAAATTAAAATTGCCTGAGATAGCTGATACCTTAAAGATATCATACGGTAGTGTGTATGCTATTTTGCATCAACATTTCTATATGAGGAAGCTGTTGTCAAAGTGGGTGCCGCGATTGCTCACTGTGGGTCAAAAACGACAACGTGTCGTTAATTCCGAGCGCTGTTTGGAGCTGTTTCGCCGAAATAAACCGGTTTTTTTGCCTCGGTGTGTGACAATAGACGAAACCTGGATCCAGCACTACACTCCAGAGTCAAAGCGATCGTCAGCCGAGTGGACTGCAGTCGGTGAGGAGCGTCCAAAGCGGCCAAAAACGCAAATGCGGGCCGGTAAGGTTATGGCCTCAGTATTTTGGAAACTCATGGAGTTTTGTATATTGACTACCTTGAAAAAGGTAAGACGATCAATAGCGAACATTTCATTGGTCAATTGATGCGTTTGAAGAAAGAAATCGGTGAGAAACGACTCCAATTGAAGAAGAAAAAAGTGCTCTTTCACCAAGACAATGCGCCGTGTTACAAGTCACTCGCTACCATGGCAAAATTGCATGAATTGGGTTTCGAACTGCTTCCGCACCCAGCATATTCACCGGATCTTGCCCCCAGCGACTACTACCTGTTTGCAGACCTCAAAAGAAACTGCAAGGAACGAGATTCTATTCAAACGAGGAAGTCATCGCCGAAACGAACGCTTATTTCGAGGCCAAAGATAAATCGTTCTATAAGAAAGGTATTCAAATGTTAGAGAAACGTTGGACTGATTGTGTTGCTCTTGAACGAAACTATGTTGATGAGTAAAGTCGAGTTTTGCCAAAAAAATGTGTTTTTCTTAGTTAGTCCCGGGACTTATTGATCCACGTGCTATACACATCAAAAGTGTCTAGCATCAAGTAAATATTTAAGTATACAAAAGAATGTGTGTTTAGTTCACACGCAGTAGAAGTGAAACTTTAGAGACCATACAGGCGAACATAATTATATCTACAACGCTTAATAGACAAAAGTGAGGAGGCTACGAAAACTACTATACTATAAAAACTACCAAAACTAAAAACCAAAATGAAGAAAATAGCAAATCACAAAAAATATATCTATGAATAATAAAATCTACGTTTTAACGGTTTTAAGTGCGGTAATTTATTTGGTTATTCCGACGTTTCGGCCACTTTTTAGTGGCCGTGATCACGGAAGTCAAAGAAAGTGTCAACGAGTATTGTTAAAGTTTTATTTAGCCTACCGCCAACTTGTTCATTTTAATTATTTGGTTTTGGTTTTGTTTATGGTTATTATTTACTCTATGCGAGCCTAATCTATTTTATCACCGCTTCGCAAGATGTTATGGCTTGAAGAGAAGAAGCGGCGCGGCGCAAGAAACTCTTCAGCAAGCAGGCCTAGCTCTAATAATTATATACAATATTATAATGGGTGGAAGGAAAAATAAAAGAAATTATCAGTCAAGTTGGTTTGTGTTCCGTTACACGCAGAAAGAGCTCAGAGTGTCTTGAGGCCTGGCAGTTGGTTTTTGCTGGGTTTGGGTCTCTTTATAGTTTTGATGATCGGATCCCAAACAGGTGGTACTTGCCAACCATCTTCTCTATTAAAATTTGGGTGTTTTTTGATTGCATTAGCCTCACGCATCATTCTAGGTACGAAACGATTCTCTTTCGCGAGGATTTGTGGGTTATCGAATCTGATGTAGTGGTTGGGTTTATCCAGCGTGTGTTCACTGATCGCAGACTTCGTAGACCTTGTGTGACACGAGATCTACGAAGTCCTGTGTCCAGTGTCCAGAGGTCCTCCAAACTCGACTACCTCTTCTATC
The DNA here is from genome assembly GCA_019925095.2 of Dendrolimus kikuchii. Taxonomy (NCBI): domain Eukaryota; kingdom Metazoa; phylum Arthropoda; class Insecta; order Lepidoptera; family Lasiocampidae; genus Dendrolimus; species Dendrolimus kikuchii. The sequence continues at coordinate 8,346,000 of CM034405.1, forward strand.
CGGCCTCATACTCAAACGAGATTCATCGGAAAACCAAACACAACGCCAGTTTTCTTCCTCCCAATTTCTATGTTCGTGAGCTCATTGTAAAAGGGCTCCTCAATTTCGGGGTACGCTACAGACGGAACTCTCAGCGGTCTTCGAGAACACAGACCTGCTTCACGTATACGATTTCGGATGGTTTGGTCACTTATCAGCAGGCCTGAAGAGCTGTGGAGCTTCGTAACCAACATCATGGCAGTTCGTCATCATACGATTCCATCGAGTAGTATTTTTGATGTACTGGTCCGTCTGCTAGTGGTGAAGCGAGATCGTCCTCCGTGTCGCTCGGCCATGCTGCTTGTGATTCGATAGCATGTCTAGAGGCTTATGACGCTCTGTGTAGTGCCAAGAGCGACAACTACAGTATGTTGCTTGGAACCAGCTTGCAACATTCCGACAGCTCTCATCATCTCTTCTTGTGTCAAATGATGACGTTGCTTCATATCGATGCAATTTTTTTCAATTCCAATGCAGAAATTGTAATGGTTTTGTAAAAACGCTACTACACACTTTATACAAATCCTGATTAACAGTCGATGTTCTATTTTGAAATAAAACTTAAAACAAATTCTTTATTCATAACATTATATATAGTGAAATTCACTAAATAAAAATCAATAACGATCCAAAAAAGTGAAAATAATAATCCTCAATTGCGGCGATACTCTAAAACGTATTTGATCCCTAGGACACTTTTGAAGTGTGTAAATAGTATACTTCTCCAACGATATAAAAATAAAAGACGAGTATAGACAAAATAGGCCTTTAAAATTTATCATTTATGTTTCACAGTTAGTTATCTGTAAATAAATAATGTAATAAGTATATCTTTGCAATTAAAACAAACACAAGAAAATCAAGTTTCTTTAGTTACACACTCAATTTATTAATAGTAACTGTAAATAAACTTACTATACATTTCCACCAACACTCTATAAAACAGACAAAAGATGCAATTAGTTGTCCTGCAATGAGAATTATAAATGCTTCTTGTATATCAACCATAACAAGCGACTTCTGTTTTTTAACATTTACAAAACACGTGGGTTTACTCTCCTTTAAAATAATTTCTTTATAATATTTGTTTACTAGACCTCCTGACATTAATGAATAATATAATTCATTAAATGGTCTTACTAAAACTGATTCCCGGCGAAAATAAAATGTAGGTAATAAAGCGACATATGGGTCTTTTACTCGATGAAGAAGTTGATGGCAGAGGTTGTCATAGAAATACCATTTCAATACGTCAAACCGTGTTTCAGGTAGCACTGTATATATTTTTTTCTTAGATCCTGCCAACTTCCTTAAGCAATGATAGTTATCTAAGCAATATGTATACGGTATCGTAGAATTTCTGATCGGCCACTGTGAATAAGTTACAAGGTTAAAATTATTTAAAATTTCTTTAGGGTCTTCAACTTGGAAAGTTCTAATCGGATTTGTTGTTATACTGCTTAAGTAAGCCTGAATTATGTAAGGTACAAACAGCACCAGCAGCAACAATTGACTAAAGATTAGTTTATGAGCAAATCCTGGTCTGATCTTACGGACTGTGGTTTTATTTAGAAGATATCCAAACACGATTAAAACATCACGAACGACGTCCTTCCGAAACCTCTCGCCTATGGAGAAAACGCCTAAAATACTAACAGTAGTGCAAAAACTGACAAAGAAAATGCTAACTATAATTAATGTATCTAGAGTGGTAATAATAACAGCCGTCCATGTAGTCATATTATTTGTACTGGGCAAAACAAATATGGCGTTGTCCACTAACAATGGATACGCAAACGAAAAGTGGCTAGCAGCAGTGAATGTTAGTGAAAAGCCTCCAAAAGTTCCCTCAAATGCCTTGTACTCTGATTCCAACAGATTTAACATGCCTTTAAAGGTGGCTTTTTCACTTAATGGTGTAATACCGTAATTGAATAATTTAATTTGTATTCCTTTATGTTCTTCAAAGTTCTTTATAATATATTGCTCAACACCAAGGTCTTTTGTTTGATTAAATGATACAAACGGCCATATTTCGTGTGTGATCATTTTATATTTACAACCACGTACGCTTGGTCGTACCATACCAGGATAGACAATTTTATTTTGTTCGAATTTAGTGCACTGAAATAATTTCTTAAGGTGTAGGGAACCAGAACAATAATTTAATATTGGCCCAAAAGTATAGACATCATAATCTTGGTTAGACGCTGTGAGTAAGGTTACATTGAAAACGTTATTATTATGCATTAGGCGTGCAAAGTCATCTAAATTATTCGATACTTCTTCCATGACAATAATAAACCAAACTGCTGGATTCCAGAAATAATCTTGTTTGCCAATCTGAATAGTTTCATTGAAGTCATGGATGGTTTTGCTTATAAAAATATAAATGCTGTTGTGTGATTTGTGATTTTCAAAATTAGTTCGAATATTGAAACGAACTCTTACTTCTTTGTAAAGAAGGCCTATGTCCAAAATATCATTGTATAAATTCACAACTGTTACATCGTTAACTTGTCCTTTCATTTTTATTTCTTTAATAATTTTACCAATACAGTTTGATAGAGGTTCTTTCTCTATGGTATGTTTGTTAAAGTCTACAATTATTTCACTGCACATCAGTAGTCTTCTCATAATTTGAAAAAAAGTTCCATAAAATAAAATAATTTTCATATTGAAATATCTCAATGAAATTAAAAAAGTTAATTAATATGGCTTGCGTTTACTTCTATGGGTTTATTTCAACTAACCACATTCTTAACTCTATTTAATGTAATCTAAAACATGAACATTAATCTTAGTTTTTTTTTTTGACATCCATTGTTACTCGTGATTGATGATGAATGATGAAAAATTGATGGAAATCCATTTGACTACACAAAACTGGCATTATATTATGGTTATCTAGCTTAGAATCAACCGAATTCAAAGATTAAAATTTACGTATCAATATATAAAAAAATCGTATGAAGTACGAATCGTATACAACGTCAGAACAATCAGCTATTATGTGTTTTTTTGACCATACAAATAAAAATTACCAAGATTATAGACCAAGATTAAAGCATAAATTAACGCTAAAAACGACAAGCGTGGTTTTCCCACAGCGCTACAATATGGGGTTCTTTAAAAAGGGTGTCATAAAATTTCTCCAAGGCTGGCAGCGCGTTGGTGACGTCTCTGGTGTTGCAAACTTTCATAGGCGATGGTAACGGTTCCATCAGATGGGCCGTCTACCTGTCTTCTGTACTCCAGCTATAAAAAAAAGGCGTGGACGTTGCTTTTTTTTCATTGCAAAGCCTGCAAATAGGCTTCGCCAGGTGGTAGGGCATTCGCCCGACTGGATGGCTACCACCTCTGGTCTAAAGTATGTCGCCATAACAACCTTGAATTGTGTTCCGGTATTAGTGACCAAGTTTCAGTCTCCCTTAAGAGAGCAGCAGCGCATTTGTAGCCCCTTTGGTGTTGCAAATGTCCATAGGCGATGGTAACCGCTTTCCATCAAGTGGGCCGTCTGCCTGTCTGCTGAACTCCTGCAATAAAAAAATTAAAAAAAACAGACAGACGGCCCACATAATGGAAAGCGTTTACCGTCGCCTATAGACGTTTGCAACAGCAGAAGTTCAGGTTTTATCGTTTTGTGAGACAGTAATGTCCCAAAAGAAGACCGCCGAAAGCGAGAGAGAGAGAGAGCTGCGCTTGCGACCCCCGTACGCCGCCTTCAGGCTGGCCTCCGGAGACGCAGATATGCGCAAAATCTTCTCCCGTGATTTATGCGCATAACAGGGGTTCGCTACAGCCTGAGGATGTAGCTGGTCTAACCTCTGCTGGTGAATTTGGTCACTCTGCATCCCGGGGTGACCAAAACTTGATGCGCGGATGAATATGAGAGAACTTTGTTCTAGACCTTATGTCCTTCCAATACAAGCGCGGGTAATGGGACGCAGGTTTAGGTTTAGCAAGATATTAGGGAACGACTTTACCAGAGTCCACGCACACGCTGCGCGGCGCTTTTCGCCGCGGTTGGTCCCCTATCCATTAATGGGACCCAGTATGGTACGAAATGTATTCCCGTGCGCAATAAAAAGCCACCCAGTAGGGCGAATACCCTACCACCTGGCTGTGAGTTGTTTTGTCACCTCTTACGACAGGCCGCCCGGCGACAGGAAAGTGTACCTATTCTTTCTCCGTCCGTGCACGGATAATCGCCGATCACGCCGATATTCTGTGAAAGCGTGATATCACACTGATCCATAATATTACTCTGTCAAAAAAGTACCGGGAAAAGGTCAATAATACACAAAATGTTAGTTATTCATTCAAATTTATTTTATCACCTTCAAAGTATGCTCCCTCAGAAACGATACACTTACGCCAACGAATAATCCAATCATCAAAACATTTTTTTAACGCTTTTTCCGGAATTGAGTTTAGTTGTCATCGCGAATTCTCCTTTATGTCATTCCGTGCTTTTAGCCGAATCGCCATCAGAACTGCAAACACTAGTCACAATGATGAAAGATGACTGTCAGGCGAGAGGCTTACATTTGAATGCGAAGAAAACAAAGGTTATGGTGTTTGAAAGAGAAGAAACCAGAATGAAAACTGGTACCACAGAAGTAATGCTAATTTGAGTTTAGGATAAGAAAGAAGTACGGCTGGAGCTTGGTCTGAAAGAGAGTGTCGGGGTGAAGGTAAGGAAAGGAATGCTCCGGTGGTTCGGGCATGTGGAATGCAATGAAAGAATGACTATATACAATGCAAAAGTGGATGGATGCAGAAGTCGTGGAAGGCCACGACACACCTTCCATGATCAAATTGATCGTGTACTAGCAGAAGGTGATGTCAGGAGCCTTAAGAACAGACGAGCTTGCATGACAAGAGTTATGGTCAAAGAGGCAAGTTGTGTAAGAATAAGCCAAAATGGCACTCTGTTGTTCGTGCCTACCCCGCAAGGGAACTGGCGTGAAGTTATGGCCTTGTCTTCTACCGAATGAAAACTGGTACCACGAAGTAATGTAATTTGAGTTTAGGATAAGAAAGAAGTAGACTGGAGCTATATCTGATGAATAAGTTATTGCTCGGTAGTATTTGTTGAGTTTTTGGTCAAAAATTCGTTCACAATATTGGCCTTGTGCGAAGGCGCATTATCGCGTGGTGCAAAATTCAAGAACAGAATGTTCTTTCCACAAATCTGGCCTTTTTCGTTAAATTTACTCTCTTAAACGCCGCATAAAGCTTAAATAATATACTTTTTTACCGTTTGACCTTCCGGTAAGAATTCTGAGTACACAACACCGCGATAGTCAAAGAAAACAGTCAACATGACTTTTACTTTTGATCGGTGATTTGGCGTGGTTTTTTTTTGTTTCGGTTCAGTTGGAAGGCGCCACTCCGAAGCTTGTTGACTAGGTTGCATTTCAAACTTATAAACGCAAGTCTTGTCACCAGAAACAACACGTTTCATGAATGTTGGGTCGGAATTGACTCGTTCTAGCATGGCCTCTGCGACTCTTTTGTGATTGAGTTTTTGGAGAAAATTCAGAGGTCTTTTGGGACTAGCCGAGCGGCAACATGTTTCATATCCAAGTGATTACTTAAAATGATACGGATCGACTCGTGAGACACAGAAAGTTCAGCGACTATTTCTCACAAACTTCAATTAGGATTTTCAGTCACTATTTCCTTCACTTTTTCGATACGTTAACTTCAGTTGAAGACGTCGATGGCTACCAGGGCGAGGCAAATCTTCCAGCATATCTCGACCACTTTTGAACGCTTAATAGGTACCACTCATAAGTACGTGTTTTTGATGAAGTCGATTCACCGTAAGCCTTCTGTAACATTTTCAGTGTCTCCGAACACGAAATTCCATTGGCAATACAAAATTTAAGAATTAACTCGTTATTCGATGTTTTTGTCCATTATGAATTCCAAATACACATGACGGGTCGTTGCAATAATAAACTAACCGTTCATTTTCAAAGTATGTAATTTTGTATATGATATTTACATAGCCGAACGTATCAATATAAAATATATATTCGGATTTAAAGAGATTAAATTCTGTACATTTTCGTGACTAATTTTCCTTGTGTCTCATGTGACATCACAGTTGTCAATCCTAAAAACATCCAATCTCGCCTGCCAGGCAGTAGGCGAACAGGTTTGTTTCGCCACACCACACCCCCCCCCCCCCCCCCCACGGAGACAAAAAGAAAAACTTAAAAAAAAATACTAATTATTACAATAGTAAAAAAAACTTAATAACTAACAAGCACAGCAACAGATGAAGGGCCTACGAACCAAATGGTAACTTGAACGTGACTGTTTTACCAGACCGAGTTGTGTAGGGTTTCTTGTTGTCTGTGGTGGTCTGTTGTTGGGTGGGAGGTGAAGGTGGAGATGGAGATGCGACTGTGACCGAAAATGGAGAGTCGTCAACCACTTGGTACGCGGGTTTGACACGGTCCATGCTGACAACCGCATTCCTGTCTCCGATGGTGATTGTTAAAGTTTTGTCCTTCCGGCTAAGAACCCTGTTTGGACCTTTATACGGAGGCTGGAGACTATGGCGAACTGTGTCGTCGCGCAACCAAACATGCGAAGCATTGTTTATGTCCTTGAAAATGAAAGTGGACTTCTGCCCATGACGTGAGCCAGGAGCAGGCTTCAGCTGTGCCATGTGGTGACGAAGCTGAGATACGAAGACGGAAGCGTCTACAGTTGAATTTGCAGTCTGCGAAGGAGCAAGAAATTCTCCGGGTAGGCACAGGGGTTCCCCGTACACTAACTCGGCGGAAGAAGCCTGTAGATCCTTCTTTAGCGCAGAACGCATTCCGAGGAGCACTATGGGTAATGATAAAACCCAGGACTCTTGGCGCCACATGATTGCGGCTTTAAGTTGCCGATGCATGCGCTCAACAAGGCCATTCGCACACGGGTGATAACTCGTGGTACGAACGCGCTTGATAGAGCATAATTGCAGTAAAGCTCGAAAAAGAGCAGATTCGAACTGGCGGCCTTGATCGGTGGTAATAATTTGAGGCACGCCATAGCGAGCTAACCACTCCCTGAAGAAGGTCTCGGCCACTTCCTCAGCTGTGACTCCAACCATAGGCCAGGCTTCAGGCCACCTGGTGAACCTATCGACAGCAGTAAGGCAGTATTGAAAGCCCTTGCTATGTGGAAGGGGGCCAACTATATCCACATGGACATGGCGGAAACGCTGAGTAGGTAAAGTAAAAGTACCAACCGGAGTGGAAATATGCCGGGTAACCTTGCAGCGTTGGCAATCGAGACAAGAACGCGTCCACTCTCGACAGTTCTTGTTTATCGAAGGCCAAACATAGCGGTCAGTAACCAATTTTGTGGTCGCTCGTATACCCGGATGGCTTAAATTGTGAAGCCTATTAAAAATAGCACGGCGCAAGTCACGAGGAATAAAAGGACGAGCCTTACCTCTTGAGGTGTCGCATATTATTGCGAACTTTGTACCAGGAATGCTAACCTTAGCTAATTTGAGACTGGAACCTTCAGTCATCAACTTGGCTAACTCTTCATCAGACTCCTGTGACTTGGCTAAAGTGTCATATTCCTCCTCCAATGTTATAGCTTCAACGCGAGACATTGCATCCGCAACTACATTGTCCTGACCTTTAATATGTAAAATGTCAGTGGTAAATTGAGAGATGAATGAAAGTTGGTTTAGCTGTGGAGGAGGTAATTTTTCGCGCCTCTGAAGGAATGCATATATTAAGGGCTTATGATCAGTGTAGATCGTCACATGCTGTGCCTCCAAAACATGTCGAAAATGCTGAACAGCCTCGTACACCGCAAGAAGCTCACGGTAATACGCAGGCCACGTTGTCTGGCGAGGGGTAAGCTTCTTGCTAAAGAAAGCAAGAGGCTGCCAGACATCTCCAACACGTTGTTGGAGACAAGCACCGACATGGCTACAAGATGCATCTGTGAATAAGCCTAATTTTGCAGTGGGATCTGGATGGGCTAAAAGAGTGATATTGACAAGATGGTCTTTGCAGTTCTGGAAAGCCTGAATAGTGTCAGTAGTCCAAGGAACTGGTTTGGGACCCTTTAACTGAGAATCAGCCAGCATGTTGATCAAAGGGGCTTGTAGCTCAGCAGCCTTCGGGATAAAACGGCGGTAAAAATTTAGCATGCCGAGGAACCTGCGCAAGCCCTCAACCGTCTCCGGTAGGGGAAACTCCCGCAAAGCTTGAATCCTTTCAGCTGGTGGTCGAATGCCATCTTTAGAAATCCAATGCCCAAGAAATTTAACTTCATCAGCGCCAAAAACACATTTAGATGAATTGATAACTACCCCATAATCTGACAGGCGTTTGAAAAGAACGCGAAGGTGTTCAGCGTGATCCTGGGGATTACGGGAGAACACCAAAATGTCATCAACGTATGGGAAACAAAAATTTAAACCACGCACAACCTCGTCTATAAACCTTTGGAAGGTCTGCCCAGCATTTCGAAGTCCAAATGTCATATACGGGAACTCAAATAACCCGAATGGAGTGGTGATGGCCGTTTTGCAGATGTCATCCGGATGAACGGGGATTTGCTGGTATGCTTTGACCAGGTCTAACACCGAGAAGATGGTAGAACCAGCCAAGTCTTGGCCAAAGTCACCTATGTGACGGACAGGATAAGAGTCTGGGATAGTGCGGGCATTTAAAGCACGATAATCCCCACAGGGTCTCCACCCATTCTCGCCCTTCTTTGCCAGGTGCAAAGGCGAGGACCAAGGGCTTTTGGACGGTCGTGCTGTACCGCAGGCCAGCATGTCCTCGAATTCCCTCTTCGCAACCTGAAGTTTTTGCGCAGCGAGGCGGCGAGGGCGGCACGCAAGAGGTGGACCATCTGTGGTGAGGATGTGGTGTACGGTTGTGTGTTTGACAACCCTATTAACACCAGGGGGTCGTGTAATATCCGGGAATTCTTTCAGGAGATCTAAATAGGTGGAATTGCCGCTTATTATAGTTTTAATACTTGTTTGAGAAGTGTCCGCGACGATAGCGGTGACAGACAAACGTGTGGTGCCATCTAACAGACGCTGGTTGCGGCAATCTGGCAGTAAATTAAAATATGCCAAAAAGTCAGAGCCGATTATTGGCGTGTTTACGTCGGCTACCACGAAATTCCACCTGAAATCCCGGCGTAACCCTAAATTTAAACAAAGAGATATAGAGCCGTATGTTTTTATGAGACTTCCGTTAGCCGCGGAAACATCAAAATTGGAAGAAGCTATATGTCTTCCTTTGAGTAGAGTACGCGGGTAACAACTAATGTCGGAACCAGTGTCAATCAGAAATCGACTGTTGGTCCCAGACAAGTCAGTCAGAAATAAACGACGGCCAGGTGCAGCACAATCAGTCGCCGTCACTACTGATTGTGAATCGCGTTTAAATTTTGAACCGGTTTCCAATTGCAAGGAGGCATGCATTTACTGGCTTTATCTGCAAATTTTTTATGATACCAGCATATGCGGTTGCTGGATGGAGAGGAGGAGCGCGATCTGTTTTTAGAGCGAGAACGTGAATTAGCCGGCGAGTGGCCAGTAAAAGTGTCAAATCGTTGGGTTAACGCCTTTATCTGTCTCTTTAAATCATCGAGTTCTGACGAAGATGAGGAAACGGCGTGCACCAATGAGGATGAAGAACACGAAGGAGAAGGTGCTTGAACGATGGCATCAGCTATTTCAGCTACCTTTTCCAGCGGCAAATCACGCTGAGCTATTAAAATACGTTGTACCTCGCCAGGCAGTCGACGCATCCACAGCTCCCTTATAATACCATCGTCAGACAGGGAAGTGCTAGCCATCGAACGCAAGTGACGTAAGAAAACGGAAGGCTTGCGGTCCTCAAGCTGTATCTCACTCAGCAAGTTCCGAACGCGTTGTTCCTTAGACGCTGAAAACCGTGCAATTAACTCAAGAAGTTGCTGTTGCTGAAGAAATTCCTCGTGAGACATAGTGGAAGATAAATATAACAAAGCAAATTATAAAATTAAAATTAACAGAAACAGGATGAAATTAAAAATTAAAAGTACAATTTACCTACCTCAAATTGAGAAATAAATATGTACAAGGTTAACTATTTACATAACAATATCAACGAATGAACATAGTTAAAATTTAAGAAAAATCCAATTTGGTATACGATGCACCTTATAGTCGTCCGTATGCGATCCCCCTTATTATTAAATACACGAAAGATCGCTGGAATCACCGTCGAAATTATCCGCTGCGGGCTGTGAATATTATGCTGGAGCGATTCCAATTCAGATGGCCACGCCTGAAGATGGAGTCGAGGCTGAGGGTACACTGCTGAGACCGTCCCAAATATCCTCGCATGAAGATTATTCGCCTTCCAAACTCCGTCCCAAATGGTAATAGTGTTGGGCCACGACGGATGTACAATTCCAAATTTTACGTATTGAAAATTTTGTGCTCAAATTCTCGGGGTCACCATTAAATGACGGGTCGTTGCAATAATAAACTAACCGTTCATTTTCAAAGTATGTAATTTTGTATATGACATTTACATAGCCGAACGTATCAATATAAAATATATATTCGGATTTAAAGAGATTAAATTCTGTACATTTTCGTGACTAATTTTCCTTGTGTCTAATGTGACATCACAGTTGTCAATCCTAAAAACATCCAATCTCGCCTGCCAGGCAGTAGGCGAACAGGTTTGTTTCGCCACACCCACTAGATATGATCTAACTAAAAACAGGACTGTATTTAATCTAAATGACCGATACAACTCAAACTCCGCGCCAAAATTAAAAACAGTTGTGCCAATCTAATAACAAACATATAAATTTTGAACCATAAACAAATCATCCTTTCCCGATACTTTGTTGACAGAATGTATTATATAAAATTCATAAGTTAATTTTAATAATGTAAGAAAATTTAAAAAAATTAAAATATCCGTATGCTTAAGAGGGTAAAACCTAAAGAAAAGCGGTTGCAGTGATTCGCAAAGTCACTCTCTTGATGAAAAAATATTCAGGAGGGTCATCTACTGGGAGCGAGTTGCAAGTCATGGAAACTGATCCAAATTTAGGATGTACAAATATATAACAACTTAAGCATATGCCACTATACTACTAACTGTAACGATAAAAAAACAACTCTTTACCCAAGACGAATAAAGCGGTTATTTGGCTTTTAAATTTCATTAGTTACTAACGACTGTCTGCAAATTCGTTAGCGTTTGTCTTGAAATTTCGCAATAAGGACATAACCCTCAGCAACGTCTGCTCTCACGTGAGGTAATGTACTCTGTGGTGATATATTACTTTACTCTATGCTGTAGTGAGATAGACGATTAATAATAATTAGGCAAAAGGATGGCACTGCTGACATGTTTTTTTTGTGTCACCATTGCAATTCATAAATTAACGTCGTCATGGCAACACGTACCAAGTTTCGATGGCACATGCTACTGTGAAAATAATTAAATACTTATTTTAAATTGAAATAAGCTAATAAAATATACTTTATTTCATTATACAATCACTTTATTAATAGTAACCGTAAATAAACTTACTATATATTTCCACCAACACTATAAAACAGACAAAACTTGCAATTACTTGTCCTGCAATGAGAATTATAAATGCTTCTTGTAAACCAATCATAATAAGCGGCTTAATCTTTTCAAACTTTAAAAAGCATGGGCTTTTACTCTCCTTGAAAGTGATTTCTTTATAATATTTAATTACCAGACCTTAGGAGGTCTATTCTTAATATCAGCATATTAAGCAAAAATATACTTACTTCATTAAATGGTTCTACTAAAGCGGATTCCTTACGGAAATACAATGTACGTAATAAACCGACGTGTGGCTCTTTAGCCCAATAAAGAAGTTCATCACAGAAATCATCAAGAAAGTATGATTTTAAGACGTCGAACTGTCTCAGGTAGCAATGCATATAAATTTTCCTTAAACCCTGCCGTCTCGTTCAAGCAATGATAATTATCTACTCTTAGAATAATAATATCTAGACAGAGATTCCTACAAAATTACATTCAGAATTGAAGCACAAAACCAATCGATATGTGCGTGACCGCCATGTAATTATTTTCGCCGGCACGCACACAAAGGCACAAATAATGTTGCAAGTAAATAGTCTTTCTAAAAAGTAGGAAATTGGAACTATTGGAGCTCTTCACATTGAGACTTTCATGAGACTGACGGCACCGACGCGTCGACAGGCGAACTGAGACTTTTAGGTCCTAATTAAAAATGCTTCACTTTACCGGCACATACTAGGGTTCCAAGCGTAATAATTCTATGTATCTACGCAATATGCATACACAATCATATAATTTGTGACAGGCCAGGGTGAAAAGGTTATAAATTATTATTATTTTTATTACTTTCGTGTTTTCTTCTTGAAATTGTCTTCTCAAATGTGTTATTATACTGCTTAAGTAAGACTGAATTACAGAAGATAAAAATTACACCTGCAACAGTAACTGACCAAAGATTAGTTTCTGAGCAAATCCTGATGTGATTTTACAGACATTGGGTCTATTTAGAATTTAAAAGCTATCCAAACACGATTAATACCTCACGAACCGTCCCTTCTGAACCCTGTCAGCTTTGCAAAAAACACTTACAGTTATGCAAAAGATGTTATCTTAAGAGAATGATGAACATAATTATTGTATCTAGAGTAGTACGAAGAACAGCCGCCCATGTGCTCATTTGACCTGCGCGATGCAAAACAAATACAATGTGGTTCACCAGCAATGGATAAGCAAACGAAAACTAGCTAACAGTATCTAACGTTGGTGAAAAGCCTCCAAAATTTCCCTCGAATTTCTTATTCTTAGATTCTAGCTTATTTAACATGCCTTCAAAAGTGTGACTGAAGTCCACGACATTTAATAGCAATTAATGACAAAGGCATAACATTGTAATTAAATAACTCAATTGAATGATTGATATTGTCATCAATGATTTGTAAGAAACCTTTATCTACTGGCTCAATTATATAATTATTAGAAGATTTTGGCGACAAAAGTAATAAGTATTCTTTGCCACATCATCTCTGGATTCTACAATACCTTATATCTGGATTAAACCCCTTTCAAGTAACTTTTGGCTATTGATGACTGTAGGCACAACGACATTGAAATCAATATCAAAATAAATTTTAAATATGCTTACTAAGTACTTTAGAACATAATATCAAAATTATTATAAACGTGTTTTTTATTTTTTTAGATTATAATATTTATAAGCACCTATTTTAATATATAGTTAATTGTGAAATTATATATTAAATAAGGTATTTAGATCTGTATAGTCAATTTTGTAAGTCCACAAGTTACATTATTAGTTTTTTAAACGAATATATTTTTATATAATTTTACTCATTTTAAGTAAAAGACTGATACTCTCAGGCAACTCAGATGAGTTCACGGCCTGCAGGAAATAAGGCCTACTGCATCACAGGACAATGTGCAATGTCCAACTGCTCCCAACCACGCTTTTTTAAAGGATATCGAGGACTCAAAATTCACTGTAGTAAAAACACAACATCGTATATACTAACCTGGCTCCCGTGGTCTTACAACCGAACACAAGTACTCCACCAAATTCTCAAGCTAATAAAGAACCTCTTTGGAAACTACTATCAAAATTAAAGAAAATAATCCAGTATTAAAAGTATCTCTCGTGGTCCAAGTATTTCGGCATACCATACCGTATCAAAATTAATCCAAACCGTTTTGGCCCAAAATTCCGTAGCACGCTGAGAGCAGCTTTTAATATTTCCTTATATTTCACATAAATAAATATCACTAACACAAAAAAAATTGAAATATTCTTCATTGGTGCTTCGCTACTATGTATGGGTCTTAGCGTGATGATATATATAGCCTATAGCCCTCTTCCATAAATGGGCTATCTAACACTGAAAGAATTTTTAAATCAGACCAGTGAGATTTCTGAGATTGGCGCATTCAAGCAAATAAACAAACAAACTCTTCAGCTTTATATATTAGTATAAGATTGTAGAAAATAAACTTAGTGACGGAGACATTAGACGAGTAGCTCGCTGATTATTTTCTACTGATGCAGTGGCACCTAACTCTGCAGATACGCTAACCGCACTGCGCGACAAGCATCCACCTTCATCGCCGGAAACCGTATTACCAGCTTCACCAGACTCAGCGAGCGCACTGGTTGTTACTAGAGAAAATGTCAGGAATGCCGTTGGAGTCTTCCAAAGTGGCTCTGCCGGGGGCCTTGTCGGCCTGACGCCCCAGCACCTCAAGGACTTAAAGGAGTAGGATACGGCGAGGCCGGTGAGTCACTTTTGACAAATCTGAGCGCATTGGTTAATTTTATACTATCAGGAAAGGTTGTAAATGAAATCACTAACATCCTTTATGGTCCCAACCTGTACACTCTAAAGAAAAAGGATCTACCGCCCCGATCGCAGTAGGCATGGTCTGCCGCCGTCTCGCAGCTAATTGTTATTGTAAGAAAAAAGCTGAAGACTTAAAATTATACTTTCAGCCTAACCAGTTGGGTTTTGGTTCAAGGGCTGCGAGGCGACTGTCCACGCTTTGCGCACATTCCTCCAACACAATGGTGGAGATTTAGTACTGAAGGTGGATGTTAAGAACGCCTTCAATTCAGTTGATCGATCTGCCTTACTCTCACAAATTAAAGACCAAATTCCCGATTGTTACCATTTTCTTTGGCAATGCTACAGTCAAAATTCAAAATTAATATTTCAACGTACTTTATTCAGAGACTGGATGCCAACAAGGCAATCCGTTAGGATCGGGCATTTTTAGTTTAGCAATTCATCCCTTCATTACACGTTTGTAATCCGAATTTAATGCATGGTATCTAGATGATGGCACTCGAGATGAAGTAAATGACGTTTTGGAAAATTTAACCATTCTTTTAAAAAAATAACTTAAAACCATAAGACTTGAAATCAATTTAAACAAATGCGAATCTAAGCTAAGTGAGGGGTGGCACATAAAGGCCCTTTTTTCAGTTTTTTGTGAATAACTCAAAAACTACAATCTACAGCAAAAAGTATCCTATGACTAAATTAATCTACATAAAATTCTCTACAATAAATATTACATAGACTTTTCGCTGAGATCAATACTCAAGGAGATATGAAGGGGGGAAATGGGGACAATTTAAAAAAATCGAATTTTACTGTTAAAAATCAAGTTTCAATTATGAATGAACTATATTCAGACTACGTATTAGTGAATTTAAAGCATCCAAGTGTAATCGTGTCATGTATAGAGGAGGAAGGAAGCAGAAGAGAAGGAGGCGGAAGACTCGAGTATTTGAGACTTGAGACGGCACCGGCGCGGGGTGGGCTTGAGAGACGAGAATGCGCTTAGCAGATTGATGTAAACCACCGCTGCACCAGCAAATGTGCACCGATTCGTGAGTTTGGATTTTTGTATTCTAAATGCGAGAATACATATCGTCGTATTTGAGTTACTTAATTTTTAATGTGTAAGTCTGTGACTATGTTTGAGGTGTCTTTAATTTGTCAGGGTGCAGTTGATAGTGATTTCTGAACAGTTGGAGAAAAAGAAATAATAGTTGGGTTAGTGAGTATAGTTACACGTATAGTTATTAACAAAGAAAAAAGTTTGGTAACCTTTCTTCCAACCACTAAATGAATACGACACTATACACACTGCGTTACAGTATGGTTTCAAAAATAGTCAGAAGCCACGCTTTGTTTCGTAAGAATAAAGTTTGAGACCATTGTAGTGTGACTTGGTGGGTTACACGCCCTAATCTTATGATTATGGCTTTATGGACTAATATTCCTTTGCCTGCCTTTGTGGCGAATTTTACTAGTACTACTACATATGTCAAAGACAAATTGTCACTCTTGACAAAATCATTCTCAATGTCTCGTTCCAGGAATTGAAAATAATGTATTGGAATTTATTGGATCTTTCACATAAATTTTTGCGATCCCTTACATTTATTAATAGTTTAAATAAAGCTGTCTCATTTTTATTACTTACTATGCTTAATTCCTTTTATAATTTCACTCCAACATCAAAATAACTGTAGGAAGAAAAATTTAGCCCGAAATTTAATTTTTAAGTATGATCTCATAACTTTTCTGTTAAAAAAATCAATCTATTCCTTCCCATTCTTAAAAAGTTTACATGGTAATTACAAAGTGGTACAACTTGAAGCAATGCAACAATCTCCGTTCGAGAACATATTTAATATAATAGGTGGTATAACCGAAGGAAATGAAAAGCCCATGAAACATGGGTTTTATAATGCTTTTGCCTTGTTTATATTAGCCATATGTTGTGCTGCAGTCTATGTATTATTTCTAATACTTGAGCCATTCTTTAAACCTTTGTTTTGGGCGTTACTTGTGGGGTCTATTCTACATCCTTTTAAGTACAAAATCGCCAAAAAAATTAAATCATGGTTCGAAGATCTCGAAAAGTCCGATAAGTCTGTGATATTTAATTTGATGGTAATACCAGTAAATTTGGTAAACTTCGCTTCTGACACTGTGGGCCAACAATTTCGAGAACACTATAAGGTAGGAAAATTGTCCCTATTTCATATTTAATGCATGTTGAACAATATTGTAAGAAACTCTCCTGTTTGTGACTAAGATACAGAGGAAGGTACTATTGACCATACCTTCAATTGCCCCATATACCCTACCCTGTCTCCCTATATGAAATAATACCTATTAAAATTCCAAAACCTTACTTGTCAACATCTCCAAACCATTTATTATCAATCTTGTATATAAATATATATCTATAAATAACATAAAATTGTGATGTCCATATTATCATTGTCCACATTTCTGTATGTGCTTTTTATTTTATTATATTTGTGTTGCTTACAGGTTTTGGTAATCTGCACAAAGTTTTTTTTATCATATTCACTCTTGTTTTTTTCTTTCTATTGCTTAACATATCACCGCTACATCATAAAGATTTTTTTTTTCACACCTGACACAGTAATGGTGGTTCGATAAAGAACAAGCCAATTGCCAACTAAATAAAAAAGTGAACTGAAGTAAATATTCTTTACTAACGCTTTCAACATGGTTTTACATGCGCACCTTTCCTGAATTTGGGGAATAGTATGAATGGACCATTAGGTAAACTTCTAGGCGCTAAGAACCTCAGCCAGAAGGACCAGCTTTCCATACACAACGCGGTACTGGTACCTACGCTCACATATGGAAGCGAGAGTTGGGTATGGAAGAGAGCATGAAAGTAGAGTAAACACAGTTGAGATGCGAGCACTGTGAAAAATCTGCGGAGTGACGCTCGCGGTTCGCATTCGTAATACCGAAGTAAGAAAGAGAATGTCGGGGTGAAGGTAAGGAAAGGAATGCTCCGGTGGTTCAGGCATGTGGAAAGAATGCATGATGAAAGAATGACTAAACAGATATACAATGCAAAAGTGGATGGATGCAGAAGTCATGGAAGGCCATGACACACTTTCCATGATCAAATTGATTGTGTACTAGCAGAAGGTGATGTCAGGAGCCTTAAGAACAGACGAGTGTGCATAACAAGAATTATGAATGTCAAAGAAGCAAGTGAGGTGTGTAAGAATAAGCCTGAATGGTGCTCTGTTGTTCGTGCCTACCTCGTAAGGGAACTGGCGTGAAGTTATGTATGTACCTTTCCTTCCATTGCAATTTTCTAGCCACAAATCTTGAATATTTTGAGGGGGGCAAAAACTGATGTTTGCTACCCTATTGATAGGGTTGTCTATATTTTTAACACAAGGTAAAAATATAGGCGACCCTGCCAACTGCAAGTATCCTAGCAGGGTCGCCATGTGGTATGATACGGATGCTTCCAATCATTTTGAGGTGTTTGTAGTATTAAAACTACATTGTGTGTAAAAATTAAAGCCTTATATACTACATTTTTGCCAAGTGTGCAAATACTTAATTATTATGCGCCAGCCCCCGTTAAAATGAACAATACAAATGCTTACATACTACAACCTGAATCATCACCATTTCAGCCATTAGACACCCACTAATGGGGATAAACCTCCCAGAAAGAACACTATAACCACCAGTCTAGTGTTACTCTTTCATTTTTCATGCCAAATATTACCTTTTATTCTGATCTTTATAATTATGTGTGTTAAACATAATAAAAATTAGTTTCTAACTCATTATGAGGTTACAAAAAATATCTAAAGTACCTCTTTTCACACTTATAAATTAATATGTTAGCTTTTTGTGTTGATGTATAAATTACATACATACATACATAACTTCACGCCAGTTCCCTTGCGGGGTAGGCACGAACAACAGAGCGCCATTTAGGCCCATTCTTACACACCTCACTTGCTTCTTTGACATTCATAACTCTTGTCATGCACACTCGTCTGTTCTTAAGGCTCCTGACATCACCCTCCGCTAGTACACGATCAATTTGATCATGGAAGGTGTGTCGTGGCCTTCCACAACTTCTGCATCCATCCACTTTTGCATTGTATATCTGTTTAGTCATTCTTTCAGTCTTGATGTATAAATTAATATAGATTATGTTTTATCTGTAAGTACTTTCATCTGGATCATTCAGCAACTAAATGATTCATAGAAATAATAAAATTATGCTTTAATGGTTATAATCACAGCAATTTATTTGATTAAAATATTTAGATGCTTAAAACCGTTAAAACATAGATTTATTATGTATACTAGTCGCGAAAACTTAAGAAAATATTATGATTCACAGAAGTTTTGTGAACAATAATAATTTATAATGAATCAGTAGATAAATAACCACAAGTAAATTGAGCAAGATATACTTAAGAGTAATACACAATGGACAACTTTGGGGTGCATTCTACTTATTATACTTGGATCAGAGTAAATAACTTAGTTTATTTATAAATTTTTCCTGCCAGGAATTTAAAAATGGCTATCTAAGTTATAGTTAACTATAAGGGCCATACCCAGACCACTAAATCACAAAGGTTGACAAATAAAAGTACATAATAATATAGAATAAAAAATTTGAAATAATGTATTCTTTGTTTTGGTTAACAATTTTGGTTGTTTTTCAATATATCCTTTTAGAATAACTGCCTTATTCGTAGTAGTAATAAGAGGCCTAAGGCTTGTTATGAAAATATGTGATTTTGAATAACACCTATGGCCTTACTTATAATAATCTCATTAATAAACAATTAGGCATCTCTTAAGTAAGAGAATCAGAATCACACCCTAATCAATGAATATCTTTTTTTTTCACTTATAAACATGTATTACCTGTTGTTTACCTAAGAGGAGCACAGATAAACGAAATTTGAATGATTAATGTAGGTTGTACTTAAAATATTCGACTAAAGAGGAGTTTATGGGTAAGATTTTCACTAATTAGTTGCTGAGCAGTTTCTTTAAATTTAAGAAATGATTATAAGTAAGGCCCTTATAGATTAACACTATTACCGTGGAAGAGGAATACATTATCTTATCTTCTATCTATCTTATCATCTTATATCATATATTATAAACTATTACTTATAATATATGATATAAGAAAACGTGATATACAGTTTGTGCTTACATTTATGACATATATTTAGGTACAAATAAAAACATGTAATTGTATTAATGTTATTCCAGACAGTACTAGGTTTACTGACTGCAATTTTTGTATTACCATGGCTGTACAATTCGGTACCAAGAGGCCTGTCTTGTCTCTTCTGGCAGTTCAGCAGCTTTATCAGTTTTTCAACTACACTTCTCATCAGTATATGCAGCTCCTATATTGTAAGTATGAATAATAATATGAAAAATATTGTATATTTTATAAAATTTTATTAGATACTGAATAGAAGTAAATGGCAATATCAAAGTAGCCAAAAAACACATTTCATATTTAGCAACCAGCAAATTATATCTTGCAGCTTATTACTGTGGTCCTACACCCTGGAGTATGCTTGCTTTCTCTAGGATTAAAAATAGTTTTTTGTTTATTGTTCATGAACCAAAAACACAATACTATTATTACTTGTATGCCAAACTTCATAATAATTAGTTAAAATCTAAAACAGTAAAATATATAAACAACCTAATTTTCATATTTATATAATAGTAGACAATAAAATTTAAGAATAAATGATATCAATTCAAATTTCATATGGAATTTCAAGTTTCTAAGCATATGGATGGCATTCACATGATTTAACATGTGTTTTCAACCTGGAATGATGGTAACACCCGTCTGATTAAAGAATGTACATAGATTGCCAAGTAACAGATGGGAAGATAATATTTGAATTAAGTTCCTGTTTCTTTATAAGTTCATCGAGCTTGAATAAGAAATAATGGAAATTCTAATCATTCCATGAACTTCATCACAAAGAATAAAGTAAAACTAAAAAATGTAATTAAGATTTTTTTTTCTAAATATCATTTTTTGTTTAAGGGCGTAAATTAATGCACATACAATAATAACAACAGCCTATAAATGTCCTACTGGGTTCGGGCCTCCCATTTTATACATGAACAAACTGATTACCCGCCACACTTGCCCAAGGTGGTTTGACATGCACATGAAAATAATGATAACAATATGCACATTAAGCCAGAAGACCGCCTAAGTAGTATATGCACTCTGGCCAGGATTCACGAACCTTGTCCTTTGAGTTTGTGATGGGAGTGTGTTACCACTAAGCTACCACGGCTTGCAATTAATATACATGTATATTAATAAACGTAATGTTAATGCATTATTCATTATTCACCCCTGAGGTCTAATTCAGCTATTTCAATATCTTGCCATTGAGAAGATGTTCCAAGTACGATTCCATTGTGATTGTGTCAAAAATTCGTATTCTACTTAATCCACAATATCTTCTCGATATCTTCGCGGTGGAATAACAGTACAAAAAATTGTATTACTATTAGCAGAAATAGCATTAGTCGAAATGAATATTGGAAAACTACAAAAATTTTAAACATTTATTTCGCGAGTTTTCGCTTATAAATATTTATAAAGACAGAGTGCTGTGTCACGGGCACGCCTTTGGAATGAACAGAATACTGAAATCAGGCAAACCTACGATTGAGACGATAGTGTTTGGCAATTTTGGCGACATAGTAATAGCATAATTGGGCCCCTGGTAAGCAGATAGACTATAAATTTGATAGGTCTCACCTATTAAGTCTTAGGTCATTGAAAAATTTAGAATGCTGACCAAGGTCAGTATTCATAAAATTAGTACTGAGTCATTTTATGCCTCTGAACTGTGTTACGCATTGTATGATAATTACAAAGGTGTTCTTTCTGTGTAATACTATTATTAAATTGAGTTTTTTGTGTGTAATTTAATTTAACAAAAAATGTTTACAGACTTCTTGAGCTTTTCACATTGATGTATATTTGACATTTCATCATTTATATCCCACAGAAACAATTCCAATTTTGGGAATGGGTCCAACATTCATCACCATTATTAAAAGAAAATTGTTATTTTCCAATCCTGTGAGGAAGGAATAGACATATTATGATACACAATTATTTTCACATTTCATATATTTATTATAAGTAAATATTCAGAAGTGTTACTAATTGGTCTAGGGAGTCGGAGTCCTGCGCGCCTTGTCGTCCAAAGGGTGGCAGTGGCGGTCAAGGCCCAGATATTTCATCTGGCGACCCAGGCCCTGATAACCAAGTGGCAAGGGGACCTCAAAGCTTCAGTGGCTATCACGGAGACGGTGGAGGCTGTTCGCCCCCACCTGTCTTGTTGGGTCTTGCGTAAGAGTGGGACCCTAACGTACAGGATGGTACAGATACTTACCGGACACAGCAGCTTCGGTAAGCATCTATGCCGTATAGCGGGGCGGAGCCAACGATCTAGTGCCACCACTGCGGCGGACTACTAAATACAGCGTTGCACACGCTGGTAGAGTGCGCCGCGTGGGGGCCTCAGAGGTTCCAATTGGAAATGTAGATCGGTCCTTTAGTTTCTCTGGGGAACATAGTCGAGGCCATGCTCTCCAAAAAAAAGAGTTGGCGAGCCACGGTCTCCTTTCTTGACCCAGAAGGAGGCGGCCGAAAAAGTGCGTACACGGACATCTGCAAGAGGCGGCTTCGGGGTCGGAGGCGCCGCTACACGCAACTCCTCCCGTAATTTCATCACAAGAGGCTGCGTGGAACAGTGGGGGATCCCGCGGACGCCCATACCCCCCCACACCACCCCACCTCCCTGTTGGTGAAGAGGGTAGTACTCAATCGGGGATGCCCTAAGTGAGAAAGCCAGACGTCGGAGTGTCACAGGTGTAGTACCTATGGTCCAGTTCTTGTGGCACCCCATAAAAGCGCATAAGAGAGAGGCACAGGTTAGGTTTAGTGGGTAGTTTGATGGCCGACACCCCCCGTCCTCTGCTCGGAGGCCACGGTGGGAAACGGTCGATCAAGAGTCCCACACATCGCTCGATTTAAAGCCTTCCCCCCAAGGATGGTATCAGAAAAAAGAGATTCCCTCTACGTCATAAAAAGGGGGGGAGAAAGGAGTCCTGGGCAAGAAGCATACACAGCTTAGCAGCATAGCAGCTCTCCTCTAAAGAATTTATTCGCTGATATGATTTTTTATTTCAGACTTTAACAATAGTGTTGGCGTATATTATAAGTGTGTATACTCTATGGAGTCCACAAAGGGCAAATTTATTTAGAGTAACCTCACAACTCCTTTGGCTTGTGATAACAAGTTTCATAGCAAGTCTTACTGGCGCATTCCAAGTGTACACATTTGTGTTACTCCAAGCAATATGCATTACTGGTTTTGCATTAGAAGTCATGGATGTCCACAAAAAACTACTGATGAAAGGTTTGTTTTTAATGCTATTAATCATTTCTTAAATTTTATGAAACTGCTCAGCAACTGATTAGTGAAAATCTTACCCATAAATTCTTTTTAAGGATAAGAGATGGTAAAGTAACTCGAATACCTGTCAAAATAACCAACATCGAGAGGTAGTTTAAATGACTGCTAAGAGGCTTAGTTATTAGATATTCTATTTCTCTTAGTTAAATTAAGTAGTATTTCCTATTGAGTACTTTATTAACATTTTCAATATTGGCGAAATGATTCATAATGTTAATATCACGCCTGTATCCTATATGAGTAGGTATATATAATAGATTTTCACTTGCTACAATGATCTTAAACATAGCACATCAGTACACACAGAATTTTCTCTGTTATCTGCTATGGCTTTGGTATCTGGGATTGGCCCCAATGCAGTCCGTTGTATATTACAACACAAGCGTAGTTTGCTTAATATATATAATATTCAATATGTTTGTTTGTCTGTCGATTATTATTATTAATGAAATATTACATAATAAGCCCCAAATTTTAATTTTTTTAGATCCTGAGGCTTCGGTAATAACAGCCCTACACAATGTACTTATAAACAACCATGAAAACACAACTACAGAGGATAAGCCAGAAATCACCCAAGCAGACACTAGTGAACAAGAGTCTACTCCTGAGAAAGATTCTCCCTCACCGACCACTCCAGAAACAATACCTAAAAGAGGAAGCTGGACTGGGAACGACCCAGTTCAAAGTTCTCCAAGACATGCTAAAATGTTATACAAAACGCGAACACTATCCGCCTTACCACTGTCAAACATTAAATTTAGACCTGAAACTAAGTTCTTGGGACCTTTGAAATACAGGTCACTTGACGAAAATTATATTAAAAATAATTTCGGTACCGATGAAGAGACTGCAATGTATTTCAAGTTCCTGTTCTTTGGTTGTCTTTGTATGCTTGTTTGGAAACACATATGGTTACTTCCAGTGATGTTGTTCTTTTTAGCAATACATATTATAAAAAAGCTATTGGACTATTTTGGTGTTTGGTTGTTTTGTGAAAATCAGTATAATGCTGCTATGGTTAGAGTCAAGACTTGGTGGAGTGATAGGTTGGTACAAACTCCCTATAAGCAAATTCATTTTAAGCCTTATTAAGCCTTTCCTCGTGGTTTTGCCGTCGTAAACTATATTCCATTGAAATTATCGCGTTTTTAAGAAAAATAATATCCTATTCAACTATAGCTGTTTCATAATATCTATTTATACTTGAACACAATATTTTAGATTAATAATAACTATAGAACAAAAAATAGCCACTTTCATATTAACATAGTTTCAGTACAAAGAGATGAACAATTAGCAATGTAGAGATCTCAATGAAAATACTTTTTTTAACATTACTATTTATTATTTTAAATAATAAAAATGAATAGGTTGACAGTCTATTGTGGTTTTTATATATTAATATCGAAGTGAAACATTTTTGTTTACGTAATACATAACACAATGCATGTATTCGTCTGTCATGATATTACCTAACATGAATTATTCCTTTATTTTAGAGAATCCGCATTATTGCCTGCACATATACGCGGTGTTACCAAAATGATGTCAATCTGCAATGCGAGTATCACTGAAATGGCATACAGTTCGGTCGACACTGTTTCAACGTGCATCGTCATTGTTGGCCTCATACTGTTCCTTACTGTTGCTACAATCTTCATTTGTATACAGGTAAATATATCATCAGCCTAGTATTAAATAATATAATAAACTAGAAGACTAAGTGACGTAAAAATTCCTTACCTATAAATTCAAGTGATGTTATAGTTAATATTTTCTTAAGTTTTCGCGACTTGTATACATAATAAAACTACGTTTTAACGGTTTTAAGCGCGATAATTTTATTTGATTTTGGTTTCTCCGACGTTTCGGCCACTTTTCAGTGGCCGTGATCACGGAAGACAAAGATGTCAAGTGTCAACGAGTATTGTTAAAGTTTTATTTAGCCTACCGCCAACTTATTAATTTTAATTATTTAATTTTTAATTTTGTTTATGGTTATTATTTAATCTATGGGAGCCTAATCTAATTTACTACCGCTTCGCAACATGTTATGGCTTGAAGAGAAGAAGCGGCGCAAGAAACTCTTCAGCAAACATGCCTAGCTCTAATAATTTTATATAATATTAAAATGGGTGGAAGGAAAAATAAAAGTAATTATCAGTCAAGTTGGTTTGTGTTCCGTTGTACGCAGAAAGAGCTCACAGTGTCTTGTGGTCTGGCAGCTGGTTTTTGCTGGGTTTGGGTCTTAATAGTTTTGATAATTGGATCCCAAACAGGTGGTACTTGCCAACCATCTTCTCTATTGAAATTTGGGTGTTATTTGATTTCAATAGCCTCACGCATCATTCTAGGTATGAAACGATTCTCTTTCGCGAGGATTTGTGGGTTATCGAATCTGATGTAGTGGTTGGGTTTATCCAGCGTGTGTTCACTGATCGCAGACTTCGTAGACCTTGTGTGTTTCATGTCAGCAATGTGTTCTTTTACTCGTGTTGGGCAAACAAAGAGGAGCATAAAACTTGACTGATAATTACTTTTATTTTTCCTTCCACCCATTTTAATATTATATAAAATTATTAGAGCTAGGCATGTTTGCTGAAGAGTTTCTTGCGCCGCTTCTTCTCTTCAAGCCATAACATGTTGCGAAGCGGTAGTAAATTAGATTAGGCTCCCATAGATTAAATAATAACCATAAACAAAATTAAAAATTAAATAATTAAAATTAATAAGTTGGCGGTAGGCTAAATAAAACTTTAACAATACTCGTTGACACTTGACATCTTTGTCTTCCGTGATCACGGCCACTGAAAAGTGGCCGAAACGTCGGAAAAACCAAAATCAAATAAAATTACCGCGCTTAAAACCGTTAAAACGTAGTTTTATTATGATGTTATAGTTATTTGTGATAATAGTGCGGTAAGTTAGTTTTGACAAACGAGTAATCTTGGGCTTACCATAGCCACGAGTTTGGAAAAACCAAAAACCACGCGTGTGTCATACAACGTTGTTCAACACTTGCGAGAAAACAGTACAATAGGCAATGAAACAAACAAATATTAGTCGAAAAGTCGCAACTTTGACATTTCTAATATGAAAATGGCGCCAAGTGCGCGTGGTGAAAATTAGAACTACATCTTTTGTCTCCTTTTCTCTTATGTAATAAAGTGAGACAATTGTATAAATCAAAAGCGCTTCCAATGAGGTTTGATTATTCAGCTTATTTATTTTCGGAATCTGAAACTGCTTGGTGGAATTCTTAATTTTTTTCACTTAAGCAGCTATTATACCGAACGCCGTGCGGTAAAAAAGCTACTTAGGTGCTATAGCTACTTACCTATTTTCCGCCCTTTCCATTGTGGTGCGTAATTTTTAAATTTTGAACAATGTATACAGGCTTCGTAAATGCATTTCTTGAGCAAATTTGTTGAAAAGGTAATATGTTTAATGGGATTTAAGGGTTGGACTATAAATTTATTGAGGTTATGTTATTATGTATGTAGGTATTTTATATTTTTAGACAGTTTAATTATATATATACTAGAGGTTGCCTCGCGCCTGAGCCGCGTATCGTTACCCTGGGCAATAGCTTTATTTTACTTACACAAAAACTTGATATAATAATAACAAAGAAACTAAGTCCATAGACTATAATTAATAAATTATAGTCTACACAACTTCCCGGCAAAACAAGGAGGCGAGTCCAAGCCAACCTGATTTAAAGTAATACAATGAATGACATATTCTTTATGACAACGTACGTATTTATTATTGAATTGAAAAACGCGATCACAACGCCGCCATTTTTTGTATTTTTCTCAATGCATTTGTACATCGTTTTTTATATCAATACTGTTGCGGACAGAGAGCACCCCCTGACCCACCCGCCGGAGCACACCTACTCTCCGCGCCCCGCATACCGAAATGCCCATAGCTCGCACAATTAGCAGCTAGGCGTTGGACGGTACGCGGGATACAGGAGCGGCCTTGGAGGCAAAATTCAACACAATTCTCATTGACGACTTACCACTCCTCTCTCGACTCTCTCGCACAATTTGCCATTACGTACTTCTTTATGTATATTTCATACATACATACATACATAACTTCACGCCAGTTCCCCTGCGGGGTAGGCACGAACAACAGAGCGCCATTTAGGCTTATTCTTACACACCTCACTTGCTTCTTTGACATGTATGTATGTATGTCTATTTCGATTCATGTAAATAGTTTAATAATAATAATCATACTGTCCATTATCCTCCTGAGGACGAGACATACAAATTCCTATATTCATAGGTAACTAGTACATTTTTTAGTTATTTTATGACCCTGAATTATGAGAAAAATTCAGAAAAAAATCTTCTGTGCATAATAAATTAGATAATCGACGTGTCAAACATGAAACGTTCGGTCTGTATTTATAACATCGATGTGGCATATTTAGAACATTCGTGCTTTCATATTTGAAAATTTATACTAGGAATTATAAAAATAAACATTTTCTTTAAACAAAACATAAATACCTCTCATATTATAATGAACGTAAAACTTCTGGTGGCAATTTAACTGCTATTCATATGCTTGGGCTTACATACATACATACATACATAACTTCACGCCAGTTCCCTTGCGGGGTAGGCACGAACAACAGAGCGCCATTTAGGCCCATTCTTACACACCTCACTTGCTTCTTTGACATTCATAACTCTTGTCATGCACACTCGTCTGTTCTTAAGGCTCCTGACATCACCCTCCGCTAGTACACGATCAATTTGATCATGGAAGGTGTGTCGTGGCCTTCCACGACTTCTGCATCCATCCACTTTTGCATTGTATATCTGTTTAGTCATTCTTTCATCATGCATTCTTTCCACATGCCCGAACCACCGGAGCATTCCTTTCCTTACCTTCACCCCGACACTCTCTTTCAGACCAACTCTCTTTCTTACTTCGGTATTACGAACGCGGTCCGCGAGCGTCACTCCGCAGATTTTGCGCAGTGCTTGCATCTCCACCGCGTTTACTCTAATTTCATGCTCTCTCTTCCATACCCAACTCTCGCTTCCATACGTGAGCGTAGGTACCAGCACCGCGTTGTGTATGGCGAGCTGGGCCTTCTGGCTGAGGTTCTTAGCGCCTAGAAGTTTACCTAACGCTCCATTCAAACTATTCCCCAAATTTACTCTTCTTTCTATATCAGCGGTGTACCTTCCATCCCTGCTAAAAGCACATCCAAGATATACAAACTCATTCACTTGCTCCAGCATAACATCATCGACCATTATCCTTGCATTCGTTCTGGTTTCTTCTCTTTCAAACACCATAACCTTTGTTTTCTTTGCATTCAAATGTAAGCCTCTCGCCTGACAATCATCTTTCATCATTGTGACTAGTGTTTGCAGTTCTGATGGCGATTCGGCTAAAAGCACGGCATCATCCGCATAAAGCAAGGTGCTTACAACTAGGTCACTCATCCGCACCCCAACATCCATCAATCTTATTCTCTGGAGACAATCGTCCAGGTATAGGATGAACAGCAAAGCCGACAGCACGCAGCCCTGTCGGACGCCAATATTGACGTCAAACCAGGGCGACAGGCTGCCATCCAGCCGCACGCATGCCATACAGTCCTCGTAAGTGGACTGCACAGCACGCATCAGCTGGCCATTAATCCCATATCCGGGCAATATGTCCCAGAGGTCCTTCCGCACAACCTTGTCAAATGCTTTCTCTAGATCCACAAAACCGCAGAAAACCTTCCGACCCATAGCCAGCTGCTTCTCTACGATATTGCGGAGAGAGAAAACTTGATCCATACATCCCCTTCCATTTCTGAAGCCACCTTGTGCATCCCACAGTAATCCATCGGATACCACCCGTGATAATGTTATAATTTTTTACTCTGGTCAAATGCCTCTTATTTATAACGTTAAAAATAACATCGCTAACAAATAGTTACATTAGTGTATATACATACTTTTTTGACAATATATAACGCCTTTAACAATTAATAATAATAGGAAATATATATTTTTTTCTTTTTGACGTACCACACTTGACCCACTAAGACTCAGGAGGTTATATCAAGATTAATTTCCAAAAAAGAAGCAACTGCCAGCAATAAATACATTTAATGTAATAAAGATTTTTCTTACTTTTCTAGATATACTCCGAAGCGATAGTAGTAGTGCAACTAAGCGGCAGCCTCCTAAACAGTACTTACGTACAAAATAGCGAGCTACACGCTTATTTGCCCGAGGGATGGGAAGAAAAACTCGACTCGCTCATAGACAACGCCTACACCTATGGCAGAGAAGGCATCTCTTCAACGGTAAATAATCTTTTTAGTTTGTTTATTGGCATATAATTAAAAATGTAATTTCACTTATTTAAACTTGGGATCCACATTCCATATACTATTATAATATTACAATTTCCAAAATAAGATGATTTATACCAAACATGGTAAGCAGTTAATTCACAAAGCCATGAAAAAATGGGGCACGTAGTAAAAGTGAAACTTCAATGGACAAGTACAAAAACGAATCGCAATAGACAAGTGGAAAAACGAATGGCAACTGCCAAGTGGTAAGGCGAATCGCAACAAAATTTTAACTGGCGGTTTTACTGGCAGATTGTTAATGTACTTGTCCAATTTGAAAACATGCCCGTAAAAAGTTTAAATTAAAATTTTGTTGTGATTCGTTTTGCCACTTGTCCATTGTCATTCGTTTTTCCACATGTCTGTTGAAGTTCCAGTTTTACTATGTGTCCCAGCAAACATTCCGATTTTTCGCAGGTTTACTGCTAATTATGATTTGGTTAGGTTAGGTACATTTTAATGAATGCATTTTTTATTTAAACATATTTTATTTTATCAAAGAAAAAAACTGAATTCGATCTGGAACCAAAAAAAAACATCCATAGTTTACTCTAACATTAAGCCGCCTATCACCACGCAATATACCTTCTACTCATCCACGCGGCCGTAACGTTTTTTCGTGACAGAAAGAATCCTAATACCCCCCGTCTATATAGAAGTTTCACTTCAAAAGGAATAAAAACAAACACAACACGCATTATATGTTTGTATATTCCTAAGTAAATTATACTTGTTTTATGGTTAATATACAGCTAACGTTTCTGGGGCTGATTCTGGCTTCCCAGACTAGAGTGAATCACGCAAAGTTAACAAAATTTGCACTGCTTGGAATCGAGCGCAGAATTTCAGCGAACTAAGCGGGCCAATTCTTAAACTACTAGACCACAGAGGCCAACCGTTGCATGTGTAATAACATTACTGACTTATACATTTTTTTTTTTATATCTAATGCCTTCCCATTGGAATAGATCCAAAGATATGTAAGTTTAATTATAATCTGCAATACTGTCTCTACTCATCCTTATCAGAAAATCTCCTTTCATAACCTTAAGACCCGTACCATTAATTTAGTCTTTATTGCTTTTGGTTGACCAGTTTTCAAAATTTATTAGTTGAAAAAAAATTAAGCCTCAAATATCTTCAAATTCTTCCTCATTTTATTCGTTTTTGTTAAAATCACTTTGAATTATGTATTAACATGGAAACAGAATACTAAGAATGACAATAATCACTCAGCAAAAAGACCAACTGAAAATGCTCCTAAAGCCTGCATTACTACTGTTGACCAAAGAATGCCAAGAATCATTCTCCTCTCGCTTCTAGATATTTAAAAACACAAGTAAAATCAAGTGGCTTTTTGTGAATATAAAACTTATTTTTAAAACAAATCAATCAAAAATGTATATTTTAATAGGGTACTTTTCTAGTTCATATTAAAATCCTAGTGACATCTAGTCAACAAAATAGGACTAACCATCAAGGTGTATTATGTATTACTAATGTACGATATACATATACGCGATTTAGGTGCAGTTCTCAGTAGTAGGTCTAAGTATTCCAAATTACTAGTTCTTTTGCGTGTTCACCCAGGACAGTATAAATGAAACTGCTTTTAAAAACCAAAACTATGGTAACATTCACATAATAAATTCACTATACATGTATATGAAGTTGTTATAAACATACGAACACACCAGTATCTGGTTAGGAGCCAACTGTCAATAGCAACTTACGTCACCCCTAACCTCCTAATGTGTGTCCCAAAGACAAAGTATTAAATTATTGGTATTGTCATTCCTAGTATTATTTGGCACAGTTATTAGTTAAGGTACATTCTCAAAAACGAGAAATAATATGTCTACTTTTAATAAGCCTTAAGCCTGGTTGCTATATCTTACTATTAATTAATTTCCCTCACCACTGCTTAAAATTAGATTAACTTCTATGATGTCAAATTTTAAACAAGGCAAATACAGTGTACACTCTATATAACGACACCGAAGGGACTGTGCATTTTATGGCGTTATAGAGAGTTGTCGTTAAATGGAGAGAAATTTGTTATTTTGGTCTGACGTCTTTTGCTGCACCAGTAATTTTGTTGTATTTTTTTACTTATTTTATTCATATCTTGCGATATTGAGGCATCTTGGTGATAAAGGAAGTATTTAGAAATTTCGGTATTTTGGAATTTCTTAGTTTGGTATGCATGATGCCGACAGTCGAGTTAATTACGGGCTAGAATAATAAAGCGATAAAAGAACGTACACAGCTGCGCAGTTTTTACTAATATTGGCAACTTAAAAAGTACTTTTTATTACTTAAGTGTTGTCGTTATGGATAGTGGGTGTAATGCTATATAAAGTGTATCATTGTATGGAAGACAAGCTAAACCAACCAAATCCAAGTCATTTCGACGCTTAAGGGAGTTTTTCGTTAAATAGAGTGACGTTACACGGAGTTTACACTATAATTATATAGTAAGGTATAGGACCCGGTTGCAAGAGATTTACCTAAGTTTCCTACATTAATCAACTGTTTTTTAAGAATTAAATTTTGTTATATTTAGGTAAGAAGCATCTTAAAAGAGGGT
This sequence comes from Dendrolimus kikuchii, assembly GCA_019925095.2. Classification (NCBI taxonomy): domain Eukaryota; kingdom Metazoa; phylum Arthropoda; class Insecta; order Lepidoptera; family Lasiocampidae; genus Dendrolimus; species Dendrolimus kikuchii. The sequence goes on from CM034405.1 coordinate 8,377,985, forward strand.
GATCCTGACAAAATAGGGCGTGTTGAGCAGCAGATCTTGGAGATATGGGACCGCGTGTACCAGAGTTGGGTGTCGGGCCATTTCGCCTCGCCTATGGGACCTCAAGTCGACGGCACAGCTATCCAAGACTCGATTGAAAACTTGATGAATGACGTATCCAATACACCCGGTAAGAGGTTTTATGGCACTCCATTGCTAAATCCTTGGGAATTTTATAAAAAAAACTAGAGTTTGCCCGCGGCTATAGCCGCGTTTCAATTCCTAGACGGGGTAGCTTTATTTTACTTACATATAAACTTAATTCGGTTTTTTTTTCATATAATATAAAACATATAATAATAACAAAGAAACAAGTCCATATAATCTGATAACTGCCCAATAAGACAGGTGTGAGTCGAAGCCAACCTGATTTGAAGTAATATAATGAATAACACTCCCGGGGCAATTCCCGCGGGATTCCCGAAATATAAGCCATCATATCGCTTAAAAAAGGACTTAAGCTATCGTTTTAGTGCAACCGTATCGAAATCAGCTAATATTTATGCAATCTAATTAATTTGGACCACACCAGGTAAAATTCCCGCTTAATTCCCGGAACACAAAATATTGTAGCATTTAAAAAAAAGTTATCTATCGTGCGTTGTAGTTAAAATTATGTTGGCGTAAGCAGATTTTTAGGCACCCGAACAACTTCAAACTACTCCTGGGAAAAATCCCGCGGGATGCCCAGGATAAAAAATATCACATATTTTATTACATAAAATTTGCTTTCAAACAGTAAAAAAATCGCATTGCAATTCGATTTTTTTTAATATGGCCATTTTATATCTTTCCCAGATAAAATCCCGCGGGATTCCCAGGATAAAAAGTAGCGCAGATTTTAAATCTAAGAATTGGCTGTCGATCAGCGAAAACCGCATCGAAATTGGCCCAGTAGTTTTTACGTGAATCCCGAGCAAACACAAGAAATCTAAAAAAAATTGCATCGTGTTCTCCATCGTTTATATTATTATAGTGTATTCCACTTGATTTTTTTAAAATAGCTTCAATGTCCATGCTTCAATACTTCAACAGACACGGCATATTTAGAAATTTATAATAATATAGAAGTCTATTAACGCCTGCATTTGAAAGTGCTCCTGAAGGAAAGTATGATAATTACCATTGCGTATTTGTACGTTTGTAACGTTACCGTAATACGGGGATATGTTTATAATATTATAGTTCAAGTAATTATTTTTTAAGAAAGAAAACTGTATAGTTATATTTCTTAAAAAAATAGCAATTTTCTACTTTCAGGTCTTTTTGATTACTCAGGTTTACTGGCTTGGGTACAAGCAAATGTTGGTACGCTGAATGCAATCGCGAGCAGTATCTGGGCGCCTTTGGCGAGCAACGTGTCCCTTCTTGCGGGTTCTTTGGGTGCTTTCACTTCCCTATTACTTGGCGGAGGTAGCGCTTTGATCAACATGTTTATCAATTTGGTAAGTTAGGTTTAAAGAACTTTATTTCTCATAAGAACACGTAGTTCACTTACAATGAGATTAAGATAATAATTAGTGAGTAATACAGTATAATTCTTAACACTAATGTGGTCCTATGCAGTCTGCGATAGAATTATGTTGTGATTTATTGTTTTACATTTATTTTAATAAAAGATTTTTTAGTTTTATCTTGAAAAAGTTTGTATTTTTGTAGGTCATCTGGTAATTTATTAAATGAGTGCACACCTTCAAACATAATATTTATTTTCCCGTAGTTTGTTCTTGGTACACTTAATTGAAATTGCTTTTTCTTCCGGATATTATATTTATATGTTTTAGCAGGAAAGGATAGCTTGGAGTGTATATTTTTATTAGTTATTTTTTTTATTAATATGCAGGTATTGTATGTGTATATTTGAGAAATATTAATTAGGTTAGTTTTAGAGTATAAATGTTTAGTTGTTTTGACAATTTTATTTTGTGTAATTAGTAATAGTTTTAAGTTTGTTTTAGCGGCTGACCCCCATATTTCTATTAGATATTCAAGATGAGACTTTACAAGGGAATTGTAGTTAAAATAATCGTATTGATATGTATTTCAACTAGATGGCGTTGTAAGAACCAATTTTTTTATTAGATAGATCATTGCAATATGTGATCATTATTGGTGCTTACTTATATTCGAAACGTACTTTGGTTCTGGCAATAGAAAATATTTGAGAAATGGTCTTTGTCAACAGCCATACAAATGAGAAAGAGAAAAAATTTATTTAAGAATAATTCTTGAACTAGCTGAGTAACTAAAAGAAGAATAAGAAGAATGTGTTATATGGTAGGAAAAATAATTTCGAACTGAACTCCATACTGAATTTGTCTAATAAATATAATACTAATATTTTCTTAACTTTTCGCTACTTGTATACATAATAAAACTACGTTTTAACGGTTTTGAGCGCGCGGTAATTTATTTGATTTTTGTTATTCCGATGTTTCGGCCACTTTTCAGTGGCCGTGATCACGGGGGACAAAGATGTCAAGTGTCAACGAGTGTTGTTAAAGTTTTATTTTGCCTACCGCCAACTTGTTCATTTTAATTTTGTTTATGGTTATTATTTACTCTATGGAAGCCTAATCTAATCTGACATCTTTGTCTTCCGTGATCACGGCCACTTAAAAGTGGCCGAAACGTCGGAATAACAAAAATCACATTAATTACCGCGCTTAAAACCGTTAAAACGTAGTTTTATTCAATATAATACTATTGAAATACTGTGCAAAGCTTTGCACTAGGCCAGGCATTTTATATGACCACTTGAAATTACATCCGAAATTATCGTGGTAATTTAAAAGAATTTATTGTCATACAGATTGTTTTCTTCACAACACTTTTCTACTTGTTGGCTTCAAGCAACGCCCTCTACAAGCCGGTGGAAGTGATCACTCAAATTCAACCCAACTTCGGACCAAAATTGGGAATAGCTCTTACTGTTGCTATTAATCAGGTAGTAACTATTTGGCATGTCCTTACTCATTAATATAATTTTCAGTGGTTCATAAATTGCTCTGTTGTTACTTCAAATTAATGTGCAAAAACTAACTCTCTTCTCTGGAGAGAAAAATAGTTTTGAATTAGATTAGATTAAAAAGTTTTTGGCGGGAATTTCAAGATTATTCAACTTATGTTGGTTGAAAGTTCTGGGTATTTTGTATTTCTCTATATCAAAAAGTGAGAGAAGATTTATTTACGAGTATGTGAATATAGGATTTAGGGGTTTTTTTAGTCTTTCTCTACCTGCCGATTGTATTCATTGTATTGCTGTTTATTTATTTCGTTTCTATTGTAGGTGTTCAGAGCTTCTTTCAAAATGGCGTTATTCTATGGATTGTGGACTTGGTTGGTTCACAACTTATTCGGCGCTAAGGTCGTTTATTTGCCGTCTGGTAAGTATAATTATTTAAAGATTGTATTTAAATTAAATTAACGAGTAATATTAAATCAATTTAATACATAGGCTGGATGCAAACGGGTCACCGACAAGCAGTTTACACGCTTTTTCATACATTCTGTAGGGATTCGCCGCCACTGGTGTCAGCAGTCACTGCACACTATAACTTTGCTGGGCTTGTGCTTCTCTTTTTCTAGTGACATGAAGGGCATACCCGCCCCGCTTATCTAAGGCGGATTAATGTGTGTCACTGTATCTTTATATTCATGTCACAGTCAAGTGACGTGCATACGACTATTTATGTCTGACCTAATTTGCATATTTTTGTTATTGTAAAGGGCAATTTTACGTTAGGAGAAGGAGGGGGGTTCGAGAAATCCTATGTATCCTTACATGGGGGTGGGGGGGTCAAAAATCGTCAAAATCATCCTTACGTAATCAATAAATGTCCCCTAAGGTCACTCACTAGTTATGTGAGGTGGCCGTCAGAGGAAGTTGTAAAAAACTAAATATAGTAGTTAAATTTTAATTCATTCGATTATTACAATAGTTACTTATAATTAAAGATCAGCTATGACCGTATGTTACCGCGATTGGAGCCAGTCTGTCCCGTCCATCGGTCGGCAGGATGGCACCGAGGCTTCCCAGGAAACTCCACTCAGCAGTTTGTTACGCCTAATCATGAATCACTTACAGGTGGCTTGAGTGAGGTGTTTTCTTTGAAGTTTGTAAGGCTATTGTATGAGAAGTAACAGGGTTACCGCACATAACAAACTACACATAAATAAGTTATTTCTGTTTAAACTGTTCAGGCCTACCTCTAGAGGTAATACAGGCCCACCTGCATCGCCAAATTAATTAATAACTTACATTGCCTGAAAGAGATCGATCGCAATCGCATTTAGTGACCAAGCCGTGTCTATTGTTTTGCCAAGAAGTATTATAAAAATGCATTTTTTTTCTAAGCTAACATATGATAAAATCTAAGTTCACAACACAAAAGTAATACATTTATACTAATGTTAAATAAAAGGTATGTCTGTAACATTGCTGGTCGTGAGAAATATAATGATAATGAAATATTATATGTATATTCGATTTGATTCACTGGATATCAAATCAAATATTACCGGATACAGCTGGCACAAGGGAAATATTGCGCACCTAATAATTTTCATTGTATTTTATACTAGCTGACCGCCTTAGAATCAATAAATAAAAAAGCTGAATGATAATTGCAGAATGTTTCAGCTGTGTTAAAAAATGTGGTCAAAACATAACCAGAACGAACATCAAATATTTGACATTCAAAACCAAAAAATGAAAACGAAACTTCACTTTCAAATTTAATATGGTTTCTGAACGACTTTTAAATTTGATTGATTTCTAAACGACGGGACGAACATCAAATGTTTGACAGGTAGGGATAGTTTCTAAGGGAAAGTGAAATTTTTGTTTTTACTATATTCCAAGCATTTTTTTCATATTTGCTCACCTTGTAAACCTTCCCTGGACTGCCAGAAGTAATTCAAAACCAAAATTAGCCAAATCAGTCCAGCCGTTCTCGCGAGACTAACGAACAGCAATTGATTTTTATATATATAGATTTACTTGCTATAATTAAATATTTTTTATATGCATATCCGATTGAATAGTAGATTGCATTTTGTATCTATTGCTATTAGGTAATATAATATTAGTGCTGAATATTTCTAACTGGTGACCAGAATATACTATACTACTAGCTTCAGAACATATTATATCTCTTGAAAAATATACTTGTACATACTTTGGCTTATTCTGAAGATCTGTTTGTAAGGACTTTTATTTAAAGTATTTTTATATTTTTTTTGTTATATTTACTTTAAAAAATGTCCATAGGTCAATGTTTCGAAGAATACGCGAGCGCAGTCAAGCGACAAGCATAAAGTAATCCATAATTTCAATAATAAGTTTATGTATTTACAAGATAAGAATTCTTCCTACATTAATCAAAATTATCAGGTGTAATACGCTCTCCTATACATACAAGATATATTAAATTATTTAGGTCTTCGATCTCGCGTGCACTCTTAACGACTTCGCATTCATCCGGCACGCACTTTCAACCATGCGCTCGTTAAAAGTATATCAAAAGATTTTTTTTTTTTAGAAGAGTCAATAAACCTTTGATTCATTTAGTGCGAACAGATAAAAAATATTCGTATTTTGCGTCAGATGCTTAGCGCGGTTTTATCGCTATACGATGTTCACTCGCCGCCGTTGTGACATTTTTACTGCGCGCGCAATGTCGTGTGAAACGACACATCCGCACGCGCCGTGTAAAATTTCTAAACAAATGTCTTACACAAACATAATTTTGTTTTCTTTCATCATTTGGCATACATCTGTCGCTGTGAGGATCAATTTCACTAGTTGCCAAAGCCCGGAATGGTCTTGTATGAACAGTGACCGCAAAGATATCGTGTACACATGTTCGCTTGTTAGAAGTAATGTAAGTATTCAACATCCAAAATTATTCGTTCATATTTGAAATAGACTTTGAATATTTTTTTCTAATATTGTTCTAGGACTTCATATTACACCTGAAAGATTACTATACTGACCATATCAATAGTGTGACGGTGCAGAATTGCAGAGACCTTAGGGTTGTATTAGATTGTCCTATATTACAAAGGCCATCCCAGCTTCAACGAATTACAATAAAGGATTGTGACAGATTGGAATTTATTACGTTGTCCAGTGGTTCACTAATACAAACACCTGCTGAAGTGACAATCGAAAATGTGAGAGACGTTGTATCATTTCCAAGGAAAATATTTAAATCCCCCGGCACCGTCACGGAATCCAAATGTCTAGGATCGACAAGTTTAAATAAAATACGGGTCACTAATACCAGGATAAATTTAATAAACACGAGAGCTATAAATAATGTCACAGGAATTAAAACCATAGAGTTCGAAAATGTGACTATTGTTGACGTACAGAATTTAGGTATAGAAGCGATCATGGGTAGTGATAATACCGTGTTCAAGCTGATTAACACGAAATTTGAAAATTTACGGTTCAAAGGAATTGTTGTACAAAGTACTGTAGCCACTTTTTCCGATTGTACTTTTGATAATTTAGTTAGTAGCGCTCTAAATGTCACAGCAGATTATTTTTATCTAACAGGAAATAGTGTCAGAGAGATCAGTGCCAGTGGTTTGGTACTAAATGCAGTAAACATAGATATATCGTCAAATAATTTTGGTTTATTGAAAACTAACGCCTTTGCTAATGTTAAATGTTTAAGAAAAAAAACTAATAGCAAACAATTCAATTTCTCCAGAAACAACATTGAAAATATTGACCCACACTCGTTACTATTCGACTATAATAGTTGTAAATCGGCTAGTACAGTCGTACGATTTAGCAATAATAAAATGGATTGCAAATGTTCACACATATCTTTTTTAAATTCGGCGACAGCAAATACAGAATTGAGTACTCTGATATTAGACGGGTCAAACAATAATACGTGCTTAGCTGCGCCGTGTGTACTTCCCGTCGATGTTGTTAAGCTATTATTAGAAAGTGGCATGTGTCATGTAAACCTTGACACTGAGGTTATGTGCCTCCTTTATAATGATAAGCAAGCTAGTAAAAATGAAGTGACGACCGACGAGGATGTTACCGAGCCGGCGCCGACCTTCTACTTGATAAGGCAGGCTAATTCGCCGAGTGGCGACGCCAGTGCGGCTATGACCGCCATAAACAAAGACGATCTATTAAAAGACAGCAATCTGAATATGAGCAATAGGACCGCTATAAAAGTCGTATTCGATTCGTCGAAAGATTTTGTCGAAACTTTAAGAAGTACAAGTACATCTAGGCGAAAACAGCTTGAGGAGACAAAGACTCCGCATCGTGAAGAATACGTGAACCGCTGCGTAGGTTCACAGTGCAGAAACAATGTTGCTTACGATAGGCAAAAAGCTCTAGACTTCTACAAATACGTATATGCACAGCTACGACCGCCGAAGCAAAATGATAAAAAGAAAACTTGAGTTTACAATTTATTGATTTCCAATAAATGTTATCTATTTTACGAATATCTTGTTTATTTAACCTTCGCAGTAGGTATGTCATGACAGTTAATTACTAAATAACAAAGTGAAGGGATTATCCTTTATTCTATTTAACAATATTTTTAAACATTTAGGACTAGATAGAACATAATAAATCATCCCTCTTAAAAAAATACATACTATACAAAAATTACTTCAAAGATTTTATTAACCATTCTATTTTCTTAAACTTTATAGCTTCTGAATACTTCGACAACTTTTAATATTTAAACAGTTCTAAAAAAAATGTGTTTTGTTTCATAACATTTTTAATTATCATGACGATAGATAAATTATTTTGAACTAGCGATTTATTTCTCTTACCAGTAAAGAGGAATATATTTTATTTGAAATAAAGTGGTTTTACTTGAAAATAGTTACCGAGTCCGGTAATTAGTTTGTTGGGCTTATAATCTAATGGTTTCTCTGCAGTGCTAGCGGCAGTGCTTGGAGCAGCACCCTTCCTAGGTCCATATTTAGCGGGAATACCGGCGGCTCTTGATGTGTGGTTGCAAGGAAGACCCATGGCTGCTATAATGTTGCCGATAGCTCAAGCTGCGCCTATCGCATTCCTCGACGCCGCTGTCTATGCTGAGATTAAAGAGTAAGTAACCCTTTAAAATTCGAGTAGTATTCTTTGCCTTCGTTTAATGTCCTGCGATACTTGCAAATTGCAATTATACATAACCACTGCTGTCCTCTCAACTCCCGCGCCGATATTCTTCGCGCCTAATTGCCTATAAGGTTTGCCAATTTGGTTGACGTTTATGTTCACATACTAGAGTTAAACCCGCGGCCGCGCCGCGGGTCAACCTCTAGTGCGTGCCTCTTGTTTAAAGAGGTTACAACACAGGTCACATTGTATGAAATTTTTATGTCTATGAAAACTACATAAATAACAAAAATGACATAAAGGACAAAAGGGACATAAGGTACAAAAGGGATAAAAAGGATAAAAGGGACATAAGGTAACAAAAGGGACATAAGGTACAAAAGGGACAAAAAGAACAATAAGAACAAAAATGACAAGGGCAAAAAGGACAAAATTAACAAAAATGACCCAAATAACAGAAATGATCAAAATTACCAAAATCACAAAAATCCTATCCTACTTTTTGGGATAACCTTTACATTAATCTATCCCATTAACCGGGATAAAAAGTATCCCTTGTCCACTCTCGGTATTAATATTACCTACATACCGAATTTTAGCCAAATCGGTCGAGTAGTTTTTCCGTGAAAACGGAGAAGACAGACAGACAGAGTTACTTTCGCATTTATAATATTAATAGGGATTATTATGTTTTAACGTTCGATTTCTACAATTTTTCAAAACTTTGTAATATTTATTAGTTTAGGTTGGTATTGATGAACTTTTAACAAATATAGTTCAAAATTCAGAAAAAATCGTAGTTGTAGAGCATCAAAAATACTCTCAAAGAAAATTGGTTGGAACAATATCCGTTATTTAGTTTATGAAAAACGGTTTATTTGGAACTAAACATTTGTTTTATGATTCCGTTGCCAAATAACGAAATTAGAGGACGTTTGTCATATCTACGAGAATATTATGCGTTTCTAATAATCTTAATGACTAGATTACAAAAATAAGTAAGGATAAGTCTCCACAAAGTTAAAATCTTTTTTCTTGTTATTTTATAGTGGTGGTCACCCCTACGTGACAGGTTTAGCCATCGCAGGTGGCATCTTCTACTTGGGCCCTGAGGGCGCGATCCTCGGCCCGCTTCTACTTTGCTGCCTCATGGTTGTGTTAAATCTCTCTTCTACTTTTCTAAGGGACACGCCCTCCGAAGAAAGGGCTGCTTTGCATACACGTGTCAGGTAAATCGGTGGTTTTTACCAAAGTTACCTTGGTGAAAACCAATATAGCAAAGTTTTTGATTCATGCCTGTTATAGTACTTTTTGATCAATTAAATTATTATTGTATATAGTTATTGTTTACAAATTGGTCAAGTGCATTCGGTCTAAGTTTAGTGGAGAGTTCTGTAATGTTAAGAAATCCCCTATTGTTGCCATTTTGCTGCAGCGAGTTAAAAATATAGTTAAATGATCTATTATTGTATAACTAAGCAATCAAATTTATATGCCTACATATACGTATGTATGTACTTTTTCTGCGCACGCATAGGTAAAATTACATAATTTAAATAACATGTGGTTTACTGAATAATCTTATCAAACAATGCTATAACAGGCCTTTATTGTATGTTATTTTTTCCTGATTGAATAATACTCATTTTGTTTCGTTTTTCTAACCGTTAGGTAAATCATTGTATTTTTTTACATTTTGTTAGAGGATAAGCAAAGGTCACTTAATAATTTCGATATACTTTTATATGATTTATAAAGAATATGTAACATGATGTAATAACTCGTTCGATCCTTACCACTTGAAATGTCACTTCACTAATTTTGATATCTACCTTCAAATCTGATATAGATCGTTACAAAAGAAAAAAAATCGTCTCGGGCAGTTAACGTTTGACCGCCGATAGCTTGTCCTATAATACACTTTTATGTGAGTCGCAACTAGAACCAAAAAATTACGAAACTTATTATTTTTATAAGACATGGCTTCTAATAAAGCAACGATACTATCCTTTAATAACAGAACTTTTAGTTACTTTTAGTAACATAAACAATGGAGTAACATTATTTATGAGAATCAAGAAATATCAGAAAAGGGATTAAATTGCAATTAGCGTGACTTCTAATATTGACTTTGATTATTGGCTGTTTCAAAATTTAATTTTTGCAATGTGAACGGTTATTTATTGTGACTTTTATCTGGAAACAGCGTTCCCCGTTGTTCAAGCCGCAAACCCTGAACTTATCTAAAAGAGGACGGTTACAAAGTTAATTGGGATACTAAATTTTCTGTTTACTAGTATTATTATAAGTTATATTTCATTACTATAATTTTTATGAACTTGTGCCATATTTCTTCCAACTGGGTATAAGGTATATATATGTCTTCTATGATCTTCCTATGGTCGATAACATTGAGTGCCTTTTTAAAAGATCATTATAATATAATTGATATGTTTTTAACATTTACAGTGTTTTAACTTTAAAATGTTTAAGAAGTTATAATAATATATGCAGTTGTCTTCTATGTTCTCACAGCGTTTATTGTAACTTTGCGAAAGCGTAATTTCAATTTGTAAGAAAGTTTAGAATATTTCTCTACTGACAACGTTTGTCTGTATATTCCAAGACCTCTATATTTCACTTGTTGCACATCTTCTAATCTGTTTCACTTATCAGTATATTTTGAGTTTATGTGAAATTTGGTTTGTGTTAACATTTCATTGTTGTTTTTAATAAGCTGTAAATTCTACTGATGTTCTGTTGATTTAGGTCATTATTGGGATGTTTTAAATAAGGTGTGTATTGATTTGAATAGTTGCATTGTCTGTAAGAGCATGATTTGTATTGCATAACACTTGTACAATAAAGTAGTTATGTACTTTTATAATGCGTTTATATTTTTTTTTTATTACTTTATCAGAAATTACAGTTATTAGTCGAATATCGTTTTTTTTTTATTGTAAAATACTGCATAATATACAATTTGTGCTAAGATCTTAAATGATAATTGACCTTTTTATCCTTATGATCGATATTTTGGTAATTTATTCTCACAATTTGCTTCTATGCTGCATAACATTTAATTACATATTTAAACATAAAAAAATGTGAACAGAAAAGTTCAATTGCTTCTATTTAATAAAACATTTTTAGTGTCAAAGGGGGCTTTTGAACCTCACTATAAATGTGATTTACTTCTTTCGTTCTTCAGTCTTGGGAGAGGACTCTTATAGTTGAAGTCGATGTTATTAAATGAAATATGTACTTCTGATAACAATGATATGCGTGATATAATTTTAATTTCGGAAAGTGACATACAACCAAGTGTCATGAAGTTTGTCTTTAATTTACGTTTGATAAAGGAGTAATCATTGGATTCTTTCCATTCCATAAAGTAGTATAATTTCCCTGAAATATGAATTCATAATGTACGACAGCAATGCAAAAAACTCTAGTACTTTCGATTCGTCTTTTATCTGATAAAAGTTATTTATATATACATAAAGCACACTTCACTGATTTTGTGCATCGGTGAGTACAAACGGACGTCTTCTAACACGTCTTTTGAGTTATTATTCTGCGATGCTTTAAGCATGTGTCTTAGGCATAGATGTAGAGAATGGACTGAGCGATCCCTATCCAGCCGTAAAATAAATACATGAAGAAATGTGGGCCAAAAATAAATCTTGCGGCCAGTAGAAAAAAAAAACAGATTTATAAACATTTACACAAAATCTAACCTAATAGCACAACATACATTGGAGAATTTTATACCGCGTTCTATATCAACGAAGTTAACATCTAGCATTATACTATGCCGAATTTAAAATTCCGAAATAGCGTTGATATCCAGTATTCTAAGCTTTGGTAATTGTAATACATTTCTAGGATTTCCTACAATCCTACAGAAAAGAGACATATTGACCGTAATTTCGCTCTCTTTCTTACAGAGTGCTCTATTTTGTCAGGATATTCTTCAGTATACTCTCTATGTCTATGGTTTTAAATTTGTTATGTTGAATACATTAATATTGTATGTTTGATTATATTTGCTTTCATATATCTATAATTTGTTTTCTACCGCATGCGTGCTTTGTTAACTTGATGTTTTATATTTTATACAATATGTCTTACTGATAAATTCGTATACTAGAATAAATAGTTGTAAATTGAAATGTAAGATATCAAATAAATATCAAATTAGAGTCTAAAAAGGAAGCGCAAATTCAATTAATGATTGATTGTGGTATCGTTAGAAGGCTTTTAAGCCAAATCTGATTTCAGTTTAACAGAGATGATTTTTATGAGCTGTAGTATGAGCAAATTTTTTTAAACAGCTTATCGTTGTAGTTTACGAATCCTTAATTATAAACATTCTCTTTCACTCTCTTTAAAAATAAATTGGTTTTTTGAGGTTTATAAATTATTATTATATTTACTTTCCTTTTCTGTGTGATCTAAGCTTTATACTACCGTCATATGCTATACAATGTTATACCTATGAAATGATGTCGTGTACTATTTAAAAAAATATTTTAATAATATATTAATTGTTCTTTTCAGGCTCGGTGCTTATCTATGATGGCTTGGCATGTTCAACTAACAGTAACGCTAATTATGTCCTCATTTCATTTGTCAATTTGTAAGCAATATCTATTAAATAATACATTTTATATATCGGGATGAATATATAGGCGTGGTTCTATGTATTAATCTGTATTTTTTTTATCTACCCTCATCGTTAATATTCAGCAAACTACCTACATTTTTGTTGCTTTTGTTAAATTATTTTATTATCATAGCAATTTACAAATGTACACCGTGTAATATATATTCATCCTTGAATAATTATACAAATTATCTATTAGACTATAGTACAAAACGCCCTTAGGCGGTTTTATATGCAGCTGCAATTCCAATAGGCTAGAATTAGCTTAAAAGTAAGCCTATTATTATAGTTCACTTCAATTTATAATATAACGAAAATTTCCTGAACCATCAGAACGGTTCTTTGAGTAATAGCCATTTATGAAATGAGTGAAGCGAAAAGTATTCTAAGATCTCATTAGATGAAGAAATATTTCCTGCAAAATTCATATGAAAAACAGATTAAATAATAGATCTGTTACACAGCTACAATGGATATTTAAAGAATATGAAAATAAAACTATCGACAATTTTTTTAACCTTGTGTCAAAACTATTTTTATATGTTTATATATTATGTTTGCATGACGTCATATTCACGCATCGATAAACTTATTTACTCAACTTCAGTTATTATTAATTAATTAATACTTACGACAAATATTTTTCCATTCGTTTCTATTTTCAAATGAGTATTAATATGTCAAAATTTTAAATATAAATTCCTTTTTTGGTAGCCATATTTAAATTATGTTATATTTAAAATATTTTAGTGGATTAGGAAATATTGTAGGTATACATTGTAAATCATACTAATACAACGCATGTGCGTAATATAATTCCGATTTATTTAGGTGACGTTATTATTATTGTTTGTACTGTCTCAGCGTGGAATACACATAACTATGTGAATATATAATTATACGAAAAATACACTGGTCGTCCATTGCTGAGCCTTATTGTGTTGATAAATGTATGTGACAAGTATACGTCTATGCTTCAATGTTTCTTAAGATATACGACGGTACTACGCATACGTCGGACGGCTTTGAACAATGATGGAACAGACTATAGAACTTTGAAATAATATCTTCTATATTGACTTGATAAGTGTCAATTGCTTTATGATAACTTTGAGACTCCTTTATTAACAATCGATTTTAATTTGAGATTATAATATATACCACGAGAATTAGAATTAACAAAAGCGTTGCTTGTGTAGAGTTAGATCACAGATTGACCAGCAGGCTTAGATTAGTTTTCAAAAAGGCGACTATATATAGATACAGTCTTGACATTATCCGAGGCTATATTTTTTTACTATTGTAACTCTCTAACATCTCTAGTCTTCTGTTTTACTTTAAAATATTTTTCGTAATGGCTGTAATAGCTTCTCTTGGCAACATTAGGTATCTACCTTTATGATATAGTTAGAACTAGATTGTCATTGGGATTTTGTTAAAGCCCCGTACATTTAGCTTTTATAGTATCCGTGCCTATCATTATAGTTGTTTTATGTTGCCTTAGTATATCAGATGCCAGCGCAAAACAAGATTTTTTATACAAAATCAATTAATGCACCACCTCGGCATCTAACTTAGAGGCACGTAGGTTTGGCGCGTTTTTTATATTCGTATAATAAATATAAGCCATACTTTAATACTTACTTGAAATTCGTAGATACCATTACGCAGAACATAATAGGGGAGCGGACAATCAAATCAACCGAAATACTTTTTATACACTTACAGAACATCGCGGCTTCATAGATTTTACATAAGTGCGCCTATTTATCTGACGGATACTTATGACGTCATAAATAGGTACAAGTAAAAAAGTCAAATAGCGCATTAATTATTGTTTGAAAAATAATTACAATTATTTCTAATGCGATATTATATAAGTTAGATGATAAGATGTTATTTTAACGCCTGTTCTTCTTAATTTAAAATATTAGTTTTTATTGTAACATGTGTTCGCATCCCTATTATAAAGTTTAGTACTTATATGATATTATGTAGGTACAGAGCTGAGAGGGGAGAATGTTGCACGTTCGCATGCCATCTCTCTCGCACAACACTATGTCAGATGTAGTACACAATTAGCTAGAGCTGCGCAAATATACGTAGCTAACTTCTCTCGATATGCACTTACTAGGCATATAATGCTAAGGCATATATATTATACACATGCATTAAAACATTAAACTATGTGCTGACTCTAAAGAGAAGGATAAATGTTTGTTTTTGTAGTTTAAAATAAAAATGGTGCTTATATTTTCTATGTATATGTATACACTAGTTACAAAAGTTGTGTTTAGGCCTTTTATGCGTAGGTAAGGGTCATAATTTTATATTATACAGCATATAGAATATTTATTTAATTGTGACTAATTTGTAATCTGTATATTTCGTGTATACCGATGTTAAATTATTATGTACTATTTATGACAATTTGGCCATTATATACGTCAATCTATGTAAATGGTAGCTATAATTACAATAGTTCATGTATGAAGTATAATACACCATGTTACTTATAATTTTGATATCATATGAATACATTTATTAAGGTTTTTCGACTTTGTTTATTTTTCTGTTTTCAAAGGCAGACAATTTATTTATGCATGAAATCACACTGTCGCCCTCTGAGTCGAATAACTGTTTACATCAATTCACAGCGTTTGCGTTTCTCGTTTTGCTGTTTTATTTGTCTTTAATTTACATCAGTCAGTAGCAAAGATTAAGTTGTGAACTTTTTAAATGATAAAAATATTACTTTAAAATCAATTTATCGATTATAAACTTTAATTTTATTGTTCTTTTTTTAAATTAACTCTCTTTCAAACACTTTTATAAAGTAGTTGATAACCTGCTACAAATTCATTCTTTCATACAGAATTAACTTGTTACAATTAATAGAACAGATTCTTTGATAAAAGGCAGTAAAGTCTACTGTAATCATTTCATCATATTAATTTGAAGAAATTATAGCTACCTCTATAACTAATAATCTAAACTGTATTAAAATGTAACTCTTAAAAATGTAAAATATTGAAATAACTCTGTACTTAATATTTAATCAAAACCATCAAAGCCCTTACCAGTTCAAGAATGATCGTCCAAAGATTAATTTAGATTTATTATATGTAATATTGAATTGCATGTATTTATAATTAGTTTGTAATTACAGCACTGCATATTCGCATTACGAATCAAATAAACATTAATTTGTCATATATACTGGTTTTATACTTTTCTTACTACTTCCTATATTCAATCACATTATCGTCCATATTGAAAATATTTAAAAATACGCGAGAAAATTAGAGTGCCTAAACACGCTAAATCGTGTTCAATCGTTACGTCAAAATACATGTTCACATTGTCATTGCAAACGTATTTGCTGGGCATTTTTATATTTTATAAAATACCAATATTGTGTGACATCAGTGTCCAATTTTGAAAGCCCGCCAAAATGGCGGCGCGGCGGTTGAATCTGCCTAAATATATTGCACATTTAAAATATTTATTATGTTGCTAAACAACTAACATTTTAATCTAATTTATATTTTTACGCTACTTACTAACGTTAATAATTAATGAAAAATATAAATATAATGCATGCACGCTCCCTATTCCCTATAATATATCTGTCACAGACTAACTACTATGAATACGACGTATCCTACATAACCTGACTATAACGCCTAGACGAGAACTAATTTTTTTGCCTTCTGGCAATGTTCTATTTTATCTAGTCAAGGTCAGTGAATTATAAACAAGATTTTTTGGCGGGAACTGAAAGGAGATGTTGTGCTGTGCAGTTTTATTTTCTAAAAATGTGTAAAATTACTCTAAAATGAACAATAGTTGTAGGATATTGATAGTTTTTGAGTAGTAATTTTGTGTTTTATGAGAAATGTTAACTGTATAGTCAAATGTGGCCTCTTGAGTTGTCACAAGAACTCCGTTGAATGGCACCAGCTGATAACCTACAGTTCAGCTATGCTACACATAGGCTTAAGAAAATGAAGAAACTATATTGTAAATGTAAACTAAAATCTGGCTTAAAGGCCTAGCTGCCAAGCCATAAACCTAAATAAATAAATAATTATAAACAAACCGAATTTATGCATGTTATTTTAATTTTAACGTTTATGCGAGTCTAAAATCCGCTAAAAAAATAGCTAAATAAGCATATAACAATACCAGGTTTCTCGTGAGCGGTGATTTATAAAGTTTACCAAAATGTCTAGTGGAATTTGAAGCGAAAATCTTTTCGTTATAATTCGACGATATTTACCAAACAACAGCCGACATGATAGGTTTGTAATGGTTAGTTAGCTTTTTTTAATCAAATAATTGTTCTGTTAACTATCACAAGGTGTTAAAACTCTTGCTTAGAAAATCATAGTCATTATTATTAAAGTAAACATCATAAGATATGTTGACAAAATGCGTACGTCGTAACTGGTCTTAACTAAAGCAACTTGATACTTGGACGATATTTGATGTCATACTAATAATCACTGGTACCTAAGTATCGAAATTACACTTAACCTAATATTGGAATTGCTAGAGTTTAAGACTTTGCGAAAGTGACGCCCCTAATATTTTCTATTTTATTTTACCATCCTGTAACACTACTAATTTACCCGAAAATGCACTCCGACCAGAATTGACGTCTCACGTCACTGGAAGATTCAAGTGCCGTAGCAAGTAGCATGATCTAAGCTAGCACAGCTCATATAATACACAAAACAATTTTAATGACCATTGGCTTATTCAACTTTATTTGCGTTTATACCATGGGATAAGAATGTTATAATTTATACTTAGTTCTAACTTTAGTAGATATTCGGTTATTATCTCAGTCGTCGGTTTGCATTGTTTTTTTTTTCTAAAATCACCAACAAAAACCATTTTAAAAATTAAAAAGCTGAAGCCTTGCTAACAGTCTTTAATATTGAAGATAAAAATATCAAGTATTTTACATATTAATGCAAATAATATTGATAGGTTGTTGTATCGTATAACGTCTTTGACGTAATATTTATTTTGCTGATATACTTTACTCGCAAGTATGGCTGCGTTACCACAAAGCCATTTTCTTCAAAATATCCACCAGTTAGAGTAGTGTCAAGCCAAAGAAACAGTACTATTGCATCTACCTTGACGTCCACATTGAACACCAAATTATTATTATTATCTCTGTTCTGTAATTTTGATACAGTTATCTGTAATGAAAAGATATTGTTTTGTCTAAAGAAAAGCCTAGGCGTAAAAAGACAGCCCCGGAGCTACATTCAAAATGGGAAGAGCAAACTACCATTTTGCCACCATGGAATTAAATATTGGGAACAATTGAAAATTAAGATTGTTTTAAAATTTGTTCAAATTGAGATATTGCCTCCTCCTATCCTCAAACATGTTAATAAATAATTAATACAGCTCAGAAATCGGAACGGACATTAGACGATGCTAATATACGATTTTGATTGAGTATTTTGCATATAAACATGATGCTTTTGATAGTGGCCATTTCAAACCGAATTAAATATTTTATTATCGGTAACTGCTTCTCCCAATTCCGGACAAGTAGGACTGCGCGTAAACGGGCCACCGACCACAGCCTCTAGTGGCAGCTGCGCGCGATTGCGCGAACAAAATTGGCGGTGGCCGGGCACACGTGTGCTGCGATTCCCTACAAAACGTTCCAAAAAGCGTGTTAACTGCTTGCCGCTGGCCACCGTTAGTCATGATTGGTGGCCCGTTCGCGCCCAGCTTAAGACCTTTTTACGCATCAACCCTTCCATTTATTACTGTTGAATCTACTTATACAGTTCATACATAACTCTTAAATAGTAGTTATAAGTAATTATGCAATTCTCACCTGTATATTTGGTTTTTTTAATCCTTTAATCGATTTTAACGGTATTGGAAAAACGTAGTTAAACGGCGAAGAAGGTACTCCTTCAGCTTTTAAAGTAAATCTCCAGAAGATTTCGGATTTGTGTCGGTTATCCCATACTTGGATATTAATATTTTGTCTCTTAGATGACAAAGGACCAACTTCTGCTTGATACGACTTCGTATCTATTGCAGTCAAACTGCTCCAGTTATAAACATCCACTATAATTTGAGCCTCGACTATTGGTACGAATCTATCGTTTATGAGATAAACATCCACATCACCCGATAGAAGCAGTCGAGGTGACACTAAAACTGGTGCAAAGAAAGATCTCGCGAAGTAATGAAGAATTTTCCACTTTCCCGTACCATATTCTGTTGAATATCAAAAAGGGTTAAAGAAAATTGTGCGTTAGTGACGCTACAAAAAAAACCAATTATTAGAAACTTTCTTCTTTCTTCAGCGATTTCGGCGTTTATACATTGTGAAACGAAATTTAGATTGGATAATAGGATATATGGTACTTTGGATTGCCAATAAATGTTGCGATAAGTCGATACATGACATTCAGAATCCTAGTATGAAATCTCAATTACGTTTCAAACTATCATTTCGGAGCCTTCTTTTTATTTTTTTATTGCAGGATTTTTTATTGTTCAGCAGACAAGCAGACGGCCCACTTGGGGGAAAGCGGTTACCATCGCCTATGGATATTTGCAACACCAAAAGTGCTACAAATGCGCTGCTGCTCTCCTAAGGGACACTGGAACCTGGTCACTAATGCCGGAACACAACTCAAGGTTGTTATGGCGACATACTTTTGACCAGGGATGGTAGCCATCCAGTCGGGCAAATGCCCTACCACCTGGCTGTCGGTTGTTTTGTCGCCTCTTACGACAGACAACCGAGCCGCAGGAAATTGTATTCTTTCGCCGTTCCTGCACGGATAAAAAGCCTGGCATTAATTATACCAGTTTATTCTTTTCGCTTACCCTTACTTACGCCCTCGAACTTTTTTCATCCTACTCCAACTAATCACCTAGCGATGGTTATAATAGTATACGTGGGTAGAGGTCACCTAGCAGGCAAAAGTTGGAACCGAAATCGTCTGTCTGTTTTAATATGTTCATTTTTAGTTACCAAACTCTGCGTGCCTCCAACGCCTTTTTCTTTTAAACTTTGGGAGCGCCTGGCCGAGTTTTACACCCATCTAATTGGTCTGGTTTTTCTATTTATCACCTCATCAAATATTAAACTTAAACATATTTAAAAATTTCAGAGTGCCTCAAGTACCTATTTTGGTAAAACAATTAACTACTTTAGAGATTCCACTACTTTTCAGCCAAGTCTTCGTTTTTTTTATTCAGATATCATTCAAGAAGTACTGTACAAAAGCTCCTAGCGACTTTAACATCTATTCACTGATACTCGCCATCTCTCGATTCACTAGTCTATACCTATAATATTATAAAATTCTAAATATGCCATGTCTGTACATTGAACGATGGAGAATACAGTGCAATTTTTTTTTTATATATTGTCTGTTCAGGATTCACATAACAACTACTGGGCAGATTTCCATGCGGTTTTCGCTGATCGACAACAAATTCTTAGAATTCAACTATGCGCTACTTTTTCTCCTGGGAATCCCGCAGAAATTTTTCTGGGAATGTTTTAAAAGGGCCAAATTACAAAAATCGAATTCCAATGTGATTTTTTCACTGATCTATAGCAAATATTATGTGTGATATTTTTTTATCCCGGGATCGGTTTGTAGTTGTTCGGGTGCATAAAAATTACCTTATACCTTACATTATTTTTTAAATGCTGCGGTACTTTGTGACCCGAGAATCCCTCGAATTACAATAGTATTTTAATAAAATTCACTTGGCACCGACAGTATGTTAATAGAATCTGTGCTGTTTCAATTATCCATAGGCAACGGTAACCACATTCCATCACGTTGGCCGTGAAGCCTCTCGAATGTACTCCAGCAATAACAAAAGTTTATTGAGAACTTAATACTAACCAATACTGGACCAAGACGGTGCTTGCCAAACATCATTTAACTGCCAATATAATGCACCCATTGTATACCAATCTGCTTGGCTTTGTCGATAGAACTCTGTTTCCGTTTTTATTGCCATTGCTTGAGAAATCTACAAAAATTCAAGTTTTGTATATCTTTTCAAAATCAATGACTAGTTAATCTACGTACATTGGACTGAAAATACGTTATGTATATTAGAGTATCAGAGATAAATTAATTATCTGAACTTTTCAAATTTGACCTGAATGTACGTTCTATAATTTTTATAGGGTTCATGTAATAATTTAACAAATATGTTTTGGAATTTACTTAGTATAGTACTAGTTATTGGAAAGAATTACTGATGAAATAAATATTTGTTCAAAGACGTAATGAAAAAAATCTATGCACGTGTAATACGTATCTATTTTTATATAGGTAATAGGCGGGGATACTTATCTTACCTGACTATAAAACACAAACTTCTCAAAGTAGTTAGTGTCATTTTTAGATAACTTCAATCGCTTATTAATTTGTTTTCGAATATAATAATATCCATTTGGACTATGTTGTCTATGTCGAAAGAACTCGCTGTCCATTTTAAAATCCTCCGTCTCATTGCTAGCAGTTTTCATTGTTATAATCGACGGCAAGGATTGAAAGCCGTATTCTGAAGCGAATCTGGTTGTCGGATAAATATTCGGGTCCCAGCTATCAGCCAAGTAATTGTAATAATGCGTGTCGCCATACCGAGAATCATATGGATTTCTCGCTATATAACCTTCTGTCTCTGATTCTATTCCATTCGATGGACTGGAAACGACATAACGTCTTCCAGGATCTAAACTATTTACTATAGGTTTTATTGTATCGACGTATAGTTTAATATAATCTGCTTTATATTTATAAAATTTCGGTTGCGTTCCGTACCAGTTGCCTCGTAATGCTACTTCATTCTCGTTGTTTCCAGCCCACAGTGCTATTGAGGTATGATGTTGTAGACGTATAACGTTTTGTTCTACTTCTGTTTGCACGGACCTTAAAAACAGGTCAGACATACAGATAATTATTTATTGTATACCATTACAATCAGTATAAAACTGGTTATACATACATAAATTACTTACTTAGAATAATGTGAAATTAACTGGACATTTGTATACTTTTTTCTTCTCATTTTAGAGACAGACAGATACAAAGCGATTTGTGTGAAATTTAGTGCAGATATATAATTATAAATAATTTGAGACTATCTGGCAGGACTATCGTATTTATTTATTATAATTTACATACATACATACATACATAACTTCACGCCAGTTCCCTTGCGGGGTAGGCACGAACAACAGAGCGCCATTTAGGCCCATTCTATCTATATTATATAATTTGCTTCTATCTATCAGTGCCGTAAATAGGGCGGTGCCACCGGTACCCAAGCACAGGGCGTAGACTCTAGGGGGCGCAAGAATGGCCAGACCAGGCAGGACTATTATTTTTTCGGTTTGCTCTTGATAAGTTCCCGCTGAGCCCCTATTGCTGGATTCCAACACATACATACCTACATGCCAGTATCATCAAAAACTTCTGTTAAATTAGGCAAAACATCGCGCTCATATTTTTGGCAGCGCAAAAGCGTATTTGTGTTCTAGTTCTTTAAAAAAATAGATTTTTCTTCCAAAATATTAGATAATTAGTCCATTAACACCAAGCTTCTTGTGCGTTATTTTATCAACTTGAATGAAATAAAGTAGGTCTATATATAGCATTGCTCTAGCTAGGGTACCTAATAATATTTAAAAAAACAAGGGCGCAATTATAGAAGCTATTTATATATCTATACTAATATTATAAAGAGGTAAAGTTTGTGAGTTTGCAAGGTTGTAGGAGGTAATCTCTGGATCTACTAAACCGATTTTAAAAATTCTTTTACTGTTGGAAAACTACGTTAACAGGGAGTGTCATAGGCTATATAACATGACGCTATATACCACGGGAGCGGGACAGAGCGCGGGTGAAACCGCGCCGGGCCGCTAGTAATCTATATTAACAATGTACAACAACTATATTAACAATTAAAAGAGTACATTTGGCGGTCTTATCGCTATAACCGTTTTCTTCCAGACAACCTTTAAATGGAAAATCACTTTTACTCAGAACAAATTATAAGTTGTAGAAACAAAATACATTAATAAATGGTGTTTATTGCATAAATACAACCTTGAAAAGTACACTTCGTGTGATAAGGGGCTAAACATTACGCACACTAGTGTATAATATTTAGCACGTGTACCTATATCAATCGCTACGCAATATGAGAATACAATGCTTTAAAAACCTGTTTAATCGTTTTAAAGCTGTCGTTGCGTATTTTTTCAATTCTTAATTTTTTTGTAAAGTTTCAATTATGTTTAGCAAGCATTTACAAATAATTTATGTTGCACCTAAGTTCGGTGCTTATACAGCAGTACAAACTTAACACTCCACACAAGCTATACTTACTTTAGAAACTCAGCGTCTACAGGATACATGGCGCAAGCAAAGAGAAAATCTTGCCATATCAAAATTCCTAACTGATCACATCTTTCGTAAAAGTAATCACTCTCGTAAACTCCGCCACCCCAAACTCGCAGCATAGACATTCCACCATCACGTGCATAATTTAATAGATCATCAGCTGAAAATTACATAAACTTTAATTAGGTATATTGAACATCACTATTCGTCATCGTGAAATCCAGGTTAACTTTGAAGTATCTGGCATCATAAAGCACTTCAAGCGCTCTTCGCTCGTCAAGCAGTCATTTTCTAAATCTATTACTTTGACCGAGATCTCGCAGAGGCAGCATATGCATGGCCGTCTATATATATTTGTTACCCATATAACTTGCTATTTTCTGTACATCGTGGCCGTAACACTACTAATGGTCTAATACTAATAGTTACTAGCTAATGAAAATAATATTTCTATAAAAAATCTTTGAATTTTGTAACTATCTTGCATTTATCAATGTCCTAAAGTTAAAACTTACTGCTTAAGCTTCGATGCAAAAAAAAATATCTTTTCTGCAATAAAATCATGTCACCTAGACTCTAACTTTTAGGAGAAAAATGTGTATGCACGTAATATTTTAATAAGTAAATACCTGCTTTCCTATCAGTTCCGAGTTCAGGTAATATATGTGCTGGTATCCAATTAGATCCTTTCATGAAAAGTGGATAACCGTTAATTTTGAAAAAAAATGTTAGACCTTCTGCTCCTGTCGAATTTCCTGAAATTCAACATTCTTTATTTATCTTACATCTACATGAGAGTGTCGTTAAGCTAACCCTATAATAAATCTGTAAAGACTCCAATTTATACATGCAACGTGAAATAAAATATGGGGGGAATTCTTTAGAACCAATAGTTCCAATACACATTATCTTTGGTATAATTTATCCATATTTTTGTGACGCTTAAAAAAAACTGCATATTATCAAATTATAACGACTTAAAGCCTGATTTATATTAGTGTTGAGTAGTTACTCCTTGTCGACGCTTAGACAGACATTTCTGTCCAAACGATGATGTGGATTAAGGAGTAACTCGCAAATTAACTTAACTAAAGCAAATGTAACTCAATTAAATAAGATATAGTATAACTAGCGTTTAAGTAATAAACGACAAAGGATTGAATAAACATTGTTACCAAAATTAGAAAATAGTTATGACTTCAAGATATTGTAGAAAATATTTATTTATTGCTTTTTAATTTGAAGTCAATTTTGTTTTTGGTGAAAAATTATTTTCTACTATTTAGCTGCTTGAATGAATAGCTTTAGAAGTCACATTTTAAGCTCCTGTAGAAATTGTACTACTGTTATACTGGTACGCGTATACAAGTTATGCCTTTCGAATAGTGTAGGCGTTCGACGCTCTTCAACAAGTGTAGCTCGCCATTTCGCTAGGATCAACTTATCAGATCCTGAGTTGGTGATAATGGGACCATCTCAGGAGTGTACTCATTCGAATAAGAGAAAGATTTTGAAAATTGAGCCTTAAATGACACCGAAGTCGCGTAACAAACGTACAAAAAAAATACAGTCGAATTGAAAACCTCCCCCTTTTGGAAGTCGATTAAAAATAGACAATAATTATTCGAATTCACAGATAAAGCTAACAACGTTTAAGTATAAACAAAGACAAAATTACCCAAGACCGTTGTTGCATTTGTTTCAATAACTTCAATTGTTCGGAAACCTACTTGTATGTGTTTTACAGAAACAGCCTTATAAATTTTGTTAGATAAGAAAACATGTAAATCGTATAAATTTTGATCTCCATAACCATTTGGCCACCATTCTCGAATCACGTTCTAAAACAGAAAATTATGTATTTTTTTTATTCTTTCTTTATTATTATTAACTCAATTTCTCATCATCATCCTAGCGTTAAATCTTGATTTCATTCAGAGCGTCTGCCTTGAAGCCCAGGGTCTGCGTTTCAACCTTTTCTTTTCTTGTCTTAACCAGTTCGCCAAACGTTAAGTCCGCTCTTACTTAGCAATAAATGGCAGATATTCTGAATAGATCATAAAGTTTGCACGAATTGTAAATATATTAGCATTGCCTATAAATTATAATTTCTTGATTATATACCTCACTTAAAGTCATCTCTATTTCTGCTTCAATTTTACCATCATCCCTGGTATTTACGTCCAAATTTCGTCCGACTGTTATCTTTTGAGGACCTTCCACAGTTATAGCAACACTAAGGAATCCTTGAACTTGATTCCTATTTTGACCACTTTCTAAATGAGCTGTTATTTTTAAGTACCAGTGACCATCTTTCTTTACTGTGTGAGTTGTTACTGACCTTATTATAGCACTATTGTAAAACTCAAGATAAACCGGCTTCCTGAAAATATTAAAATTTATGTACACCATTTGTACAATGGGGAATGTTCCGCGGTGCTGTTTAGAATCGTGCTTTCGTCTTCATTCTACCACCGCACCGCTCCCCGTCGGCTAGGCGTTCATGCTTACTTTCTTGAGCCTCCACACTCATACACAAATAAAATATTCCTTGCGTACTCTGGAAATTTAGAATAAGCTCTCATTGAGAATTGCATGAGCACTGTATGTAATATGTAGATTTAAAGAAATGTGTCATAAAATTCTTTCGTAACCAGCAAGGTATTGATGGTGTTGCAAATATCCAAAGGGTCATTAATTTCAATCAAGTGGCCCGTCTTCTTGTGTGCTGTACTCCAGCAATACAGGAAACACTTCGGAGAACATTAGGCGGCTTTCATACTAAACGAAATCCATACGCTATTTAACCTGCATTAATGAGATATGATAGAACTTCTGTATTAGAAAAAAATTAAATACCCGCACAAGAATAAATTTTGATTATGAATTTCTTAATAAAAAAACTTTTTACCAAAGACCAACAGAAGGAAAGGCAGGTCCCCAATCCCAAGCAAATGAAGCTTGCATTTTCCTCAGTTGGTTAGCGTGACATTCACCGTGGTACACTGCTGGTACACAATCAGGAGCAATAAAATTCTTTTCTGATCTACTTTTAGCAACTTCTATTGGTGAAGCAAAATAAATTTTTAGTTCATTTTGACCAATCTGAAAAATATTAGGATACGTAATTTATATAGGAAAGTTCCTATCTAAAAGCAATTGGGTTTCAAGTCTAATAAAGTCAACATATTTATATTTGTCAGATAATAGTACTGTAATATCTAGGTAGGTTAAAATTATTTTTCGATTATTACAAGAGTATTTTCTACTATGTAGTAAAACGGCATTTATTATACCTACACTAGAGGGCCCTGCAGTCGTTGTCATGCTCTAAAAACCTTCTAGATCCAATTTTGAATCTAAACCATACCGAGACCCATACAAACACACACAAAAAATTTCATCAAGATTCTGGAACCCGATTTTAGCGCCACCTACCAGATCCAATTGTGAATCTAAACCATTCCGGGACCCACAAAACAAAATTATTCAAATATGTCAAGCCGTTTTTGAGTTTTAGCAAATCTAATGAACAGTAATTGATACCTACCTGAAGAAAGAAAATAATGAGTAATCCGATTGTGATTTAATTGCTTGTTACAAAAGAATATTTATTTCTGACAGCATTAAGTATATAATGAAAATATTCACAAACCTTGAGGTATTGTTTCACATCGTAGACGTATCGCACGAACATGTTGTTTGTGCTACCAATTGGATGATCGTTTAGTTCCACGAATGCAATTGTATCAACGCCATCAAACACTAGACTTGCTATCCGAGTATTTAATTCGTTTGGGGTAACTGCAATATACAGTCACCTTAATTCATTTTCATGATAGCGTTAAAAGGTGGTAAGGTATTTGCCCGTCTGGATGGCTACCACCTCTAGTCTAAAGCATGCCGCCACAACCTCGAGTTGTGTTCCGGCATTAGTGGCCAGGATCGTCTGCCTGTCTGCTGAACTCATGCAGTAAAAAAACCCATTACGTCCAGACCATCTATCCAGAAGCTAAACCCTGGCAGGTGTCATAATAGTTTCAGCCAATAAACGTCCCATTGTTGGACTCGGGTCTTCGCATTTTTATTGATACGGATGGCATACCGCACCACGCTTATCCAAGGCGAATTGGCTGATTTCACACATGGTTATCTCGATCTCGGTAATACTCGTATATCTGGCACTTTAGGCGTGTGTAAATTCCTATACAACTTTAAAGTAGAATTTTACAAGATTACAAAGATTCTCAAAACAAACGAGATTAAACGCTTTGATGACATTTTACATTGTACAATGCTATTGCCGAAAATATTATATCTATCTATACGAGTTTTCTACTTATCTAGAATTGAAGAGATCACTTAAAGTATTGGTTATCAAATTGTGTCAGATAGTCCTTGACTGTATTAGTCGATAGCAACTTCGTAGAAAATTTTACGCTATTCATACGCATTATTACAAAAGGATGTATAAAAACATACGCAAAGCACCCATAATACAAAGAGCAATTATACTTGCCATTGAAACGTCCCGTATATGTCCACGTATCGTAAGCTACCCATCTCGTTAGTACATCATTAAACCGATACAGGATATCTCCAATAACACCGGCTCTTTGAAGATCTGAATAAATACCGCCTGGCACTGATCCTGGTAACGATATTGCTGAAAATAGATATCAAATGTTTCTATTATAATACATACGTACATACATAACTTCACGCCAGTTCCACCTCACTTGCTTCACTTATTATAATAGATCTATTATAATAGAAACATTTGATATCTATTTTCGGCAAACCTTCTGCGCACGGGCATACCCGTGCGCAGAAGGTTTGCCGATAGCCACATGACGTCACGCGTCGATGGCCAGTAGGATTGACAAAAAAAGTTACATGAATAGTTTTTGCAATAAATTTAATATTGTATATACATTACATAAGTATATACAATAATAGTAAGTAGTAGCCATCGGAAAACCTGCGCGCGGCTATAATTGGTTTGAGGTAGCACCGTAGCAAGCCCATGGTAACAAATTGAAGGATGCCGAAAAACGAGCCACGTGGGTACGAAAAGTGAAATAGAAATTTTCAGGATTTCATGGTAGGATAATGCTGATGATGATAAAGATTTCAAATAATTTTAATCTTTGTCAAATTAATTAGAACTATTATTAACCCCCTAATGAGCTAATAGAACAAATTTTTCATAAACAAAATATTGGCTACTGTGATCGTAAAAAAATTGTACAAGTTATTGCTTTAATTTTCGTTTGTTATTTATTTATGATTTCATCATTATATGCATTATATACTACAGATAACGGTTATACTATTTAAAAAAATACGTTTTAAACATAATTAATTAGCCACTTTCTTAATTTAATTACAGCTTGCAATCTAAGACATAAATAATAATATAATTACTTATAAGATAAAACAACATTATCACGCTCGTTGTGAATTGACTCCGGATTTATGTGTAAAATTAAAACCTTAGCGAATATTTTAACCGAGTCTATATGTAAAATTTTATTCAATTATAACTGTATAATGAGTATTAAATCAGACTGGGATGAAAAAATTAACAACCAGTTTTTAAATATTCTTACTGTAAAAACACACTATAGTGACTTACATTTGTTTTTATTTTCCACCGTCCAATCCGTATATTCAGAATTTAAAGACTTTATACGAATTATACAGTGGGTATACGTAATTAAAACAAAAAATATAATTAAATATAACAGCCCCATTTCAAACAGTTTGAACACATATCAAATAACACGCGAAAGACTTATCAATTAGGATAATATTGTATTTAGGTCCACACGGTAATACGAGCAACGGTCAACAACGTAATGATGAATGATGATGTCATGACGTTGGTTGTTATCAAGCATTTATTCAATGGTCAGCTGTGGAATATGAGAACACTAATCGTTACTCCTCTACTTTTAAAATACAACGTTATTCTTAGTATATGCTGTGTAACTGTGTACCAAACAGGTACCACGTACTATAATTTTATAATACAATATATACTAGCATTTCGGTATATATTTTTCTAATAAACCCAAATCTTACATTTTACCTTATTTAACGTATACGGACACCGGCAGCATGCTGCAATGGGGTGTGCGAAATATGAGCCAGCCTTCAGACCACGGGTAGTCTCAAAGAGTTTCTTACACATATTTTTAAAGAAGCTCCTTGCTGATGGACCCCACGGGCCTTATGGGCCTAACCCCAAACAGCACAAATATGTAACCTTTTCCTAAGCCTCCATATTTGCGCCGTTTGACGTCTTTAGCTGAAGCGACGGCGTTGCCAGCTCCTGACTCGGTCATTGGAAGATGTGACGGGCCCAGTGTATCAAAACAAGTAGATTCCCACACTAGTGCCCGCCCCAGCTTCCAAAACACGTGTGAGATTCCATCCGGGCTCTTGCCATCGTCACGCACCTGCAAGATACTTAATTTATTGTCTACTCTTTTCCTGCGAACACTGAGCATGGACAAGCCACTTAGCCTCGTGTCTTCTATCATTGAGCGATTCCACCTCCTGTCACGTAACGTGCTAAATGTATGTTCAAAGCTACATGTTGTTGCTGGAATATTTTAGTTAATAGTATAATATGTATATGCAGATGCTCCTCCCTGAAAGTAATCTTGGCGGCGCCCATGTTATGTTGAATTACAAGACACTTATTCAAGAAGTTTTTGTCCACACTCTAAATGAGTTTTTTTTTAATTTTCTTGGTGTCGCGTCGGATCAAAATTCCTACAAATGTCAGCTTACGGGATTGTACTGGTAAGTGGTGATTATGTATAACATAGTTGCTCAAGTGGCGTTTATACCAATAGTAGCAAGAAAAACATTTGTTATTTCATAACTATAAGTTATAATTCTATACTAATAATTTTATAGATGTTTAAATGTTTTTTTTTTTAGGTTTGTATGTTGGTTTGTTGCCTCAATATATTATAGTATAAATGAGCCATTGGAACTTTCACTCACCGTACGAGGCACGATTAGCTGAGTGCTCAAGGCTAACCGTTTCACGGCTATGTTCTATTAGAGCGTGGTATCACACCCATAGAATCGGCCCAGTGAGCTGTAATCGAGATGAAAATTCCAGCATAGGTTCACCGCATTGTTATATTCCTAAAGATATACAATGTTCCAGAGTCCGAGCGATAAAATCATTTAAAAGATAGATAATAATAACAAAGAGGTCTACGTGGAGAATTATTGTTGATACCTAGGTTGTCTTTACCGAAATATATTTTTTTCAAATCTGTAATTCTTCTTGATGTATTATCACCGTGTCAAGAATCTGTCATTTGATGTGATAATTCGAGGGTAATAATAATTCTCCTTATTAACAAAATTAAAAATAAACTCAGATAGAATATCACAGAGTACATTAATATAATAGATTTAATATTTTAAACAATGAATACAATAATACTATTCGAAGAATACAGATTCGTAGAAAGAAGGGAACCAGAAATAAGTTCGGCATGGAAAGGTTAATAATATATATATTTTTATTCATTTAACATAAGAAGCCGTGGTCACCATTAAGTTAACGTTCTGAGGAATTGTTTGATCTGGTGCCAACACCTCACTTTTACAACCGCCCCGCTCGCCAGCTATGGAATGTTCATCTCCATTTCCTTGAGCTCCCACGCTCAACTATGCAACGGTTCTCTACAACACTCCGCGTACAACAATGATCTGGAGAGAATATCCCGCCGCGGTTTTCCCTTTGCGGTATGACATGAAGTTTTCTAAGAAGGGCGATATAAAATTGCTTAGAGGTCGACAACGCGTTAGCGTCACCCCTGGTGTTGCAAACGTCCATAGGCGACGGTAACCGCTTTCCAGTAGGTGGGCCGTCCGCCTGTCTCCTGATCTCATGCAATAAAAAAAAGGAACAGGGTCTGATCTCAGCAGTGGGACGTTTATGAGCTGTTATTATACTTCTATAAGAATATATTACATCTAAAATATTCATATGGAAGCAACATGTTACATCCGAGTAATGTTGTGTACATTTGAATTTTAAACTATTAGACAAGTCTGTTAGGGAAAAGTTTTCGAAAATCTTAATTTAGATGAAAGTAAGGTAGACTTTCAGTTGCATACTCAAAGAAATAATGTTTAATTGAACACCATTAAGTAAGTGCCTACTACTTTCGTAAATATTTAATACTCGTACCACGTGAATAACCACGTAATTCTGTCGTAAATTCTTCCAGGAGCACATTTGCTGTTATTCTTTCTCGCGTTTGTATTTGGATCATTTTGTACTTTCTGCTTTCACATGCTGATATATTTATTTGACGAGAAATGCGTGTTATTTCCAAAGCTGCTTTCATTGACATCCATGCAACATGTTTACGACATCATTCCTTCTGATAAGGATGTTGCTAATGGTAAGTTATAAATACTTAGGTGAGCTTACTACGTGAGAGTAATAACTATTAACTAACTCCCTTAGAAAAAGATCAATTCAAGATATATGTAAGTGGATGAAGGAGTTATGTAATATTATTTTTTATTTTGTACATAGAATGTGTATACAATGTCTTGTGCATATTACGTGTTAAAATAAGTTCGAGATAATTTCCATTTGAGCTTGATTTTAGATTTACGGACGTAAACAATCAACATTTAAAGACAGGCGAGAAGAGATTATATAGCACCATATTCTATTAGTGTTAAGATTTACATTATTTACATTATATTAGTTAATAATTATATTTTAATCGCATTGTACGTGAACTAAATTTTCTTATAGGAAATAAAGTTCTTTAAACTTAAACAAAATTATACTCAAACAACACTTTATTGGCTATTTTCTCAATGTTTACAAATTATGTCATACCCCATTCATCCACAAATATCTACAGTTATCAGTAAAATATTTACGTTTCTAACGTTAGCCTACTCGACGCTATAAAAATTGATCCCCTTTCAACCCATTCCCAGCTTAAGGGCGTCATAAAAAAAAATGAGACTAAAACGCATTGGATCTCCTCTAGTTACATTTATAGGCGACGGCAGCTATTTTCTATAAGGTGGGCAGTCCGGGTACCAAACATAACAAAAGGTTCATCCACAAAACTGGACAATAGGAATAAAAATCGAAAAATACCCATCCACACTATCACAATCTAATTTTGTAAAATGTACATTTTACATAGAATGGAGTTGGTAGAATATAGATATAGTAAGACATCGAACAATACCTTGTCTGTTTATGTTTTTTTTTCTTTGATAAATAGCGCTGCCTGTAGATTTTGTAAGCACACAGTGGGTCGACAGGAGTATTTGCTACTTACCAACGTTCGTACCACTTGTCTCTGGAATATGTGGACTAGTTTGGACTACTATGTTTCTAATGTGTTCGTCAGGAAGTCAAACGCTAACAGGGTAATGTTGATTTTTACGAATGCTTTAACAGGGTAGATGAGAGTCAAATCAACTGAAACCCTTTTATCATCTTACAAAACGTCGCGGCCATTTTGTATAAATAAACAACATTATACCATTATATTTTTATACAAGTAAAATGAATCAAATAGAGCATTAACTATTTTAAACCTGTTTAAAATGGTTTTTTAATGACTTTTTAATTAAGTCTTATAGATGGTCAAATATTAGTTCCTAAATTCGTGAAAAATGTGTCGTTGTCCCCTTTCTAAATTTTATGGGAAATTGAAACAAAAATTAGTTTGAACTATAAGTAGTAGTAGTAGTACTATAGGTATGTTTTTGACATATTTTATATTTGAAGTATTTTCGAAAAAAGGCTTTTTTATGGTTATACGTAGCTAATAACGAATATAAAGGACGTTTGCCATCTGAACGGCACCCTTCGATGAGCGCAGACTGCCAAGCATTTACTCATTTATTTTTTATTGTACACTAATACAAAATAGACTTACAAACTAAAACTATCTGATTATAATCGTATCTAATTATACACAAAGAGCCATCTAAATAATGATACTAGACAAGCCCAGAGATAATTTTTAAAATTAGTCGATTCGATTGATATATATAATCTTCTGCTTGTTAAACAAACTGAACCATGGAGAATATTCGTTCTCTGTTCAGGTTGTTGCTAAGACAAGATCGTTAAACCGCGTTTTTGCAAATAATTTAAAGATTTAACCAAGCCGAATAAAATATCCGTTTCCTAGAAATGAGGCGTATGGGCTGATATTATGATTACGAGTATGATATATGAGTATGTGTGTAACTCGCTAGGTTACAACATTCATGGCGAGTGCTACCACCGGTTTTCATATTCTCTCTTGCAATGGGTGGACTCTGCATATATTCTTCGTCTGTCACTCACGCTGGACTTCAAGCTTTATGTCTTAAGCTTGGTGAACTTACTAACAGTACAACGTATGTAAAACACTTTATTACTATCTTCTGTACCTATACTTTCTCATTTTATCTTCAGTTTCAAATCTATAGAAATAAAATTGATGTGCATGTCTATAATTTTAAATAATTGCTATTTAAGTGAAAACCTACATACTATTTACTTATACGATGTCTAATCACAAAAGACTGTTTTTTAAATTTTTGTGTTGTCAAGACTGTTTATTTTTTATTAAATCCTAAATTTTTGAGGGTAATCAGGAATTCCATTTAATATCTTGTGAGCCTTAGAAGATGAATCACCTAGGGCCCACGTAAGTAATGCCGCAAGCACAAGTCACAACTACACAGAAGTGTAATATAATAATATAATCGGCAGACAAACACACACATTGTATATCCCCAAATTAAGCAAGTTACGCTTGTGTTATGGGTAATATACAACGGACTACTCTGGGGCCGATCCCAGACACCCAGACCATAGTAAATAACGGAGAAAATACGTTTCAGAAATTTACTATACCAGGAATCGAATCCGGAGCCTCTACGGTGCAGTGAGGTAAACAAACAACAAACAAAATTGTACTCGTATATACTTTATGTATATACAAGTACAGACTCAGATGAACACGCACATAGTTCCCAAGCTAAGCAAATAATGCGTGACATATAATGGACAATGTTTAAGCCTGTAACATCCAGATTAGAGTCAAAACCAAATCAGTCAAAAACATAGACTCTTAATAAGTTTCCTTTTTATTTTTGACTGATTGATCTAAAAAAAATATTTTATATACCTATACATCTCAAATATTATAAAGAGGAAAGATTTGTTTGTTTGCATTGAAAAGGCTCCGAAACTACTGAACCGATTTGAAAAATTCTTTCACTGTTGGCAAGCTTTTTTTTGAGGCGGGGGAAATGCATTTCGCAAACTATCGGGTCCTTTACTAGGGATTAGACCAAAGCGACGAGAGATGACACAACGAATGGGCACCAGAGTCAAATCGCCGGCTTGTGTGGAGAACTCGAAAACTCAATACTCTACTAAAACCACCCTCCTCCCATGTGCCCCGCGCTTATGGTAGGAAGAGCGTGAGACTTAGAACGTAGTTACGCCCACGCTAATTCTAGCGCATCAGTGCTTGAGAATGCCCCGAGAAAGGCAAACTCACTTCGTTAACAGAAGCGAAGACTCCTCTGCTCCCTAGATGCTAGAGGGCCCCTGCAGCGGTATTACGGGAGAAGATCTTGCGCATATCTGCGCCTCCGGGACCCCAACTGACGTCGGTCCCCGCTCCCCGCGAGACGCATGCGCACCTCTCTCCCTTTCTGGTACCGCGGCCTCCTTTTGAGACATGACAGTTTCGCAGAAATTGGCCGCACTCACACAATGATCGTTGCTATTCAGCATGGCTTGCACCAAACTGCCCAGCGAATCGATCGGATGTACGAGGGTCTCGAGTTCAAATCTCTGCGGTGCCCATGCTGCACACTCGACGAGCGTATGATACGCAGTGTCTAATGCGCCACATTGGCGACACTGAGGGGAAGGCAGGCAGCTCACGATAGGATTCAGATACTTATCGAAGTACCCATGCCCGGTAAGTATCTGTGTCATCCGGAAGGTAAGGGTCCCGCGTTTCTGCGAGAGCCATCGCAGCAGGTGCGGGTGCACCGCGTCCACCGTCCCAATGCCTGCCACAGGAGTTTCCAACTCTCTCGAACAAGTTGGGATCATGGACTGTTGGCAAGCTTTTTTTTTTCAGGCGGGGGAAATGCTATTTACGCACAATACCGGGTCCTTTGCAAGGGATTAGACCATAGTCGATCATGGAGGCATTCCCAGAAGGGGCAATCCAAACAATAATCAACCGGCTTGTGTGGAGACTCGAGCCCAAATGGCTAATACCCACTAAAACCACCCTCCTCCGATGCCCCGCGCTTATATACGACTCCTCTGCTCCCTAGATGCTAGAGGGCCCCTGCAGCGGTATTACGGGTGGAGATCTTGCGCATATCTGCGCCTCCGGGACCCAACTGACGTCAGTACCCGCGAGACGCATGCGCACCTCTCTCCCTTTCTCGTTCCACGGCCTCCTTTTGAGACATCACTGTCTCACAGAAATTGGCCGCACCCACCCAATGATCATCGCTCTGCAGCATGGCTTGCACCAGCCTGCCAAGCGAATCAATCGGACCTACTATTGTCTCGAGTTCAAACCTCTGTGGTGCCCAGGCTGCGCACTCGATTAGCGCATGAAACGCCGTGTCAAGTGCGCCACTGCGGTCGAGTCGCCTCCACCGTATCAACGCCGGCCACAGGGTTTTCCAACTCTACCGACCAAGATTAGCAGAACCGCGCTGGGCGGAGCAGAGCTCGATGCTGGCGGTCGTCGTCGGAAGGGAGGGGTGTTTAGGAAGGAGGTTTGGAAGGAAGGGGAAGGAATACAAGGATTTGGAGTGGATAGGTGGGACACTACTGTCACGGAGTGAAGGGGGGAATGTGGCAGTAGCCGCTAAGGGCCCCTGGGACGCATCCCCTTTTACCGCTTCCTGGACGGAGACGAATCCAGGGCGGCACCCCCTGGGGGGAGACTGTTGGCAAGCTGCACTAACCCCGGGTGACATAGGCTATATTATATTTTGAATTTTTTATTAGGTACCCGTGCGAAGCTGGGGCAAGCCGCTAGTCTCAAATATTACGAAAATTGGCTTGTACCGCCATCTACTCTTACATAATTCGCGAGCTTCCCAATGTTGTTTGTCATGGGTTATTGGCATTACTAGTATTTTTAATTTTAATTTTCTTACAACTTGGTACCTAATTTGTATTATATTTTGTATAGAAATATAAAAAAAAACTATCCTTAACATAGTATGTTGTGATGATATCCCTACGTTATTGAAATCAAACGCAATGTCATTACATAGACTTTTATTGAAAATAAAATATATCAACAGTATGGTTAGATTTCTGATAGGTACATGTGACAGGTGGAAAATGATATTAACTGAATTTTGTTTCAAGTTGTTCCTACTCAATAAATGTTGCAACACTAGTGTATGAGCGTCGCATCCGCGGTGTCTATCAGGCGATAAAACTAACAATCATCACTGCTTGGCTCCACACAGCCTGCTGGATCCTATCTTCTGTCATTACCCTCGTTAGAGTACTGCTGGCTGTTGACTTCCAACTCGTCAAAGTCAGTGCAGAGTTACAAGGAGATACTGATAAAATGCTAGTAAGATTATAAATATTATTTCTTTATTAGGGAGCGGTTTATTGGAAGATTTATACATGCGTACGGTTTGTAAACATTTGCACTACAGCATACAATGCAAGTTGTGGCGGTTCACTACCTGCCCGAGGCACCTGCACCACTCTTGAACCCTCAGAAAAAGCATCTCTTCTACTCAACACCAGTTTTTTTTCAATAAATGGATGTCGTTGCAATCACGTGTTGACGGAGAAGGATAACATCGGACAGAACCCTGCAAATCAATGTTACCGATATGTGTAACCGGAAAATTCGCCTTTGGCAAGCGTGACAGACAGAGACATGCTGCCAGTTTCGACCCCGGCAGTGGAGAGTGAGAGAGAGATAACACTTTATTTCACACCAAAATATACAATTACAAAAACAAATCATATTTACAATATTTTCTATGCAATACAATAGGCGGCCTTAATCGCTCAAAGTGATCTCTTCCAGGCAACCTAAATTAAACAAAGTTAACTAATCGGGCGATGTAGTTGCTGCTGGAAAAAGGCAGTAGATACATAAATACTTAAACTAATTTAAGAATTAAATATACAAATACATATGTACATAGTCACATATAAACACATTATACATGTACAATAATATATTTCAAAACACATAAGTTAATAATAAATGTATTAGCATGATTATAATGTGTTAATCAGACATAGTAATTTGTGGACAAATAGTGCTTTCTGAGTAAACTTCTGAATGTTGGCAAAGATTGGACCTCTCTGACATAAATAGAACAGGCAGCATATTCCAAAGTTTGACAGCCTGCACTGTAAAAGAATTATCATAGTAGGATGAAGTGCAGGTATAGAGTCAACGACTCGATTTTATTTACTTCATAATATCTATAATAATATAATATTAGGTCTTTACATATGAAATTGGCGTTTTGTATGGGAGGAACATAAAGTCGATTTTTTTAATATAATATATTTATTTAATCAAAGTATGTACCATTGCTATCTATGTACTTCTGCCATCTCATAGGTAGTTCATTAATCCCTTTACTAAAAAAACCATTCGGACGGGAATCAATAAAATCTTTGAAGGCGCTTTGGACTGCCCCATCGGAGTTGAATTTTTTCCCTTGCAAGAAGTTATCCAAATTTCGAAAAAAATGGTAATCTATTGGTGCAAGGTCCGGTACGAGTACGGTGGATGTCTTTGACATTCCAATTTAAGCTCTTCTAATTTGGTAGCCGTCTGTTGTGCAGTGTGTGGTCTAGCGTTGTCCTGAAGCAGCAGTGGCCTAGAGGGATTGTCCAGCCTCGGTTGTTTAGCAACTAGCTTTTCCATCATGGTTTGCAGTTGCTGACAATAGACATCCGCCGTAATCGTCTGGTCAGAAATAAGAAAGCTGTAGTGACCGACACCGGCACTAGTCCATCCACCAAACGCTCATAAGTATTTTTTTTTGAGTTAATTTTCGCTTGGGGTAGGATTTGTATGGTTCGCCAGGGTTCAGCCATTGCGATGAGCGTTTCAAATTATCGTACAGGATCCACTTTTCATCACAGGTAATGATTCGATTTAAAATCCCTTCATTATTGTGCCCGTTGAGTAATGTAACGCAGCAGTTGACGCGCGTTTCTCGGTTTGCTGCACTCAATTCATGAGGTACCCAC
Organism: Dendrolimus kikuchii; assembly: GCA_019925095.2. NCBI lineage: Eukaryota > Metazoa > Arthropoda > Insecta > Lepidoptera > Lasiocampidae > Dendrolimus > Dendrolimus kikuchii. The sequence continues at coordinate 8,416,549 of CM034405.1, forward strand.
CTTTCAAGCTTTTTCACCTTCCCAATTTGCTTCAAGTGGATTAAAACAGTTTTATCACTAACGCCGCAACCTGCAGCTATCTTAGAAGTGGTTTGCGATGGATCCGCTTCCACAATAGCCTTCAATTCTGCATTATCAACTTTGGTCTCCGGCCGTCCACGGGGCTTGTTCTGCAGGTCGAAATTTCCAGAACGAAAACGTTGGAACCAAAAACGCACAGTGTTATCTTTTGCGACACCACCGCCATACACATTATTAATCCTTCGAGCCGTTTCGGCAGCACTGGTGCCACGATGGAACTCGTACACGTAAATAATGCGATTTTCAAGTTTTCCATTTTGTAGACTGAGTGACGCAAAGAAAAAAACCAAAAGAGGAAAAACAAATGAATTACGGTTTTCAAAACAGAAATGCATAATAAAATTTGAAACTGGAATTCCTAACCAAAGAGGAGATATTTGAGATCATAGTGGCCAGTACGACAAAACGCCAACTTCATATGTAAGGAACTAATATTTAAAAGAAGTAGCTGTAAGTAATTCAATCATATAGGCATATTTTAAGTACAATAGTTTAATTGTGACTATTATACGTTATACAGGAAAGACATGAGCGACACATTAGAACTATATCTCCAGATCTCTGGATGGGGAATACGGATGAAGATAACAGTGAATCACGCGGAAAATACCTCCACCGAACTGACATTGCTAATATAATTTATAAAAACAAACGCTTTAAGCCAACCAGACCTGTTGGCCTCTCCTCACTTCGTAAGACGCCCAGCGATATTATATATGTCTCTAAGTTACATCAAGACACCTCTGAGATGGCCTTAGTACCATCAGAATCTAGTAAGCTTGCAAGACTAACTGCTTTAGAAACCATGCCCAAAGACATGCATTTTATTATAAGTTTACTTTATGATTTATTGGAATCTCTAGAAATAGATAGTTTTTCGGGTTCTGAAATATTTGAAAGCGTTTCTACACTAGAAGAAGATGACAGTGATAAAATGAAACTTTCTCATCAAGTCGAACATAAACAGATAGATTCAAAAACAACGGATATTCATAAGATACAGTTGCAAAAGCCGAAAGACGTAGGAGAAGCAACAGAAACAGCAAGCGGTAGGCAGCGCAACTTACAAAATATATTAAATGATCAGTCGGTTGAAATTCCCATGCCAAGTCGTGCTACTGCAACAAATCCAGAAGAATCTATAGGTATAGTACACGATTCATCTACATCTATCAGTGCAGAGATTAGAGATGTTTTAGAGTTTCAATTGAACGTTGAACTAAATAATTCTGACAAAAAGTGGATTATGAAATTAAAAAATAAATCCAATTTAAAAACTGTGGGAATTCAAACAGACAAATTAAAGAAAAAGCATCGCCAAAGAATGGTTAACATTACGGAAAATAACCAAACCAATTCAACAGGAACCCAACATGAATCAGTAGAGAATGAAGAGCGTGATAAAGAAACACAGACTCATCCTAAAGAGAAGCAAGACTGAATTCCTTGGGTTATTTGATCTTGTATCAATTGATCTCGTATTATATAATTATGCAGAATTTATTTCTTTGTACCTACTACGTTAAGATACATGAATACAGACATTTCCAAAATAAGTATAAAACTTGTTATTTTATTACAATCACCTAGATTCAATTAGTCTTGTCACTTAAAAGTCCAAACATTCACTGAAAATAAATTGAAATTCTTATAACTCAAATCCCATCTTTCAGGCACTGTAACTTTTTCGTATTAAAAGGTGACGGTAGTTTAGTACTTAAGGAACTTAGGTTACTTAGACCCCGTAAAGAATAGCCAGAAATGATTCAATAGAGTTTTTTAAAAGCTATTAAAAACTGAAAATTTTTCGGAAGTGTAAACTACACTTTTAGAATAAATGTAAAACAATAAACTACCTCGTTATTTTTTGACAAAAAATATTATGTAATGAATATTATTAATTAGGTAACTTAAATAATAATTAAAAAGACATTCATATCATTAGAATCATGATGTCATAGGTAACTGAATACATACACTCGTTTAAAATCAAGGAGGCTATGCAGTTCTTTCTTCTAAAGTGGTAAAAGTATCTCGGTTAATTTCACCCTCGAGTACACAATTTTAAAATGATCTAAAACTACGCAGCGATTATTTATGATTAATTAAAACTGGGTACGAAGTATTAGAATACGTCAACCATGAACCATCCAACGATCGGGCCGTGTCGCCTAACTATACAGATTCAGTAAACGTTGCGAAATTGCTAAAGGCCACGGTACTTTAAATAAATATGTACTTATGTAAGTACCTACTAGTAGTAAAGCTGTAAGTTACTGTGGCATTCTTTAAACCAAATCTATATATTTAAAAATGAATCCCTATTTCCCTTGGTCACGCCATCATGCGTGAACGACTGGACCGATTTCACTATTTATTTTTTTGTTGTGTTTGTTATTGTCAGGCGAAGGTTGTTATGAAAGAAAAAATTAAGAAAATTGTGCGGAAAATCAAAAAATTTAAAAATACTTAACCATATAAAATTATTTCTAATCTAAGCTTAGCGCTTTGGACAATATAAACTTTTTTAATGTAACCTTATGACGTTTGACATATAATTGACAGAATGCGTGCTGCAAATATCGTCAAAGAGGATGTAAAAAAACTGAATATCGTTTGAAACAAGATGCTTCGGTCGGAGTTATTTTATTGATAAAATACATACATACATACATACATAACTTCACGCCAGTTCCCTTGCGGGGTAGGCACGAACAACAGATAAAATACATGTAAAATAATAAATTTAGCTATAATCGGGTTCCAATATTTAGGTTAAATTATTTTTGTGTGTTTTCAAGTGGGTCCCGGGATGGTTAAGATTATAGATTTACCGGTAGGTGGCACCGCTAAAATCTTCCTAAACGGTGCGACCTATTTTGATGATTTTTTTGTTTTGATTAAAGTGAATTCGAGAATGGTTTAAATTAACTATTGGTCCCGGTAAATATCGCTGCAATCGGGTTCTAGATTTTTATTTCTAAGGGCAGAACAACTCTGCCGGGTACAGCTAGTACATAATATATTAAATGAGTACCTCGGTAAATTCTGATGTAAACATACAAGTCCTTTTTAATAAACGGGCTGTTGCTCATAATAGTTTCACTCAGATCTTCTAACTGTACGGGATCAGGCCATATCCTACTTACTCGTCACGTCCTTAAGCAACGCGGACCTAACGGCGGGTTTCACAAATCGGTAATTTAGATGTTATAAGTTTCCTCACGACGTTTTCATTCACCGTTAACAATTCAATATGCAGTGCCGTAAACAGGGCGGTGCCACCGGTGCCCAGGCACTGGGCGTAGAATTTGGGCGCGCAAGTCAGACCAGGCAGGACTATTATTACTATATTTTTTTCGGTTTGCTCCTGATAAGTTACCACTGCACCCCTAGTGCTCGATTCCAACACAAACGTACCAACATGCCAGTATCATCAAAAACGTCTGTTAAATTAGACAAAACATCGCGCTCATTTTTTTGGCAGCGCACAAGCGTATTTGTGTTCTAGTTCTTTAAAAAAATAGATTTTCCAAAATATTAGATAATTGGTCCACCAACACCAAGGTCCTTGTGCGTTATTTTATCACCCTGAAGGAAATAAAGTAGGCCTATACATAGCATTACTCTAGCTAGGGTACCTATAATATCTAAAAAAAATAAGGACGCATAATAAAACTACGTTAACTTAAGAAAATATTATAAGGGCGCAGTTATAGAAGTTCGCATAGGGCGCATAAAAGGCTATTTACGCCACTGTTACTATGCATAGACTTTGAACAATGTCTATCTACATCATGAATGCTTCACTACCATGGACATTATTATCAACAGGTTTTCATGAAATATTTACCAATACAAATGTTCATTTGAAACAGAAAATGAATATTAAATCCTTTATATCCCGAAATACAGACATTACTGTCACCGAATACAAAACTGAAGGTTACTGAAGTTCAGGAGTGTTTTATATTTTTGGGTCTGGGCTGGAGCGTTGGAACTTTAATGACACTGATATAGTTTTATGTGCAAAATGTCCAAATATAATTACTGCAGAGGGAACAAAGGTTCCCTTATTGTCACAACAATAAGGGAATCTTTTTTCCTTCTTGCATAATTATTAAAATTATCTACTAAATTTGTTAAGCCATCATGTACCCAATTAATACAAATCTATTAAAGGAACAAAATTAATTTGCAGTAAGTAATGTACTACAACATAGTTTAACACATACATAAATAAGTATTTATGTGCCAAGATTATAATAAACTATTGGTTAAGCGCATCAAGTGTTCTAAGCTTTAGCCAAATGCCTCCTTCGGCGGCACATACTAACGACGAGGCCTTGATCTTGATAGGCACGGTCATCCTTTCATCCAATAGCAGCTCGTACTTAAGCAATATCTTCACTAGTGCCATCTTAGTCTGAATATAACCTTGACGTATTCCTGCAAATGTAATATTATATATTAGATTATATGTTGTACTACATTAGACATATAATTGTACACTTTTTTTATGCGAGAGTTTCTGTAAGTTTGTAGGCTTCTTTAAGAACCTTGAAGAAGCCTACAAACTTGCTCTAAGAATAAGACCGTAATACGCTACACTTGATGAGAACGAATACATGTTGTCACTCAGAACCTATTATTTAGGCTAATTTTAGGATAAGGAGTAGGTATATTACCACTCCATGTGAAGTGAAATTAAACCAGCAATTTGATTATTATTAATATATAAAAGTGTAACTCATAGATTTAGTCTTTGACTCGAATATCTGTGTTTAACTAAGATGCACCATAACTCAAAACTATTTAACGGATCTTATTTAAATTACTTTCGTTGAAAGTATTTTTGAAGATCTATACCCTGGATCTTTTCAGAGTATTAATTTTCATGGTTTAAACGTTTGGGGTCACAATTTTACGACTTGAAAAATAATATCACTGCACCCTTTGGGCTTAAATAAAAGTTATTAAATAACATCGTCTTGATTATAGATATATTCAAGATCTGATTAAGCATACGTCAAAAGACTATTTACATTTAAAAAATTATAATTGTCAAGTGACATATTAAAGCATACGGACAAACGTAAAGTAAATAGTGGAATTAGACAGGTCGATGCATGATATACCATAACATCACGACCATTTCAATTTCATTATTACAATCAAATATATTGTAAACAGAATATCTACGCTATATTGTTTGACACTTATAATCGTATACTATGTATTAAAGGACAAACAGTTAGAGGTATTAAAAACTAATATTTATCAATAAGATTCAATGAAAAGCAAACAGATATTAATGCACTTTTATGGACATTATTCCATTACGTCGTCTTTATTGACTGTAACATGATTCCAACTGTTTGGTTACAATATTAGCAACTGACAATGGGTCATTGGTTATGGAACTACTTTTTAGCCCTTAACCTTCCAAATAAAAAATATATCTGTAATGTATGTACTTATAATTATTATAGTTAAAAATTAATAGCATCGAGTATACGCAAAATCTACTTGGGCAGATTGGCAGGAGGTGACCGCCAAATATTTTTCGAAGTGCCTAGTCGTCCACTAACCGAATGAATAGTATCGTCCGCTAACCATACTGTCTGCCTTGTCTAGGTGTCACTTCTGTCTATTTTGGTATAGTACATACATACATACATAACTTCACGCCAGTTCCCTTGCGGGGTAGGCACGAACAGCAGAGCGCCATTTAGGCTTATTCTTACACACGTCACTTGCTTTTTTGACATTCATAACTCTTGTCATTCATGTCTCGTCTGTTCTTAAGGCTCCTGACATCACCTTCTGCTAGTACACGATCAATTCGATCATGGAAGGTGTGTCATGGCCTTCCACGACTTCTGCATCCATCCACTTTTGCATTGTATATCTGTATATTTTGTATATTTTGGTATAGTGTTATTTTATAATGAACCATATCCATCAGTTTAAGATACTGTGTTTGGAAATTAGAAGATATATTAACCGCCCTTATCCGGCCGCAGTATAACATATTTAAAGACACCTACTTAATGCAGCCGTGCATCGGAGCCGACACACAATTTTTACCTTTAAACAACGTTATTCTTACTAGACATAATACACGATATTTGTATAGCTACAAATAGTTTATTATTATAAACCTAAATCTAATAGTATAGCTTTTTTAAGGTATCCCAAATTATAAGATACTCAGTAATCCTATTTTTAACACGCTTGTTTGAGTTTTTTACACTTATCCATAGTTTCTAATAATTGTCATGTGGGTTCAAATACTATAAATGTCAGCTTACCGGATTGTACTAATGATTCTGTACCATAGATTTTCTTAATTTGCGTAAATCACTATACCATGTACTACTTTATTTCTCAATCTATAATCAATTATAAATACAAAAATTAGCCGTGTATATTTGTTTGTTTCTTCAACCCACCTAGACACTTCTTAGGCCCCTCCCCAAAAGGTATCCACTGACAGGGATGCATTTTGGTTTTATTTTCTGACGAAAATCTTTCAGGTTCGAACTTCTCAGGATCGGGGTATAGATCAGGGTCCATGTGAATTGCATTAGCTGGAATGAACACCATAGTCCCTTTTTCAATAACAAGTCCTGTTGGCAGTTGGTACTCTTTATTGCATCTTCTAAATATTGCCCTCATGGATGGATACATCCTCATACTCTCTGTAAAGTCATATTTGCAATTTGATTTCTATTATAGACAACAATTTTGGAAAACTATTAAGATGATTCGTACATCCTAAGCACTTTACTTTCAGAAGAAGGTGATCTAAATCATTCTAATCATCAGTTATCAATCTAAGTTAAATTGTGAAATATTTACCATCAATCACCATATTCATATATATCATTTCATTCTGTGCTTCGAAACTGAATTCACCGTCATGCCTTGCCAGCACACGGAAGATTTCTTCTCTTGCTTTCTTTTGTATCTGAGGATTGGCAGCTAGAAGATATGCTGCAAACTGACCGGTCGTAGCAGAAGTTTCGTAGCCTGCTATCATGTACAGCATGGCGTTAGCTGCTATATCCATCATGGTGAACGAAGATAGTTTTAAAGTTTCATCTGAAAAGCGTTTCCATATTCCAAATGTCATCGCAAAAGTTGGCTATCGGCCTGTCCACCGTACTCTAAATAAATTAATCATAATAACACACGACAAATTTAGAAAGGTTCCCTAGAGACCATAAATGCTCAATGTTATCTTTTATCAAAAATAGCACATATCTCAAAAACTACTCAATGGATATTATTCGTAATAAATCATTTAAAAACATCGTCACCTCTTTGTGAAAATGTCAGTTCTGACTTTAAATAATGCACTTGTATAGTGTGTATACCACAAAGACAAGCGAATACATAACGATAACGTAGCGTTTCAGTTTTTACCAAAATGACTATTGCACCCTCATAAAATAACTTTTTAACATTGTAAAAATCAATGTACCTAATATCTGTTTATAAATGTTTAATAAGATTCTGACCCGTTAAAATTATGCTTACTACTCTCATACAAAGAGGAGACTGCGATGTTTTATAAGGCAAGTGACTATAAACTGCCCTGTTCTGTGCTCTGTGTCTCTGTTATAAATTCAAATAAATTGTAAAAGTAAATTAGGAAGATGACAAGTTTTACAATAAATTCTAAAATTATTTTCATATAAAAGAGCCGGCACTAAATACAATATTATTTTACTTATCATAATAAAAACATTTTTATTATTGTTTAAATATAAATAATTACTACTTATATATACTTACTAGAGTTGACCCCGCGGCTACGCCGCGGGTCAACCTCTAGTGCCTGCTTCTTGTTTAAAGAGCAGGCGTTAATACAGGTTATATTGTACTCAATTTTTATGTTAGTGCTATTTACACTCGGAAGTTTAATTTCATTTTATACCGCAAACTATCCCATCTCCGGGCATGAAAAGTATTTATGTCCATTTTTGGTATTAAAAGGACAAAAAGAACAAATCGGACAAATCGAACAATTCGTCAACTCGGACAACTCGGACAAATCGGCCAACTCAGACAAATCGGACAACTCGTACAAATCGGATAACTCGTACAACTCAGACAACTCGGACTACTCGGACAAATCGGATAACTGGGACAAATCGGACAACTCAGACAAATCGGACAACTCGGACAAATCGGACAACTCGGACAAATCGGACAAAGTTGACCGAAATGACGAAAATGGAAAATCACAAAAAAACCTATCCCACTTTTTGGGATAACCTTTACATAAATCTATCCCATTATCCGGGATATAAGGTATCCCTTGTCCACCCTCGGTATTAAAATTACATGTATACCGAATTTCAATAAATCGGTCCAGCAGTTTTTCCGTAAAAGCATAACAAACAGAAAGACAAATATATTTTTATCCTGGAAACTATCCCATTTTTCGGGATAAAAAGTATCCTATGTTCATTCTCGGCATCGAAAATATATATATACTGAGTTTCAGCCAAATCTGTTCAGTAGTTTTTACGTGAAAATGGAACAAACAGACAGACAGACAAACAGAGTTACTTTCGCATATATAATATTAATAGGGATAAAAAATAATAATAACTTACTATCCTCGTAAAAAATCTAGGAGGCTTCGGCGTTTTATAAAATTATAAAGTAGCTCAGTTGCTTTGGCTGTCAACTACTATATTATTTATCTAATTATATAATAGTTAAGATTGCGACAATCAATTATTTAAAAAACAAAAGTAATTAATTAATTACCTGCTGTACCTGAATAACCATCTTTCAACTCTATAAGACTTTGCAAAAAATCATTTCGTTTATAAGAATGTTTCTTACGATATTCAACAGTATTTTTTACCAAATTAAAGAAAAAATCTTCCAATTCCTGAGTTATTCTCTTTATTTTCAATTTTCCAAACAAATCTGGTGCAAAAAACGACAAGCTTCGTATCAATCTCCTGAAAGGTTTACCACGATTAATTTACCAAGAATCTAAACACACATGCTTATTTATATATGAATATTACTTTACACCATTGAAGTCGAGGTAGCGTAGTGGGTAGCGCACGCGTCATGAAATCAAAGGGCGCGGGTTCGAATCCTGGCCGGAACGCATGCACCACTTAATCAGTTTTATGACCTTAAGTGCATATTGTTACAATTACCTTGTGCTTAGATAACGGTGAAGGAAATATCGTGATGAAAATTGCACATCAACATAACCGGTGTGTAAACCTACCAAACCGCCTTGGATAAGCATGGCGGGTATACTGTCCGTTCCCCTATATTGAGGGCTGAGCGTAGCAGTGGCACGTTTATGGGCTGTTATTATTATTATTTGAACGTTTGTTTGTTGTTTCTTCACAGTCTTGTGAAGTAACAAAAAAAAAATCAATCAAAGCTAGATAAACTGATAAGAGTGATAAGCATGAATCTTATAATTATTTATACTTTTGATAACGTGGGTGAATATAGGATACTTTTTATCACGGAACATAGTATAGTTTGGAATATTATCCAAGTTTAGAAGAGTAGAACGGAATGAATGGATTGAAACTGTATTTAAACATATACACATACATAATAATATTCACTTTAGATAGAAACTGCACGTACTTACGGTATTCTGTAGATAAAAAAAATGTGCACAGGATATATTATGTTAGCCCTAAAATTTGTTTATACAAGTAAAACTGCGTGTACCTAAATCTCTGGTTTTACATTATTACTTACCAATACAAGGAAGGGTTGTCGAAATATTCTGTCCCCTTGGTATAGAACTCAGATCTGGGGTTTGTAAATCCATTGCATTCTACACCGAATCCGACGTTGGCGATAATTTCCATGGCATATTTAGAATATAGTTCAGTAAAATTGACCGCTTCCTGTTTTGCATAAAATGATTCCGCATATTTTACTGCTTGAGTCGATATGTCGTTTACTATCGAATACATTGACTTCACTTTCGCGGAACTGAAGCTTGGTGTCATCTTTAACCGCAAGTTTTTCCACGGCGTTCCATGTATATTAAATAGATTTTCCGATAAAGGATCACTTGGACCTCCAGCGAATGTCCCGCGCGATTGAAAATATTCAAAATCTTTTATCAAAATCAGCTTGGCTATATCCAAGTCGTTTATTAATAATACTGGCCGTTGAAATGAATACATACCGACATACGGTAAATTTTTGTACTTGAAATAGTTATCGCAATACGGTTGGAAAAATTGTTCTTTACTTCTCAAAACTTTTTGAAGGTTGCCGCAAGGGAACATCGGTTTTGGACCGTCCACACCTTTTCTTAACCAATACGTAAATTTATAATAAAACCATATATAAATTAATCCAAAAATAGCAATCGAAAAGCAAATTATTTCGCACGTAAGGATAATCATATTTATTTTTATTTTTTTAAGAATTTCTAAACTACGCTACCGGTTTATTACAATTGGCAAACACGCGGTGCCATGTGTCAAGACTATTCAAGTAATGTACTTACTCAATGAAAATCTTAAAGTTTTGTACTACACCCACACAACAATATAGGTACAGGCATACCTATATTTAAATTCGTGACGAGTGATGGATCAAATATTAAGTATTATTTAAGCTTGTTAAAATATTACCCCTATGGGGTGGGGTATATACTGAAAAATTAATAACAATATTTTTTTTAAGTTTTTACTAAGCCAGTAGAGGCAAACAAGTAGGCTATGGAAATTTATATTTAATTCGTACTGGCATGTAATAAAACTATTATAAATTGTTATTATTATTGTTTTAATTAGACCGAAAAGTAACATTACCACTTCACTTTAAGCACAATTTTTTAGTTTTGAATTAAGGGCTAGGAGATATGAAAAAAAATTAACTTGCAATATTTATCAGAGATTATATTTATTGAGTTGTAAAATTTTACGAGTTACAATATAAATACATAGGCTTAAATATCTAGTTACGATCTACTTTTCTATGTACTAAACCTACTGAACTATCTGTATTATCGCCAGAACTCTTTATTACCTCTCGTCTCAACTGCACTAATTCTTGTAGGAAATCTTTAGGCCTTTTGTCATGTTCTTTTAGTCTATTGATGTTTGCCGATTTATTTAGGTAATTTTGCAAATATTTGTCGTATTTCTGTGTCGATTTCTCCAAATCAATGCAAGATATATTAATATTTTGATCACAAATATCGAAGTCTACATCAGATTCACGCACTTTACTTGATATTGTATTACTTTGAATTTTAATAGGCGAATTTCTTTTGTCACCTTTTCCTAAAATAGCGCTATTAATATCATCAGTGTGATGAATTTCATTTGAGCTATCATATTCCCATTTTCCTGAATCCGCCTGTTCTCTGTAAAACCTACTGCTAGCAGTATTGTATCTTGGGTTACTTTTATAAATAGGCACGCGTTTTTTACGCAGACAATTCATAGTTTGCACATATCTCCCTTTTCTACAAGCAAAAGCATCAATTTCCGTCTTACTTGAGTCTGAGGAATCTGAATAAATACTGCCAAGTGTTTCTATATATTTTCTCTCAGGTTCTATCTTTTCATGCATCATTAATGTTGATTCTTTGTGTGAAAAGCCGTCATCCCAGTCCCAACTAGACTCTGATGAAATATTCATAGTATTTTCAGTATCAAAATCTTTAAATTTAACTATACGCTTAACATTTGCTTTCTCTTTCATTGGAGATAATACAATATTATAAGGATACATATCTTTGTTACGCCCTAAGATCATGTTCCTCATTTCAGAATTGTTTCTTGGAATCGAAGTATCTACTGTCACGCGAGGTAATTGATGTTCTTCTTGATCAGAAAACTCTCCACTACCTTTTTGTATTTCATTTATTGGTTCCTTTATAATGTGAAAAACTTGCTCATTTTCCAAACCATTGTATGATATATTCATTTTTTCGTTATTTTCATCTTCGATTTTTGAATCACTGGTACTGTGATTGGTAAGAAGATCCGGCGTTATAGTTATATTATCAGGCTTAACAGAGTTAGCATGAATTTCAACACTATCATCGGAACTGTGAGAATCTGAGTCTATTGAATACGTCTGCGATACATTTATGCTAATTACAGGAGCAGATATACTCTCAGGAGATAAGTTATTTCTGCTACATTCTAAGTTACTTGGAAAGATTGGTGCACGTTTTTTCCTTCTTGGAGGAGGAATGACTTGAGTCTGTGTAAATTGATTACATTTTGTTGGATTGTCAGTCATTACAAATGAAGTTTTACATGGCACGTGTCTCGTTTGGGTTCCAGTTGACATTTCTATAAAATTAATCAAATCATATTTTGACCCTACTGCTATTTCTTTACAACGTGGTGTCATTGGCATTGTTTCTGTACCAACATCACGATGAAGGGAATATACGCGTGGTTTTTCCAGAATATATGATCCCAAATCTGTCTGAACATCTGTGGCTTGATCTTTTACCCGTATTACTGAAATCCTCGTTTGGGTATATGCTGGTATTCCAATTTTTCTTTTATTTCTGATTGCTTTTTGGCTTAATTCTATGAGCCGTTGACGAGCATTTGTACAAATTCTAAGTTCACTTAAAGGTTCCATAATTTTTTTGTCGACAACTGATTCTATTTTCGATACAGCTGCCTCTTCTTTCTTTTTAAGTTTAGAGTATAATCTTTCAGTGACTGATGCAATAATTTCAGCTCTTTGATTTTCATGTAAAATAGCAACATGTGAGATCTTACTCTTTTCTGATTGAGCAATATTTAATTGAGTTTCACTTTGGCTTGGTGATGTAATTGACGATTGACTTTGACTTGTGGCTATTTTTTCATCTGGAGGTAATACTTCTTGAGATCTATACTGCCGTTTTTTATGCCTTAGAGGTGCAATAACTTTCAGATTACTTCCACTACTAGTTCTTTCTAAGGCTGATCCGAAAAGCTTATCTACTTCCTCATTGATTGCATTTGTTATTTTAGTATTATCCATCACATTGGCAACGTTTAAACTTCCACTAGCAACAGGTGTCGTTCCTAAGTTCGCGTCCACTTTCAACCGCGGTTGATTCATATTGTTACCTATAGCTGTTGTTATTAATTCATTACCATTTTTTCGATCCAAATTGTTACTGCATAACTCCCAATGTTGATCATCAAATAATAACTTGCCCGTTTCTGGTAACTGAAATTATAAGGCACGAAAATATAATAGCCTTATAATAAAAATGTTCAATAACATGATGTAATTATAATAAACTTTTGTACAATACAATACTGCAAGACTAAATAAATTATGTTTGAAATTTAAACTGAAAAAGTAAACTAAATTTTTATTAATTTCATACTAAACTATATTATATAAATTTGTTTAGTCTATAGAAAGCTAGATATAAAAAGAATTATTATTCATTTTGGAATATTCTACAAAACTTTACATATAGAAGATTATTTTATAATTTACGTATTGAATAAAATTTCTGCCTAGTTCACAAATGAGTTGATCATATTGCGCTTGCAATATTGCCCTCGGGGTGAGATTAACTCCGCAGGTGGTTTTTGATGTACGCAACTGACGAGCCCGTGCTGCCCATCGAAGGGTTGATGCTGATTCTCCGTAACAAACGAAACTAGGTGAAACGGCTGCAAGACAGACGTCCAATGTTAGGTTTTGAGTAATGTAGACTAGTTGCACAGCAGATTCTAAAAGAGTACTCGGGCGCAAGAAGATTATCCAGACAAATTAAATGGTATTTAGGTACCTAATACGATTCTGCAAAATTTTACCTTCAAAGCGTTGCCGCTATCTTGTATTTATAATATAATAACGACATGATAATAACCACAAATACCGGGCTAAATTCGGCCTGGTATATTAAAACGAAGGGGCATCATCACACAATCACAATTCACTATATGAGTTTACGCCATATAGGTCGTCGCTCCATTTTCCATGTTGCAGTCTAACTCCAAGATTCAATTACTCCATCGGTCTCCGGCCTTATAACAACGTGACTAGCCCGCTACCAATTTGGCTTGCAAAATTCGTCTGCTATATTGGTTTCTTCTTTTACAGATCTATAATTCCTATTTTATTCATTAGCAAGACTCCGAACATAGCTCACTCTATTACTAATATCGAATTACTACAATTTCATTATTATTTTTTATTACGATTAATTACAAATATCCATGCAAACAATGTGTTAACACCTAGAAGTTGTCTGACCTCTTATTTATTTGCTCGACTCTGACCATCAATCCATATTTAAACATTATTAGATAATGCAATACTTACTAGCTATGATGAAAGTGGTTGCACCTCCCGTAAAACTATCTTTAAGCAACCAAGTCAACGCTGAGTCTCGGTACGGCACAAATCTGCCACGTCCATTACCACCAGTTACTAAAATTTTAATTTAAAAATCTTATTCAATTTGCCTATTTTAGGGAAACTACTGATAAATCTCCTATGTTTACAACATCGATAATCTGGATTTAAATTCATTTAGGTAGGCAGGAAACGTATAGAAGGTACAAGATGTTAAAAATTAGATTTACATGATACATTTTTCGCAAGATGAAGGCATAAATTTTTTAATACTTATATAACTAAATTCTTTTATTTACTGTTATATATGTACATAGTAAAAAGAAAGATAGTAGATATAATAAACATTAGTATAAATATCCTAAAATAAACTAATAACCTACCACTTGTTATTGGTTTGCCCACTATTTAAAATAATATCCTCTTTTCATGTTATGATATACAGATTTCTAGAGTTCCTACCCAATGCATGGTCTCTCAAGCAGTGGGGAACAAAAGATAAGCCAGCAGCTGCCGGCCTCGAAGAAATTTTATGACACCCTTTTTGAAAAACTCCATACACTAAAGGCAACCGTAATTTAACGCTAAGATAATATTTACGCTGGTAAGCATACAATATTGCATTGGGTTATGTGCACAGAAATTTTCCGAAAAAAGGCCTATCAGTAATATCGTTAGTCTCGCTTCTTAGAGGCAAGTTTTACCTTGCCTTCAAGATGGCCCCTGAACATCGTTTCACTTGCGACAATGTTATAGTTATTGACTATGGCTAAATGCGTCTTATTTATAGCGTTTAAAATATCGTCGTTAACGAATAGCTACATTCGTGTATATACATACGTTATCTGTCTATATCTATATGTATATAAAATAAAGTCGGGTTAATTAAACTACTTATAACTCAAGAACGGCTGGACCGATTTTTATAAACTTTGATTTTTTTGATATTTGTCGGCCTCAAATAGCAGAATAACTATGAATATATATAAAATTGCATATCCAGAATATCCTTGTCCGAAATATCCACACTGACTTTTTCACATTATATTTTGATATAACACATTTACAAACAAACACTTCAATTTTATTTATCAGTGTAGAAGATGTATAGATTTGTAATAATTGATGTCCACTGCAAATCAGTGACATACTAGAATAGTTTAGTTTAACAATTAGACGCGGTAGGTAGCTCTGGATTCGGGTTCCAGGATTTTGATGCAATTCTTATTTGTGTTCAAGTGAGTCACGGTATGGTTTAGATTTATAATTATACCCAGTAGGTGGCGCTGGAATCGGATTCTAGATTTTTATTTTTTCAGGGCAGGACAACGTCTGTCGGGACCGCTAGTTTAACATCATTAACAATTAATAACAATATCCGTCGTCCAGCGCGACTAGTCCGATCGGGAATAGGAAGGGCACCACCGAAGATCGCATCACCAATAACACATTAAACCCATCGCTATATCTACGAGAAACAGTCAATAACTAAGTACCATATAACATTATCCCAGATGAAGCAACTACATTAGAGGTATTACAATAAGTTAATGAAAATTTAAAACGTGACTTTTAGTAAGATGATATTTAGTTTATTTTTTCACTAAATATGTACCTAATATCAAAAAGCAACGGTTCAGTTTTTTCGCAAGATGAAGGCATAAAATTTTTAATACTTATATAACTAAATTCTTTTATTGACTGTTATATATGTACATAGTAAAAAGAAAGATAGTAGATATAATAAACCTTATTATAAATATCCTAAAATAAACTAATATTTATTTAAAATAATATCCTCTTTTCATGTTATGATATACAGATTTCTAGAGTTCCTACCCAATGCATGGTCTCTCAAGCAGTGGGGAACAAAAGATAATCCAGCAGACACTAAATGCAACCGTAATTTAACGCTAAGATAATATTTACGCTGGTAAGCATACAATATTGCATTGGGTTATGTGCACAGACATTTTCCGAAAAAAAGCCTATCAGTAATATCGTTAGTCTCGGGCTTCACTTGCGACAATGTTATAGTTATTGACTATGGCTAAATGCGTCTTATTTATAGCGTGTAAAATACGTCGTTAACGAATAGCTACATTCGTGTATATACATACGTTATCTGTCTATATCTATATGTATATAAAATAAAGTCGGGTTAGTTAAACTACTTATAACTCAAGAACGGCTGGACCGATTTTTAAAAATTTTGATTTTTTTGATATTTCTCCGCCTCAAATAGCAGAATAACTATGAATATATATAAAATTGCATATCCAGAATATCCTTGTCCGAAATATCCACACTGACTTTTTCACATTATATTTTGATATAACACATTTACAAACAGACACTTCAATTTTATTTATCTGTGTAGAAGATGTATAGATTTGTAATAATTGATGTCCACTGCTAATCAGTGACATACTAGAATAGTTTAGTTTAACAATTAGACGCGGTAGGTAGCTCTGGATTCGGGTTCCAGGATTTTGATGCAATTCTTATTTGTGTTCAAGTGAGTCACGGTATGGTTTAGATTTATTATATACCCAGTAGGTGGCGCTGAAATCGGATTCTAGATTTTTATTTTTTCAGGGCAGGACAACGTCTGTCGGGGCCGCTAGTTTAACATCATTAACAATTAATAACAATATCGCACTCGCATCACCAATAACACATTAAACCCATCACTATATCTACGAGAAACAGTCAATAACTAAGTACCATATAACATTATCCCAGATGAAGCAACTACATTAGAGGTATTACAATAAGTTAATGAAAATTTAAAACGTGACTTTTAGTAAGATGATATTTAGTTTATTTTTTCACTAAATATGTACCTAATATCAAAAAGCAACGGTTCAGTTTAAAGTTATATTAAACTCTCTAAATGCGTGCATATATTTATATAGATTCCGATTTATTTTTGCTAACAAGCGAAATCGAAAGTAGAAAATGTTATAAAACTTCAAAACTATAAATCTTATTTGCCTCGTTTGTAATCTAATGAAGTTTAATTATGGAGATACAAATATTATTTGAAGATAAGTTTTATCATGCAAATGGGCAATTAGTATAACTTTACTAAGCTGATATAAATGCGACATAAAATATGTAAACTACTTAATAATTCTCTTTGTATTGAAATAGGAAATTATTACCTATATTCTATTCTGTATATCACCCAAACTCTCCACTCTCTACCCAATATATGTAAATAATTTCAAAATGGATACGTAACATGTACTATGTGCCCGTCACTTGGATTTTCTTGGTTTAATATTTAACAGAGATTATATAAACAATAAAAAACTTTTTAACAAAAAACAAAACCGATTCAAAAGTAAATAAAAAGCAAAAAAAATAGTTTTTTCTACATCTTGAAGTCGGTGCGAAGTAAACCATAAAAAATTACTATATTTTGCTGTTGTTGTTTTTTTATGTTTTACTTGGTAACACATTCAAGATGTTGTAAAAAATATTGTTTGCTTTTTAGTTACTTTTGAATCGGTTTTGTTTTTTGATAAAAAGTATTTTATTTTCTACCTTTTAGTTACGCTAATACTTGAATAGCTTTAGTAACAAAAAATATATGAAACATATTGCACATGCCTGTAATATTTCACGGATGCTCACGATTTCCCTGACTTGGTAACAATGCGACCACCCTTACCTGGGTGGGAGTATACCCTTTCGAATTTTTATTTTTTTAAATTTGTCCGCAATTGACAAAGAAATCGTGTAATAATTTGTTGTTTTGAAGTGTTGCAATACAAAATTACATACTAGTTCATAGCAGACAAAAAATATATGTAAATCTTGATCATATATCTGAGCGATAAGTTACAGCTAAAACGAATAGATTTTAATCCATATTATATTAAGCACATGCTGTAGTAAATACGCACGTTATGCAGGCAGAAAAATTTCTAAGCTATGCACGCCCTACTACCAGCATTCGAATTCCACGTTAAAAGAATTAAAGGTAACAACCTTATCCAAGAGTAAACTAGTATTACATTCATATAAAATTAACTAAACAATGAGAAAAAATAAGCATAAATGATAAAAGGATATTAATTTGATTAATACGTAGAACTTACCGAGTGCAGAAATAACGTTGCTTAATGCAACTAAAGACTTATTAATGTTTGCACCCTCCTTCTGTCTCCCGCCGCTGCCTTCCCAACCAGCTTTTTCACTGAATAATAATTTAAATTACGGTGTTAAACATTTGTTTCTCAAAAGAACTCACTATTCGCTTATAGGTAATATTTCAGTTTGATATTGAAGTTTCAAATTTTTGTTATAAAAGGGCAGTCGTCTTGAAAGTGCATTGTTCTAAGAAATTAATAGCATTTGTATTTAAGTGGAATCTACATATATTCGGCTCTTTACGCCTTTAAACTTGTCTAATCAAAAAGAGCATATTAACAGCCGTATAAATTGCCTGTCGTGTCGATCTTTAGACATCCTGCCGTCAGCCTGTTTGCTGTGCTCCAGCAAAAAAAAAGACATTCTAGGCTATTTTTATAAGATGAGAATACTCAATGCAACACACCCCATTACCCAGGCACAAACAGTCAAGTAGCGTGAGATTCGTGGCGACTGCCGAAATGCCCTCAGCGCTCCTCTTAGTATCCTAGGCAGTTCCGTAAATAGCCCTTTATGCGCCCTATGCGATCTATAACTGCGCCCTTGTGTTTTTTTTAGATATTATAGGTACCCTAGCTAAAGCAATGCTCTGATAGGCCTACTTTATTTCATTCAGGGTGATAAAATAACGCACAGGGAGCTTGGTGTTGGTGAACCAATTATCTAATATTTTGGAAGAAAAATCTATTTTTTTAAAGAACTGGAACACAAATACGCTTGTGCGCTGCCAAAAAATTGAGCGCGATGTTTTGTCTAATTTAACAGACTTTTTTGATGATACTGGCATGTAGGTACGTATGTGTTGGAATCGAGCACTAGGGGCGCAGCGGGAACTTATCAGGAGCAAACCGAAAAAATAATAGTCCTGCCTGGTCTGGCCATTCTTGCGCCCCCTAGAGTCTACACCCTGTGCCTGGGCACCGGTGGCACCGCCCTATTTACGGCACTGATCCTAGGCCATGGTCATAGGGTGTAACATAGCCAGCGCCGAGATTATAACAGGTGTTGACCTGCACGCATCTTGCTCTAGCGGGCAGACCCCTTCTAAATATAGAATCAGGAATAACTGATGAATTGATATATACTGTGATAATATAATGAATGATTCAAAGAAGTTGAATTTAAGTGCCAAATTGATAAGAAACTATTATAATTTTGGCACTCCTTATAATTTCAGATCCCCTAAGTTGTAAATGTAGTCTACATTGATTTTATTTTAGCCCTGCTACTCTTATCAGTCTGTTTAATAATTTCTTTTCGTATTTGCTACTTAATTAACTATTAAATATTTGACTCTTAATAAATACTAGCTTTTGCCCTTGGCTTCGGTTTCGTTGATCTAGTGTGTAATGTTAATGTATCCCACGGAAATCGTACATTATTACGATATAAATGGGAGCCTATTTGCTATTCTAGACGTCCAAAATATAATTTATAATCTATCTCTGTGCCAAATTTCATCCAGATCCCTTCAGCCGTTTTGCCATTATTGAGTATCTAACTAACACGTATTCAAACTGCGATAGTTTAGTAATATTAAATGCGATAGTTTGAATACGTGTTATCTATATCTAGACTAATATATTATTATATTAGTATAGATATCTATATATTTACAGTTACATGTACCAGCTACCAAACTGACGGACTATTTATTGAAGTTATTAATTTATACACATTTACCTGCCAGCAAGATCAGCGAGGTGTAAGGTGGCGCGAGATGTAGCTATCTCGAGCAGTGCGTGAGATCGCGATGATGTGGAATTCCGCCTCGTGGCTGCTGTGCGACGCCTCCTAGTCCCTTCGGTAACTAGAGCTAGAAGAGCTTCCACATTGTTGACTGCTACCCGTCGGAGATCTAAATACACATTTCAAAATACCTTTAAAACCGATATCCCTAAAAGTTAGCAAGTTATGAAAAATTATTAAACTAATTTGTTATTCAAATACTTTTGAATCATTTTTTTTATAAGCTGGTGAGAAAAGGAGATGAATGAAGAAGTGTTGAATATGGTATAGGAGAAGTGCATAATTTATAAAACTCTGGAGGAAAGAAGGGGATAATGTTTGCTAGGACACGATACGGTCTATGCATGTTGATCAAAGACAAAGTGGAAGCAAGGAGAGGCAAGGGAAAGCCAAGGCAAGCCTTCATGGAACAAATCAAGGAAAAAGTGGGTGTCGTGTCGTTCAAAGAAGTTAAATAATTAGCGCATAATAGATGATTGGAGGAGGCTCCACCGCCAAGAACACAGCTCTTAAATAATAGATAGATAAAATCACTATCTCTAATAAGATGCTAAATATTGTAATAACAAAAGGTACTAAATACAAACTTAACTAAAACTTAGGAATAAAATCTAAACACTTACCCTTTATTCACAATAGTTACACGAAATTTATACATGCGTTCAAAAATCTAAAAGAATAGTGTTATTCATACTCGCATTATAACGTGATTATGAAGAACACTTTGTAATAAATTATTAACGAGCCTATAAACATAATTAAAAATACTTTTTAACGGTTTTATGCGTGGAATTTTATTTACATACATACATACATAACTTCACGCCAGTTCCCTTGCGGGGTAGGCACGAACAACAGAGCGCCATTCAGGCTTATTCTTACACACCTCACTTGCTTCTTTAAAATTCATGGCTCTTAATTTTATTTATTTGATTTTAAATTCGTCGTTTCGAAATAATTGAAATGAACAAGTTGGGGATAAGTTAAACAATAACTTTAATATTACTCATAGACTTCAGTGATCACGGCTACTGAAAAGTGGCCGAAACGTCGAAATAAATATCAAATAAATAAAATTATGTGTACTAGTCGCGAAAACTTAAAAAAGTACTATGAGTTTACAAACCTCGTATAACTATTGTGAATAAGGAGGTAAAATGTATAAGGTACTTAAGAGTTGTACGGAACAATCATTAAAGAAAAAATGTATTTGTGAATATTATGTACTAGTGGCCCGACGCGGTTTCAACCGCGCTCTGTCCCGCTCCCGTGGTATATAGCGTCATGTTATATAGCCTATGACACTCCCTGTTAACGTAGCTTTCCAACAGTAAAAGATTTTTTTTAAATCGGTTTAGTAGATCCAGTAATTACCCCCTACAACGTCACAAACTTTACCTCTTTATAATATTAGTATAGATATATAACTAACTTTGCACATAAGGTCCTTTTGCAGGGTGCTCTCTAACCCGTAAGTCTTTGCGAGAATTACCCCTTCGCCGAGGAAGAGAGTGGAACGTCGGTGTAGCAGTGTCACCCACAAGCAAGTCATGTACCCGTTCGTTGTAGATCTCCAGGAAACTAAAATAGAAATGTATTTTAAATTATGCGAATTTGACTCCTATTATTTATAAGGTATTTACGTGTCCGGCAGCTGAAGATCAAAATTAAATAATGTTCACAATTTAACCTTTAGTGTAGACACTACTGAACCAGGGGTGGGGTGCAAGACGACTGACGACAGTTTCGCGGTTACCAATACTTTACAATAGGGAAGCGGATTGTCAATTGAAATACTTTCTATAAACTTACAGAACGTTGCGACCTCATACATTTCGTTGAGTAGGTAGAAGTCAAATAGCGCATTAATTATTGTTTAAAAGTAATTAATAATATTTTTATTACGATATTATGAATATTATTTTATAGCCGTTCTTTTATTTGTAAAAAGATTATTTATTGTAGGTAACATTGTGTCTGCATCCTAATTTTCGCTAAGTTTGAAACTCATTGGCATATCCCCTATATTGGTCACTTTTCTGACAAAACTCATAGATCCGTGATATATCAGCACCAGCAAGAATATAATAGAATAGATTAGCATTAAGTTAAAAATTTATAAAAGATCTTTGTGTTACTTATTCTAGGACTTGACACCGGCCTTGAGTAATCAATTGTATATTACCCATATCATACCAACACATACTATTGTACATTACACGTGCGTAATCTGCTTATCTTGAGAATAATGAGAATGAAAATAATAATATTATAATATGTTTTGTCTGCCGAAAATAAGTCGACGTTGTCATTGATAAGGATATCTTAACAGATGATCTTTGCAGAAGTACTCATGAAGGTTTCTTGTAAGAGCGGGCTAGCCAGATTACTAGTAGATATACTAGTAGATAGCACTGACGTGCAAAAATGGCACACCTCGGGGTCGAGCAGTGGAGACCTTTTGCGATTTTGTGATAATTTTCGCCAACTAAAAGGTAACAACGTGGTGTCATTCTTAAATATAATTACGTAGGTACATATTTTAACACCTAAACGTATTCATGTTGATGCAAATAAATAACAAATTGAAAACTAGTACCATGAAGAAAACTGAACCTAATTAAATAATGCCTATTAGTTATATTGTATTCTACGTATAATCCCTTAAGAATATAATAAATAAAATACTGAGCCTAGGTCATTAAAGTCAATAGTCAAGATACCCACCCAGAAGGCTATGTTACCTCACTGGATCGCCACACTGATCCGTTGTCCGAGGTAAGAACCAGTCTCTTGAAGAAAAATCACCTGAAAAGACGAGTAGGCGTTTCGAGACACCTTTCTAGTGGATCATGGGCCTCAAAACGGCACAAAAAAGAATCTCACTGAGGGTTGCACACTTGTTCTGGCGCCAAAACGACTGTTCTAGTGGTATTCAGTAAATGAGTTGCAGTCAACATATTATGTAGGACCGCAATAAATAATTGGTTGAAAATGGAAAGAAGAAGTTATTTCAACGTTAAATCCCTGTTGTGTTACAAGCATCCGCTTCGGAGCTTGGGTACATTTTTTTATTTATTCGTCATCGTCATATTTAAAGTTAAGTCAAAATTTCGAAAATCCCATCAGTGCAATCGAACTCAATCTAAAACTTCAATTACAGCGTTCATGAAAGGGTATAGTAGCAATTTGGCAAATGTTTTTCGATTGTCTTCGCGAAGCTATTACGTGAGGGCGTATCGTGGAATCGCAGACACCTCGCCACCTCGCATGCTGATACAACCGTAATAAACAATTCACCAATAAACGACAATAAAGAACACATTTTCCACAGACAATTTCAAACTCTCGTCTTTATTTCTTTAGCGTTTTAGTTGCAAACTGAATGGCTGAATTATAAAAAAACATAAAGCAATTTTATAGTGGATGATAATATTTTGTATTTTATGTTATTTTTTATTAAAAAGGTGACTGAACCTGCAATTTTTAATAACATTTTTCAGTAGCAACAAGTAAGACTCGTCAATTAACTGAAGAATTATAGTTCACCACATATTACAACGCACTGATATCACTAAACAGAATGATTTCAGAACTATCTACCTACACAATGTATGCAATAATTAAAATTAATAAAAATAAGTAGTTAAGTAACAACTAACCGAAATAAACAAAGTTTATAAATAGTTACTATATTTTAGGCAAAATACAAGGCCGCCTTAAGGATAACGCCTAAGGCGATCTCTTTCTGGCTATTAAACAATACATCAATGTTAAACAATAAAATCCCAATTATCTTTATATACTTATACATATCTACTGTTTGTGTATGTTACTAAACTCCTCCTAAACGGTTGGACCGATTTTGATTAATTTTTTGCGTATATTCGTATGGGTTCCGGGATGGGTTAGATTCACATAATTTTTACTCTTTTTAGCACAGGATAACGTCTACCGGGCTCGCTAGTTGTAATATAATATTTTAGAATTTCAGTTATAGCAAATACCATTTAGTGCACAGCGCAAATTCATTGAACTATGCATTAATATGACAGGACATACAGAAAGTTAACATATAAATAAGCTAATAATGTTGACATTTTAATAAACGGAATTCGTATTACCATAGACTAATAAATGACAAAGTGACTTTATTATCATGAAATTTCATCTATCTACATGTACCTATAGTTAATTCCGATAACGGGGATAATTAACATCCCCAATTTAGAAAATATAATATATCGCCTCTTTGTGTTATCTGGAAAATTTAAATTTCAGAGGAAAACTTTTTTAACTTTCAAAAAATAATTGTATTGAAACGAATAACTTTTTTTCCACAATTTATTATAAAAGATACCAATACTGTTTATAGGAAAATAAAATTGGAAACGGCGATCTAATTATCAAATAAAAAAAATATGACTTATCGGACTTATCACGGAATTGAACCAAAGAGGCTTTATATACACTGACGTTAAATATCTGTTGCGCTTATTTCTACACTTTGCATAATCTTCAGCATCTTGTATTGTATTACCGTCGGTACACATAAAATATCATATTACGATGTCAAACTTTTCATGAGCCTACACCTTTTACAAGGGGGAGGCGGACCTGAAGAAAATTCTGACGATACTCATTTGCTATCTACTTAACTTACTTAGGATAAAAAAGGAATACTATATATCCCTGAAAATATAATAATTTCCATAGAAGATAAACCGACAGTTTGAATTTAACATAATAAGGTATGTGAACTTTCATAAAAGTTTGACGAATTTCAGAGGATATGCATTCCTTGTATGCTGCGGCCGTATAGCGTTAGTGTTAAATATTTACGTTCTTATTCATATTGAGTTAGAATAGGATTGTAGGCTTCTTTGTAGTTCTTAAAAAGCCTTCAAAGTTACTCTAACTTAATATGAATAAGACCGTTATACTATGGCCGAATGCGTCTTATTCAAAGCGTTAAAAGTTACGCCATTAACGCATAGCCAAATTAGAGTATCTGTCAATATTTAACGTCATTAATCATGTCGCAAAAAACGCCAACATTAAAGCCATATCTGCGTAAAACGGTCTAAATCTGTAACACTACTGCAGATGAAGCCGCACGTTTACCGTAGCATAGCTATGCGTTTATCCCTATACACTCGTGACACGAATACTTTTATAAATAGAAGAAGTTTATACGAGCGAAGCCGCATAAAAAGCTGTAGCGATAAAATATTTTCTTTACAACATCATTCGTAAATCGAGGCACCTCTAAATGCATCGATTAAAATAATAATAATAGGAACCAGTTTATATATCCGTACTCACCGTTTTATTTCTCCAAACAGTCACAACAAACGGTCTTAAATAGCAATTAAAACTTAGCTCGACGGTTAAGAACTCATAGATAGATACAATGTAGAAGGAAAATTCGACGATATTTTTCCAAGGAGTGTGAAACCTTACTAATCGCGAATACCCCTGACACACGACTAGGGCTTGACATACCTATCGTAGGTATATCGATATATTTTTCAGTATATCTACGTAATGGCTTCTGTTTATACAACTGACTCACGACTGTTATATTTTCTCATATATTTCTAACTAACTGTGCCCGCGACATGGTTCCTGCGTTATTTCACATTATATTTGTATCTTCTGAAGCCTAAAAAAAACTTTCAAACAAACTGGCAAACAAAGAGAAACGGGTTTTTTATGATAAGACATCGTATAAGATAGTATTTTTTTTCCATAGTATAAGTTTTCACTAAAGCGCAGACAGTCGCATAAATTTTATTAAATGGTAGATATAAACTTTATAAATCCCTTAGATTTTAGATAGCTGAATAGCGAAGCGAATCATGTAACTCCTGCCTTGAATTTGGGCGAAGCTTTATATATTTAAAAATACAATTTATTAACAAATAATAATAATAATTTTGAATTATAGAAATAAACGTGTTCTTCCAACACTATTTATTTTATTAATAATAGTTGCCTGAGAAAGGTGCAACATGGAAGAGAAAAGACCTAAACTTCCAGAGGATTATTGCATTTGTTGCTCAATCCGTGAAATTTTACAAAATTAATAATGGAATAGTTGTGGTAGCGTAATGGTTAGCGCACGCGTCCGAATCTCAAAGGACGCGAGTTCGAATCCTGGCCGGAACGCATGCGCCACTTAGGCAATTTTCTGACCTAATGTGCATATTTTTATAATTATCAGATGCTAACAAAGGAAAAAGAAAACCTTGTGATGAAACCTTGCACATCGATATAACCGATGTGTCAAACCTGCCAAATCACCTTGGACAAGCGTAGCGGGTATACTGTCCGCTCCCCTATTATATAATTATAGTAATATAATAATCATTATTATTTAAAATAACTGCATACATAATTAGTTTTTAAAAAAGGGGATTGAAAAAAATATTCCTTTATTACAGAAACTGGAGTAGTTTTCGCAGTTTTACAGTCCTGAATTATGCACAAGCGGATACCTACTAAAGGAATCGTGAGAATAATTTCACGAATTATAGATGGGAAATACTACTCGACCTTTACAAAACACAAACCTACTACATAAGGGCATACATACTAAGTGTAATGTATGAAATCATGATGTTATTATAAACCCCTAATACAAACTAACCTTCTCGTAGGTATATAGATTGTTATGTAAACACATCAGCACGCGCCGGGAGATATCATTAAAGATAGCCGAAGGGTCGATCGCGTGACAACACGGCCTTGCCAGCAGGAAGTCGAGGTGCCACTATTTATAACAATTCAAACTTAATCGTCGTTGTCTTCTATAATCGTAGTCTAACTATCATACAGTAGAACAGGGTGAAGAAAGCAGATGACAGGAATTTATTGTACAAATTAGTCGGGAAGTAAATCCAGTAAAGGACAGGAGTTAGCTAACGATAAAACCAGGGCCGTGTTAACCCTATTAGGCACCGGGGTGCAAGAGTAACCCCCCTTCCAATAACAAAAATACTATATATTGAGTAAATTCCCACATTCCCATTTCTGTAATCGAATTGAGATGATGATGAGATCAAAAGGCTGGTCTATACCTCGGGCAACAATTGTGTTGCCCGAGGTATAGAGCGCTGCCATTCAAAGAGGGAATGCGGCCAATCTTTGGCGACGTTCCCACTTGATAGCGATCTGACAGTGAAATTTTTATGTTAATTTTAATTTGCATATGTAGTTAATTTTTAGTATATACTCGTAATTTATTTTTAAGTTTTATTTGTAAATACAATTTTTAAGGTAGTTTAGTTTACAATTTACTTTTATTTTAATTATAATTATCGTATATTATACATATTACATAATATTGCTAATATGTATAATTATCTTTCGAAATGAAATTAAAGACGATGTTAAGTAATTTTCAAAACTGACATATTTCGCATAGTATATGTAATCGACTTGCGTCCGGCGTCCCCTAGGTCTCTGCGTCCTGGGGCTACCAACCCCTTTCACCTTCGGGTAAAAACGACCCTGGATGAAACTACTGGCTGATTACGCTAAAAAGTAAATATTAAATTATTTAGTAGTTGTAGGACCCCAAACTAAATGCGCCTACTTTGAAATATCAAGCAATGATGACAGGTTTATAACGTGATCATATACCGTATTTAATATTACCGACGCGATATTGAACAAAAGTTTGTATCAGTGGAACATATAGATAGATATATAACACTTTATTACTCACCAACTGCACTTTTAGGTGCCTAACAATAAAATTGGGTATATCCTGGAGATTTACGACTTTTGATATTTCTTTTATGCATAAAGGTTATTAGTATTAGTACAAAGACCAATGTAGCAAGAGATATATTATTTATATTCAGGGCCGTCTTAATCGTATAGGGCGCTGGGTGCGAAAATCAGTTTACCTCGCCTTCCCAATATTAGAAATAACATTTATCTATTATGTCCAATTTTTAGAGTTTCACAGGCAGTTTGGCGAACGTAAAAAACCTTAAGAAATCCTCAGAATTATCAGTCTGTCTATCCTGCCTGGTATGGTACGTGTAGATATAAGGCAATCTCCTGCGCCCCCTAGGTCCCTGCACCCGCAGGTAAAATTAAAATTAAACAATTTGATGAAGAACTTGGGCTGTTGGGCTTTTTTTTTTTAACACAATGACATGACATCAGGCTACTTAAACAGCCCTTATCGCTATTAGGTTTTTCAAAAAAGAAATTAAACCCAGATACTTACCTAATAGTAATTTCGCAAGGATGCTCTTCAGCTAAAGCTTTGCAGATACGAGGGATAAGTCCCGGTTGGGTATCGGTTCCCATCATCGTGTGAGTTTTGCCAGTAGCGCTCTGGCCATAAGCCAAAACGCATGTCGAAAACCCTTGAGATACGCTTGTCAATACCTCACTGCCGATGGTCTCAAATAGCTAAAACCAAACATTTCAATTCAGCAAATTAAAGCTAAAGAACATAGGGGATTCTTCTTCCACGAAAATATACCTACACTTACCTTCTCTTGTGTAGCGTAAGTAGGCTGGTTGGGAGAACATGCACTATCGAAGGTGTAGTCTGCGTGATACCGTCTTACACGTTCTCGACTGTCGCCGGCTCCGGACAGACTTACCTGAATGCAAATTATATTATCAGAAAATATATTACAAGCACTAACTAATCTCTCTCTTTCTCTTTTCTTTCACCATATCCCAATTACTTGGGGTCGGCACAATATGTCTTTTCCTTCCACACTCTCCTATTCTGACATACCTCTTCTGTCACACCGCATATCATCATGTCATCCTTCACACAATCCATCCATCTTTTTTTTGGTCTACCTTTAAATTTGTACCCATCGATCTTGTAGTATAACATTCTTTTTGTCACGTGACTTTCATCCCTCCTCATTATATGTCCATACCAACTTAATCTTCTTCCTCTCAATTTTTCTGTCACAGGTGCAACTTTCAAAGATCCCCGTATGTACTCATTTCTCACCTTATACAAGCACTAACTAATGAGAGAAATTAAGTACAAAGCTCGATTTCCACCGCGAGCGGACCGAACCCATTAGTGAACTTTTGTACCTCGCAAGAGAAAACTGCTTACATGTGTTTTCACCAACAAAGAGTCAGGCGGAAATGACTCAGCGGGCAAAAAGAATAAAAGTGAGCTCGCTCATTTCTAGAAAGAGGAGCAGAGTCATTAATGACTCATTTTACCTCGCAATTGATTGTGTTTTCACCGAGAAAGAGTTGTGCGGAACGATCTAAAGAATAAAAGTCGCGGTCTCACCAACTACTTTGTAAATATCTCTCTCGCTTTTGCCGTCCCACGCTTTCCCGGCCCCTCACCGGCGCATCTCTTTTGCGGTGGAAATCAGACGACTAAACTCTTTCTTGGTGGAAACACAAACCTTTTATGAAAACGAAATCCAATCCGCTCATTTCCGGCTCATTACTCTTAAGCGGTGGAAGCCGGGCTTAAGGAAAGGTAGCATTGTTACAAAATCTTTTTTATTGTTAGATAAAAAAACAATCCCGCATAGTGCACATTATACAGAGTGAATTTTCGAGTGGGCTTTGAGGGCCAATTAAACTATACGAAATACCGAAAAACACTTAAAGGAGTCTCGAGACTGAATCTGAAAAAAACTAAAGTGGCATCATTAGATTTTGAAAAATCCGTTAGTTACCCTTGTTAGGAATCGAAGCGGCTTGTTTTGAAAAAATAAGCACATCTGTATTATATTATACCAAATCATAATGCACCTTGTAAGGATCATTTTCTGTGAATGAATGTCAAACGTCAAACCAAGGGAAAAGGATATTTTTGAACAAACATATAAAGCACAAACAAATACCAAGCTAATAGGTACACCATCCATAAGTTTATTATTCACCTAATAGCTTTTTGTGGCAAAGAGCAATACATATATATAAAAACAATCGGACAAGTGTATGAAAGTCCACACAATATGAAGGGTTCTATAGTGGTGACAAAAATCCACTATTTTCGTTATTTGGCTACACAATCATAAAAAGCGTTTAATTGAAAGTACTCCAGATCTCAAGAACTACCTTCTCTACGGATACCTATACTTTGTAAGTATTTTGATGTTCTATAAAGCCATTCTTTCTTAAAAAATATTGTGACATGCAAAGACAGATAAACAGACAGACAACGAAAATATAAAGCTTTCATTTTTGCTAAAATGGTTACGAAATCCTAGTAATCTGTTTTAAAATAGGTAACCATTTTCTTCAATTTAAATTGAATTTTTTGACATTTCGAGCTGACTTTTAAGTACTTTTAACCTTTCTTTTTTTATGTCCCTGCTCTAACTGGGACAGTGCATTATTTGTTATGCGACAGTGTTATGACGTTAAACATTAACACATAACGTATATTCAATATACCTAATTATGTTATTAACGACGTTATTTTTAACACTATAAACAAGATGCCTTTGGCTACAGACACTAACACTAAAAAAATCGCAGATGGAGAAGAGACATAAAAAACGTCTGTAGGTAATGTAAGATAATTCACTACTATAAAATTATCTAAAAGCCGGTAGTAGGTAAAATGTGTACAGTACTTACTTTGATATTAGTTATAGTAACATAGTGATCATCGATTACATTAACAACCCTTACACGATCGGACTCAGATTTGACTTCTCTGAAAAAATATTTAAAAGACTACAATAGGCAAACCTTTTATTTCTCTGGTTACATATGAAAAGAGAATAGTTAAAAATTACAAACGTTTATTACCAAATTGAAAGAATACATACCTTTCAGAGAATGGTCTTACTCGAATTGCTAACTTAACGTTCGACATAATTATTTAAAAAATCCTAAACTTTTATCTATTACTTTTAGTACAAAAGCACGTAAAACTTTTTAAAAACTGTAATGTCTTAACTGATGTCTCACATAGGACTCATGTGAATGAACTTACGCTACGCCAACGAAGCTATTTTAAGAACTTTTATTTCCTGCAATCCACAAATGCATGGTGAAGTCCTCAACTTATTGAAAATAGAATCATGGGAAAGAATATATTTTCATTACTAGATCATTGATATTATCAATGTACTAGATACATAATACGCCTGTTTTTATGGCAAGAAGTATTGTAATTATACATTTTGTTTTTGTATTTGTTTATATTGGTGAGCAATAAAGTGTTATCTATCTATAATACAATTTTGGATTTTTATCTAAAAGTGCTTAGGTTTCTTAAATTATTAGTACCTACTTACTAAAAAGAACTTGTATGATGTTTATATTATGAATAAGTAATTAGAGCAAAATAATATATGTGTATATAATCAATATCTGTGACCAATTTAATCCCTTAAAATACTGCGACACCCAATTGTTTATTTTAATATTTTACCTTGACGTAGAGTCTAAAAAGAGATTACAACGTAAGCTTTGATGTTCGTTTTGTAGGTATATTATTGGGCACAAGTGGCCCCGTAAAGGTACCTATTAAAGATACTTATTAGCACCCCAAATGTTGATGAAGAGACATGTGTTTGTCAGGATCGTAATAAGTGGAGGTCCACCATTTCCCCCTATGGATAATAAACGTAACAATATCTAAGCGTTATATATTTATGAATTTATCAAATAATAACATATTTTTTAAAGATGAAGTTGCAATGTCCAGCGTTTATGGGCTATAGCTATAAAAATAAATTACTATTTTATTAAACCGCCAAAATAGTGTTATCAATTTGGGTGTGATTTTTTGAGTTTAATCAAGAAAATTGATAAATATTGTAACATGTTAATTAAAATCATTAATTACTGATGATAATCGTATTTATAATGCGATTATGAGTATGTAATTGTACCTTGTTCTGTTATGAATAAGGGAATTGTACAGATAATATAAGCAAATTATGAAAATCAAAATTATCTTTGCTGGCTAAATACACTGAGCAGGCAAAGTCATATGAATAGTTGTAATGGTGACAGTTACGTTTGACAGTCAGGAATCAGAATCATAGATAATATTTTTTAGTCAGAATATTGACATTTGACAGTAACTGCTGACTTTTTATAGTCTATTATTAATGTTCTAAAAAAGTGAAAAATATTCCTTCGGGTTTTTCGGCGCAAAACGAGAATTAGTTTTTTGGAATTCATAATTTATAATTATTATTCAGTTATTTTATTTATGTGATCTCAGACGTTTTATTTATTAAAAAATATCAAAGGTACTTGCACATTTACTTAAAAAATACTTTGTTTCCAGATTACAAAGATGTATTCATTTTGTTTTAAAGAACACATCTACATAAAAGCATTTATAAATAGTTTATTAGCTTATAGTATGTTACAAAAACGCTAAAATATTTTTTATACTAAGGCAAAATCAAAACCGAAGTATAATTCCAATAGGTAGCTTTCTTGATGAAATGGTAAGGGATACTGTAAATAGGTACAAGATATTTAAATTTGTGACTTGAATATGTCAACTCTATTAACAGCAGTATATTTCTCCTTACAACTTTTATTTTAAACCCATTATATGTCAAACCTTATCATGATGCACTTTCTTTAACCTGGTTTCAATTTACATAACAAGTATAAAAGCTTATATCAAGTATTGTTAATGTTCAGTATGTGTACTCAGTTTCCGCACTAATAACACACAAGAAACTTAGAGAAAAACTATTAATAACTCTTATTTTTATTTTACTGCAATAAACAATATTTTATTTTCAAGATGCTAATTCGTAGTCTTGGAAGAGTGCTCAGAAGTACCCTACGAACAGACAAAAGGTTCTTAGCTTCAGAGCCTGTCAAACCCCAAGCTGAGGTCAAAGATGGAGTTGAAACTCTTCAGGTATGATTTTATTATTATGCAATTACTGAAAGTAAAAACTGATAGCTAAAACTTTTCATCTGAACATGGAAACTATGTTCCAAGTAATTTAAAAAAATTATATTAATGTATATAACTAAATACAAAATCTGTAGATTTATTTATACATTACAAATTTGTAGGAGTTGTGTTTGTTATTATAGAGCAGGGATTTCCAAACTATTTTGGGAAAGAGACCCCTTTTCCAAAATGAACTGACACTTCAGACCCTCATAGCTAAAGTACTTTAAAAATCCTATCTTCAGTTTTATTCATATTGATACAAAATACTTGCTTACTTTTTAAAAGTACAACAATGATAGTTCTACTACTATTAAAATATTAGTCATTCTTATAATAAGTTCGTACGCATAACACAATTTATTGTGTCAGTGTCTTAAAAGTTTCAAATAAGAACTTGTGTTAATTAATAGGAGTTGATTTTTAGACCTCATCAACACCCAATAACAGTTCATTTATGTAGACCCTTGGGAAACTGATATTGACCACTTTGAAAATTCCCGTTATAGTGTAACCATATGTCGGAAATAATAAATATCTGGATATAGAGTACTCTTTTATGAAATAAATGGATGTCGGAAGTCATGTAACCAGGTGTGAATGTAGAGGCAATTTATTACCAAGCAAACAAATTACGGAAATGGAGTCACCGAACATTGGAAGGTAATACAGATGGTGAAAGTTGGTTTCATGAAGGAAGTGAAATTGAAGTGGTGCCAAAGTATTACCGGATGATGTCCTGCGGCTTGCTATGAGGATCTTAAATATGTGATGTTCAGGCAGGGAGGAGACAGTCTACAACTAGCAGTGTAAGTCTACACTGGTACTCTAAAAGATACAGTCTGAAGCTACAAGGAGTGGATATATTGTGGTGGATAATTACTGCTTGATAATCGCAGAATTCTTGGAGGGCAATTGCTGTTCGACGCTTGAAAGACGTGGTTGGAACTCTTCGAGTTATCCTAATATTTCTGTGTACTTGTGTGCTATATTTAAAATTGTAATAATTCTAGTGTAAGTTTGATTAATGTTTCAGATTATTGTCATGTTATTCTCAGTCTTTACATATTAAAATCAGTATTAACTGTTTGTTTGACATTATTATTAATATTATAAATCTATCTATTGACTCAAAAAAATGTTTTGAATAATGAATTATACTTTTTCAAGACATATCAAATAATATCCCACATTTCTATGTACTTACACTAAAAAGAATAATCCTCAGTTACATATCACTATTTTTACTTTCCCAGGGATTTCAGTACTCTATTGTGTAGCAGCATTGAATTGTAGCAGTGTCTATAAAACAAATATCTTGTCTCTACTTTCTTGTTCTCACTTAAGATAGAGCTCACTTTTAGTTTTGTAGGATTTTGGAACAGTAAGCTATATTGAGAACCCATGTGAGATATTGTCAGAATAGGAGGTTAATTGTTCTATTTATTTTATTTATATTTTTATTTTAGGTAAACATGTCTCAGAGTAAGAATGCACACAATGAATTACATTAGAATAATTATAATCATAAATAGACATATGACACACAAACAGAGATATTCACATACATACTTCTCTAGCTATTACTTCATAACTGTACTGTGCATTGCACAGAACAGTCCACCCTACCAGCAATCAGCGCTAGGGCGGCATTGGTACTGGCCACACTCGGTTCACCAGGAAAGCACATCCTATAATAAACTTGTTTTTATTAGGATAAGATTCTATAGCCACTGTAGCAAAATCAAACTGTTATAAAATTGACATGTCTGTCTATCTGTTGTTGTGTCACTGTGCTTGTTTGACACGCCAACTGGTGTCCACTGCTGAATTGGCTTCTCCTAATTTATACCACATAATCTGGTCTAATGCTTTCATAGACCTTGTCTAAGCCCTACAAGTAACCTTACACAAGTCATTAGTCCACCAAGCTGGAGAGTGTGCTATATTGTGTTTGCCGTGATGCAATCTCTACTACAGGACTTATCTGCACCATGAGCCATCAATCCTGCAACAGATGCGCCAAGTCTATTTATTCCACTTTTATTTTTAATAAACAAGTCTACCAACTCGAGTTCCGTACCCTTTTCTACTTACTACTACGAATTTTTGGCATTTATACACGCTTCTTAGTTATTTTTGTTTTTATGTGTAACATTTATTCAATGATATTCGTGTTGTGATGTACCTTACTACCTACCTACTTATTCCACTTCAGCTTACTAATTTTATGAGTTACTAGAGATATCCCCGTGGCAAAGACAAACTCTGGCTAGTAACTCTACTTTACTTACATATTACTAACTATTCAATTAGATTTTTTAAATTTATCTGTATATAAAACTTCAGGGAAACATTACCTAACTAGTGGTGAAAACCGCTTCAAAATCCGTTGCATGGTTTAGGATGTGTTAGCGGATGTACAAACTGACAAACAGACAGATACGGAAAGCGACTTTGTTTTATACTATGTAAAAATGTAGATTACCTTGTTGTATCTGTAAGATACACTAATTTCTGGCCTAATTTTTATTTAATGAATATTAATGATTTGCAGAGGTATATTAATTATTTTGTGTGTTTTCAGGCAGAGGCTTTAGATAAAGATATATGCTTATTGGTAGATGAAAAAGATAATATGATCGGCACTGCTACTAAGAGGGATTGTCACAAGGTCGATCCAGATGGCAATGTACTGCTCCATCGTGCATTTAGTGTCTTCCTTTTTAACAAAAGAGGAGACATGCTGCTTCAGAGAAGGTCCAGCCAGAAAGTAAGTTTTAGCATTACCAAAAAATATTGTAATTTGGGTATAGTTTGACCCAAGTTTTATGGCCATACAAATCAGTTTGAATAAGCTTTGCTACCCAATTTTCTGGAAAAAAAGTGTATGTTACACAAATTTCCTAATTCTGAAGGAACTAACAAAAACTACATTTACTCAATAATATAACTGTTTTGCATTCCAACAAAACAGGTATTATGTGTTGACTGAGACACACAGTGTTGCTAGAAGAAAGCATAGTAAATATTTGCCTCTTTACACTATCTATGGTCTAAGACTTACCCATTTGTCCTTGGTTTTATACCTTTCTCTTTCACTCACCAGCATGACATCTCTTTCCTTGATATGATAGATGTCAGATATCTGTCAATTCATATAGTCTTCCACACACCAGCAAGAAACTTGCTGCAACACTGTGTGTCTCAGTCAACACATAATACCTGTTTTGTTGGAATGCAAAACAGTTATATTATGTGTCTCTGTCGACACACAGTGTTGCTAGAAGACCTGTTTGTTATCTGCTGGTGAAAACACAAGTAATACAATGCATATGATGATTAGAGATTTAAAATATTTCTCAAAGTATATCCGATTTACTTTAAGAATTTTAATTTGTCTGTGAAGAAAAAAAAAAAAAAAATTAATACTAATAACCTCACAATTTATCAATTTCCAACAATATTGATTTATATTATTATATGGATAATAGTCTCTCCCTGTCTCCCTAGGTTTGCTGGAAGAAAACTCTCTTTGGAGTTGTTAATCCTGGATAAGATCTCAAGGTTCCTTGGTAAAGAACTTATCTTATGAATCTTCCATTAAAAATGGAAAACCTAAAGGTAAACATAACTAAAGAGCCTTAATAATAACTAAAATTAGTTTATAGCTAATCTTGACTAGGTCTGATATCATTAATAGAAACATCTGTATGTTTCAATACTTATAAGATGCCTCTAATATCTCTTGTACTGGTCATTTTATAACTAACATCTTGTATCAACATCTAGCTAATAGATATATATGTAGAGTAGTATTAATCTCTCCCCCCCCCCCCCCTTTTTTTATAGAGTACTATATTGTATATTTACAAAAAATATTATATACAATGTCTCTGAAAACAGTAATTATGGTTCTTTAAGCAATTTTTATCTTTGAAGATAATGATAGAAATGTATAAACTTGTACTCATTCTCTATCTAGGCTTTTTGACCTCTCAGATACTGTTATAAAATGTTTAATGTGTGTTACAGGACAAAACAATAATTTCAGTGTTTCCGTAACATCCAGCTAGACTGCTTATTATTTTATTTATAATCTTGTTATTACACAAAGTTGTGGCTACCAGCCGATTGTTTTGATTGTCTGGGGATGCCCTGGTGTCAACAGATCATAGATTCTACAGCCTGAGGCAAGTAATAGTAGTGACTATCCAGCTACTAATATGAAATTATATATACTTATATATATATAATTTTATTTATTTATTTTAATTTTGTCAAATAGAAATGCTAATATTCTAGACAAATAGCATTTTAAATTTCTGGTTTGACAAGTGAAATGGTCTTAAGTATTTGATGATCATCTTACATCTCTGATAATGTTATTATATGATAGATAGAAAACACTTTAATTTACACCATTTCAAAAAACTTAAGAACTAGTAATATATGATAGCCTTTTAAAATTTATTTTTGGCAATGTCTATTGTAGATATATAGTAATTGTAGTTGTAAGTATTATTAAGTAGGTGTCTGCCAACTACTTTGATAAGTCTTGCCATTTGTGATTCAGTAAGAGACTTGATCATTCAAACTCTAACTTTTTAAGCAAAAAGGGGCAATCTGTCTGTCTGTCCATCTACTGAGATCTTCCTCCTGTCTTAAATGAGAATTGTTAATAATCTTTGCTTTCAAGTTTGGCCTCCGAAAGCCCTTGGTCTATTCTGGTATTAATAAAAGGAAATTTCCTTTAACCTGGTTCAAGTAAGACAGTATTCTATTAGGCTGGGTGGGGAAAATTGCCAAGCCCAGCCGAAAGTCTCATTTCTACCGAATACATTGTAGAAAAATGAGCACACCTGTCTGGGGCCATTCATCACATACTTTGATGAAAATAAGTTCATGCCTTGGACGCTCCAAATTTTGAACATAGCCTTCATGGCCTGGAGCAGAAGAAGCCACTTCAGAACTTTAGGACCATTTGGCATCTGGCTTCTCGTTCAGTTTAGCTTCCCCGAGAGCTAAGTGGCAGAGAAAGAGAGTTATGCTCCATTGTTCTGTGAGATTCAACAATATGGTAAGCATCTTTATTTATTTACTTTTTTAGGTAAAGGGATTACGTCCTTTTCTCACCATGTATGTACAATATGCACCTCTTTGAGTCATACACTGACTATTTATTCTTACAAACATAGTATACATCTCGTTCCTCTTTGAACTCCAAGAAATTGGTTACAGGCCCACTTTCCAATCAGTGAGCAAATCCTGTTTAGCTGAGCACCTCAACCTGAATTTGAGGTCAAAAGACTGAATAATACAGCTATTTGAGTACTGGTTCTGAGCCCTGCTCTCCTTTGACCAACTTTATTTCAGGTCTTGCTAAACAGTAGGGTTAGATATTCCCTCTTGGCCTGCTCTGTTTGAATAATTTTAGGAACATTTGCATAGTGATTGTGAAGCCAATTCTTTAAAATTGCATAGTATGCAAAATCTCAATTTAGTCATCACCCCTTTAGGAGTAGTAATATATCTATTCCACATGTTTGAAATCAGAAATGTTATTTTTAGTTATGGTTTTTAGGACAATTTCACTCTGCCTCGCCTGGTGTCCCAGACAGTTATAACAATAGGAAAACAGACCTTAGACATTGGAGCAAATAATTTGATCACACCTGAGATTTAATGCTCACATGATGGCAATTGTAAGATAGACTTTTTGATAACTTATATGCCATCCTCGTATCGAACATTCTCAGAGTTTCTGCAACTTGAGAATCAAGGACCTTCCGTCCTGACTGATTCTAGAGTAACTGGATATGGTGTCTATAGGATTTCTGCAATCCAATTTGCTATAATAGCAAATATTTTTGTGCCAAATGTTAAGCCACAAAGCAAGAGCAATAAAGAGGGGAGTTTCCAGTCTTTAAACATCAATTGAGATACTTCTTATCATCTTACAGAATGTCACAGTCTCATAGCATAGACACTTATGATATTATAAGTTTGTATAAATAAGGTTTAAAATTAGTATACAAATAGACCACTACTTTGCTGTCTTAAGATTAATCAAACTATCTCTTATGTTATTATAATAGTAAGATGATAAGCTGTTGTTTTAACCCCTGCTCTCTTATATGTAATTAATACAATTACTTATTGTAATGTGTAACTAAATGTTTGCTGAAAATCTTGCTATAAACCACTCGGAGGAATGTCCGGATGAGGTTTAGCTATTGGTAAGTGAAAATATGCCTGTTGAATGTTTGTTGTCACTAACCAATGTGTCTTAACTTTAATTAATCTCTTTATTTGTAATATAAAATGTTTTACAATATATTACATATGAATTAAGACCTCTGAGGTCCAAGAGGGCAGAAATCAACATCTGACTTCTTTATCAAAAACCATCTGAATGCAGCTCTTTGGATGGAGTCTGTTATATTCACTACTTTTAATAGGTGAACTATCTCTTTTCTCATTATGTGTATTGTGTAGTCTAAACAATTTACACTAAGATTTATAGGCTTGGCTGTATAATTAGTAAGGCTTAGATCACTTGTCATACAAGACATTAGATGTGTTACTTTTTAACTTAAAGTACGTACTTGTCTTTAAATTTTAATCACCCTTGTAAGCCACTCAATGATGCTTTAATAAGTTGTACAACATCAGGGCAAAAATATAGTCTTGACTACAAATAATTTGCAATGTAGTCTCTAATATTTAATTATGGGACATTGGTCCCACTGACTTTATTAATCCTGTCAATAAGTAATGTAAAAATTACTAGGCTTTGGTGAAAATCAGTTGTGGTGCCTCCTGTGAGGACTTAATTTACAAGCCTTCGTTTACAAGACCAATGTTCAGGTGGGTTATAGTCACATGGCACATCTATGTACCATGAACAGATCCAAACTTTCTTTAATATAGGTTAGAAGGCTATAACCACCCAAAGTTATCTTTATATCTCAAATAATAAATAAATGGGCCGACTATCTATACACACCCCAGTGTTTTATCACTGAATTAAAGAAGCTGTTCAACTTCAGCCAGCAGCAGCTGGATGTTTATCCAGCTATAGCCTTTGTTCAGAAATTGTCATTGTTCTAGAATATTATAAAAAACAAATTTGTCCACAATGGTTCTGCACCGATAAGTGGTCTTCTTTTACAGTGAAATGACAAATGTTATGTCTTAGTACAACACTATTAGCAAGACAAGTTTGTGATAAATGTCCTTTCAATCATATTAATTAAAAATCAATTTAATTTTTGACACTAACTCTTGGTTAGCTTAAGTAAACAACCGGTTTACTAACCTCGGTGTTTTATTTCCCCTACTGAGATTTTCAGTTAGGTTTTAAAACAAGTTCAATCCTGTTTGAAAACTCGTAATTGTACTTACATCTCATGTTCAGTAGAATAAAGCAAAATACTTCCCCCTTCGTCCGAACTTGAGAAACGACGATAATTTATCGTAATTGGTTTCACTCGATGTGCTCGTAATAAAAGAAATCACCAAAGGCTTAAAGATTTCGAATGTTGCACATTCCACTTGGAAAACTTACTTGTCGTAGTTTGTACTTATTATAACACAATTAAAAGACGAATGGTAAGTGTTATAATGAAGTACTATATTATTTTCTTGGCACTGTGTTGTCAACACTTCAAAATTCTATTAATATTGAATAGTTTTAACACTTTGAAATAATTTACAAATTTTGCAATGTTTTACCGGCAAAATTTTACAATGCATATGAATTGACAGATATCTGACATCTATCATATCAAGGAAAGAGATGTCATGCTGGTGAGTGAAAGAGAAAGGTATAAAACCAAGGACAAATGGGTAAGTCTTAGACCATAGATAGTGTAAAGAGGCAAATATTTACTATGCTTTCTTCTAGCAACACTGTGTGT
Organism: Dendrolimus kikuchii; assembly: GCA_019925095.2. Classification (NCBI taxonomy): domain Eukaryota; kingdom Metazoa; phylum Arthropoda; class Insecta; order Lepidoptera; family Lasiocampidae; genus Dendrolimus; species Dendrolimus kikuchii. Next base: position 8,457,730 of record CM034405.1, read on the forward strand.
CGACAGAGACACATAATAACCGTTTCTAGAATTAGTATTAAATTTATTGGTAATTAATAAAATATTTGGGCAGTTTTTAGTATTGCCGCTCATCATCATTCAAGTATTTAGTTCCGAGCAATGGCATCATGGCTTTACATTTGTGCCCCACATAACTAGCCTTGTGTAGGATTGCTACGTCATGTATAAAATAATGTATCATATGAGATTTTTTTTGCAGGTAACATATCCAGACTACTACACAAATGCCTGTTGCAGCCATCCACTTTACATAGATGAAAAACCTGAAAATGTCATTATGGCTGCTAGACGTAGGCTTAACGTTGAACTGGGCATACCCCTGGATCAGGTACACATTCTTCAATGTAACCATCCATCATCATTGTCAAAATCCATGGCTTCGTGAATTGAAAGCCTTGGTCTACAATTCACATGAATGAATGAATGAGTCGAGGGTATCAATTTTCTTTCAGCAGCATTGCTGACTTCGCTATCTTACTTTAGATTAGACATGTATATCTACCTAAACATTTAACTACTCTTGACATTCTGAAATAGTTCTAACTAGAGTTTAACTCAAGGTCATGCTATGCTTGTAATAGAATAATATTTACATTTTAATGTATGTAATGTGAACTCCGTTATTAATTATAGTCTGGGTGTTCTGATTATAAATATGTTGTCTATGGTATTTTATGTAATATTAGCTGACATATATTATTAATCACAATCACACATAGCCTATGTCACTCAGGAATCATGTAGCTTTCTACTGGTGAAAGAATTTTCAAAATCAGTTCAGTAATCCAAGAGATTACTTCCTACAAACAAACTCACAAACTTTACCTCTCATCATACCTCATTTTGTATTATAGTATAGATTGATTTAAAGCATGTAATTCATTTGAATTCTGCCTTGGTCTATTGTTCGCTCCAATGGTGTGGAATACAAAAGAATCATAAACAATTTCCATGACATGAAAATATACAATGTTTTTAAGTGCTAATATAATTTATATTCAAACGTCTATTCCATTGTACTTTTTTTTCGGCCCCAACTCGCGATTTCGCGAATATCACTGTAACAAAACAATAACATATTGTCTAGATATTTGAAGGTAAAACTTTACAGTAATTATATATTCCTGTTACGTCATATACCTGGATTCATTTATGTATTGCTGCATAATTAAAACAAGGCTAAAACTGAGTGTAGCCTATATACGTAATAAATCGGTCAAAATAGAAAACAGAATTATATTACCATCAGAGATGATTTCAAGACAGAAGAGAGATGAGATGCATTTCAAGAACATGTTCAGAGTATATATAAAATACCAGAGTCTACCCCACGGCTGCGGCCCGGGTCAAACTAGTTCGTACCTCTGGTTTAAAGCGCACGCGTTAATACAAGTTACATTGTATTAAATTTTTATGTTAGTGCTATTTGTCCCCGGAAGATTCACTTCATTTTATATCGTAAACTATCCGATCTCCTGGCATGAAAAGTATTGATGTCCATTTTCGGTATTAAAACTACATTTAAACAAAATTACAGCAAAACCGATCCTGTACTCCTAGTAGTTTTTCCGTGAAAACTTAACAGACAGATCGACTTACTATCGCATTTTCTATAAACTTTAGAAATGATTGGTCTCCCGTACTTTCATCCTTTATTTAAACCTGTTCTAGTTTTATTTTAAGCTTTCACCGAAAAACTACTGGAGTATTGGATCGGTTTTGCTGTAATTTTGTACGAATATAGTTTTAATACCGAAAAGGTACATGGATACTTTTCATCCCGGGAGATGGGATAGTTTGCGATAGAAAATGAAGTGAATATTCTGGGGCCAAGTAGCACTAACATAAAAATTTAATACAATGTGGAACCTGTGTTAATTTCTTGCTCTTTAAATAAGAGGCACGCACTTGGGTTTGACCCGCAGCGCAGTGTTAGGGAAAACTCTAGTAGACTATATAAACGACGGAGAACAAAATAAATTTTTTTTTTAGAAATCTTGTCTGTTTGTTCGGATTTGCATAAAAACTTCTGGGCCGATTTTGATGCGGTTTTCGACATAACGAGGAGGCTGTGAAGGACAACATCATTAGAACTAGTGCTATAAATAAAACAAAAGTGTAATGTGCTGGCTATTAATAAACAACACATGAACAAAGTGTCTTTGCCTTAATAGAGGCAATAATAAAAGTCTTAATATAAATACTTTTAGTTAGTTTAGGTTATATTTAAATTACTTATTAGTAGTTTTTAGATCAGATGGTAATATTAATGAGGTATTTTTTCTTAAATACTTACATACATACATACATACATAACTTCACGCCAGTTCCCTTGCGGGGTAGGCACGAACAACAGAGCGCCATTTAGGCGCTTAAATACTTCATTTATAAAAATAAAAAACTTGCACCTTAGATGGACCCCGAGCAGTTTGTGTTCATGACTCGGGTGCACTACCACGATCCCGGGGATGGCGTTTGGGGCGAACATGAGATCGACCACATCCTCTTCTTCCAGAGCGACGTAAAAGTCAAGCCCAATTCGGACGAAATATCTGAATACTGCTTTGTACCGAAGGCTGAATTTAATGCGTAAGTATTCTCACCTTACCTAAAAAAGAAATTTATTTACTACTAACTGCGCCCGCGGTTTCTCCCGCGTTGTGATGGAAAATCGTTATATTTTGGATAATTCACACTATATCTTTATAAATTATAGCCTATGTGTTATTCTGATGTGTAAGCTATATTACTGTAAAGTTTCATCAAAATCCATTCAGTACTTTTTGCGTGAAAGAGTAACAAAAATACATCCATAGATGCATTCTTACAAACCTTCGCGTTTATAATATTTATAGGATGGGATATAGGATCCTTCGACTCCTGGTACAACTTGTAAGAAAATTCGTCGATTTATCTGTTGTTCTAATACAAGCGTAACTTATTTAACTGGAAAATTTATGATACAACTTTATTCATTAATTCTTATAGAAATACAGAGATGCTTTATACAAAATCTAGGGCTACTCTTAGTGAACCTATGGTTACGCAATAGTTGATTTTTTACGTAAAAAAATGTATGTGTGTAATTCACATGCAGTAGAAATGAAACAAAGTGTGACAAGGGGTGGGAGGGATTCTAAATTTCATGACGTCACGTTTCATATATTATATCGTTCAACATTTTTAAGCTTTAAAGCACGAAATTTGAAGTATTAACGAAAAACTTCAAAACATTTTCAACTCTTATCTGTATGAGCATATTGTTTAAATGATTAAATATAATGTATTCTATCTCATTCTCTCGCAGGCTTAGTCCTATGCATTTATCGCTTTTTATTGTCGCCTTTTCGATCGAGTTTTAAATCACAACGATTTTAAAGAAGTTTCACTTCAAAAGATCAGATTCTTCTGGATAACATGTGTAGGATAACATAGAAACGGGATAAAGTTAGACGCACACGAAATAAAAATAAATTTTATATTTTTAGATTTCTACCAACACTGGAAGGTCCCATAACGCCGTGGTTCAACATTATACGTCGTCACAGGCTTAAGCTTTGGTGGGACAATTTACATCGCCTCAAGGAACTCGCCGAACCAGAAAAAATACATAAGTTTACCAACGAAAAATAGGCATTACTTTGGGCCTGCGAACATGATACCAAACGATCAAACTATAAGACGCATGGGTATTACAATTTATCAGTCGGAATAATAGTATGTGGCGTGGAGGGTGATGCGGCGTTGGCGGCGAGTAGGGTTGCCAACTGTTTTTGAGAAAAATAACGTATCACATTTATTAAGTAGGGATAAATAATGTATCTGTAAGAAAAAAATATTTTTAATATTTGAATTAATATTATTTTTTTCAATGTTGTTTTACTCATACCCGATTGCGTTAGAAGTATCGGTAACAGTTCAGTATTTATCCATATAAATGTTTAATTTTACGCACCACAATAAAGATTGATAACAGAGTATTCTCACATATTTCATTTTTATGCAAAAGTATTAAGTATATTTACCAAAAATAAAGTATGATACGTTATTAAAAAGTATGATTGGCAACCCTAGCGGCGAGGTCTTCCAACATTGAATTACCCTCGCAAATATATAAGGAGGTTTTTTTTTATTTTAGAGTTCACTATATTACACTGTTGAAGAATATCAAGCAAATATTAAAATAGACGCATTTCTATAACAAGAATATATTTTATTTTTCGAGACGGACGCGTGACACTTAGGAAGGTCATTCAACCGCATTGCTGGTCGAACGACTCCACGGACGAAAGCCGTCGCGACGCTTAGGCACGCCGCCTTGCGCATCTTCGTCGCCGGTTGTAGTTACGACGCGCTAAGTGGACCGTGCGATAATTATATGTGACGGAAGGCCACAAGTACTTCCCATGCGTCTGACAGTTTTAATTTGTTTTGGGTTCATGTCGGAACGGAGTTATAGCATAAAAGCCTAATGTGACGTATTCAATTGAATCTAGACAAAACATCCTCCTTGAAAAAGATAGATAACACTTTATTGTACACCATTACAGAAAACAGAAAATCTTATAGCCTAAAAATATTCTAAATGTGCACAATGGGCGGTCTTATCGCTAAGAAGCGATCTCTTCCAGACAACCCGTGAAAAGATGGCGGGAACTTAATTGCCAACCTAATAAATAGATTAATATTAACATCTACTCACACGCAACACCGAGAAGATAATATAATACTCCTATGGTTTTAATTTAGAATTCCTGCTTTAAAAATTCCCATCGAAATGTTGGGAAGAAAGAAAAAGTTTATGAAGTAATAAATAAGTGTTGTTTATTTCATGAGATAAATAAGAATTTTACGTCAGCTTCGATTTTTATGCTATTGTAACGTATTATGGTGAAAATTGTGGAGAGGTAATTGCATTTAAGGTTGTTCGTTTTTTAATTATCTTAAATTAATTTGGAATTACGACCTGAAAAACGTTATTATATTTTGACATCAATTTTTATGTAAGTAATACAATGATCCTGTTATTTGAAATTTATAATCGTCTAGTTATAAGTTTGTTTATTTAATTGGTTTTATTTCAATATTTATATACCAAGAAATAGATACTGTAAATAATATGTTATTACAAGCAAGTGGGTGCTTTTAATATAAAATATGGCATATTTTCAATATTGTCCGTTTCATTTTGTAGCTTCAGAAGAAACTTTGTTCGTAAGAAGTAGACATTCCATAAAGTTGTAATATCGAATATATCAAAATCCGTCCAGCAGTTTACTCGCTGGGGATGTACAGATAAAAAACTTTTGCCAAAAACTGAACGTATTCCGTCTGTTTATGTAATCAGCCGTTTCTCTCAGAAACTACTTACTGGTAGTAATGATGTTTGATAGGAAGGCGTAGTCTATAGAGTCGCTACACAATGGCGTATCAAAACTGCAAAATAGCTAGGAATTAAGGATGGTCGGCAATACATTGTATGTTTTTATTACATCTTTGTTTTTTATGATTCCGTGGCCCAACGACCAAAAACATTCTCCATTTGTCTCCTCCACAAAACCCGGAATAGTTAGTCTTAATAGGATTTTCGTCGCAGGTCAAGCCTTACGTAACGCTTGTTTATTTAGCCAGCAAGCTTTCACACCTACAGATTACATTACAAAAAAATATATATATAATTGCAGGTAAGGTGTATGGTTTGACCCGCGACGAAAATTCTAAGACAATAAAGATCTATAATAAATAATAAAACTACGTTTTAACTGTTTTATGCGCGGTAATTTATTTGATTTTTGTTATTCCGACGTTTCGACCATTTTTCAGTGGCCGTGATCACGGAAGACAAAGGTGTCAAGTGTTAACGAGTATTGTTAAAGTTTATTTAGCCTACCGCCAACTTGTTCATTTTAATTATTGATTTAGTTTTTTGTTTATGGTTATTATTTACTCTATTGGAGCCTAATCTAATTTACCACTGCTTCGCAACATGTTATGGCTTGAAGAGAAGAAGGGGCGCAAGAAACTACAGCAAACATGCCTAGCTCTAATAATTTTATATAATATTAAAATGGGTGGAAGGAAAAATAAAATGAATTATCAGTCAATTTGGTTTGTGTTCCGGTGCACGCTGAAAGAACTGTGTCTTGAGGTCTGGCAGTTGGTTTTTGCTGGGTTTGGGTCTTAATAGTTTTGATAATCGGATCCCAAACAGGTGGTACTTGCCAACCATAAAGATCTGCCAAATGCGTGTCTATCCGACTTCTGCTTTTGCGACTCGGTTGCAAAATATTGGTTTTTTTTTTCTAGTTACATTAAAACTTATATAACATATATAAACCTTCAGTGAAACATTATCTAACTGATGATGAAAACCGCTTAAAATCTATTGCATGATTTAGGAGGAGTGAGCGGATGTAGAGACAGACGCGGAAAGCGACTTTGTTTTATTTATAGATGTCCTACATATCTATATTTTATAGTCTTACCTTTGTAAAGTATATTTTTCACCAAACTGTGGCGTCTTTAATAGTACATTTTATATTTAACAAGGCTTTAATCCGTGCAAGAACGGAGAAATAATACAATTTCCAGCGGCCGGGTGGCCTGTCGTAAGAGGCGACAAAACAACCCACAGCCAGGTGGTAGAGTGTTTGCCCGACTGGATGGCTACTACCCCTGGTCTAGAATATGCCGCCATAAGAGCCTTGAGTTGTGTTCATAAGTATAAGTGGTACCCGTCTCCCTTTGGTGTTATTTATATACATTGGTAGCACTTGTCTATTGAACTTATGCAATAAAAAAACGTAAGTCACTCATAAATAGGTTTTAGTAATTCATTGATCCAGTGAATCTGATCCAGAAGAAGTGATATACAATTGTTTTCTGGGCCGAGCAGCTGACACCCACTGCAATGTCCTCGTTTGACGTAATTTTCGTCTTTTGAAGAACTTCTTCCTTGTTGGCTTGAATAGCTCCGTGTCGGTTGCCGATCGCAGCAGATATGCATGGCAAGGGATTTGATTTCCAAGGTGTAATCCGTTCCTGTAAGCAGTGTGAAGATAGCGAACTGCTACCACTTGCAATATCTAGTAAGAAGAAAAACCAATAGTTTTGGAGACGAATTGAATACCAGCTACTGGAAATTTATTGGATATTTATTATCGTAATCATGGCTAATGAAAACTGGCCGAAACGTCGGAATAATAAAAATCAAACAAATTACCGCGCTAGAATACCGCGGGATTTGGACATTTTTTATGTTTACTTGTAAAACAGTCCACCTGATGGTAAGTGGTCACCATCACCCATGGATAACTGCAACACCAAGACAACCCATGCGTTGCCTGCTTTATTGAGACTAAATATGAATTATGCCATTTTTGATGAGCCCCATATTGTAGCGCTCTGCGATATTCATATCATCTAGATATCGAAGTGAAGCATACATGAACGTTTAAAGTGACTAAAATCTCTAACAATGGACCTTTATAATAGAGCTTCGTATAAATAAATAGCAGCTAAAATTAAAATGTTGAAATCAGACATTCGCTTAAGTTTTATTAGTATTTATGAATGACAATTTCAACGATATTACTTAGATTAAGATAGATTTCACCGATTACTTTCGCTTCAAGAGCGTAATGTCCTGTATCACATGTATGACTTTATGTTACTTACTGCTTACTTAATAATCGAAAAGCAGTCTCGGTCTTTATGATAATGTGGAACAGTAAGTACCTACATCCAAGGTACATTGTAAAATACTAAAGAAATAACCGCATTGACAAAAAATAGGATACTTCCTACTAATATTATAAACGTGAAGTGTGTAAGAATGTATGGATATATGTATGTTTGTTATTCTTTCGCGCAAAAACTACTGAATGGATTTTGATGAAACATTTTCAGTAATAAAGATTACACATCAGAATAACATATAGGCTATAATTTATAAGGATATAGTGTGAATTATCCAAAATATAACTATTTTCCATCACCACGCGGGTGAGACCGTGGGACACAGCTAGTCCTATAATCCGGTAAATATTATAAACGCAAAAGTTTGTAAGAATGTATGTATGGATGTATGTTTGTTACTCTTTCACGCAAAAACTACTGAATGGATTTTGATGAATCTACAGTAACATAGCTTACACATCAAAATAATACATAGGCTATAATTTATAAATATATTGTGTGAATTAACCAAAATATAACGATTTTCCATCACCATGTGGGAGAAGCCGCTGGCGCAGCTAGTGCTTCATAGATCATGAAGTAAGTATCCTATTTTTACCTTATTTTCTAAAAGTTCATAAATCAAATTGCACAATATTCCATTCGGAGACTATCCCAACAAAATTACTTGCACATTTAATAATATACACAGCAATTCAATTTACGTAGTTAATATTATAAAAGACAAATGCCCGGACCAACATAAAAGAAACTCAATATCCTGAGTATCTATTTACGGTCTTATTCTATTGAGTTAGAGTAAGTTTTTAGTATTCTGTATGGTTCTTAAAGAATACTACAAGTTTATTCTAACGCAATATGAATAAGGCCATTAGAGTATTTATGGTAGTGTAGTGATTTGCTCACCATGGCGAATATAATTAACGCCATGACAGCATTGAATCGCCAAGACACCGACATCATCTCGTTTATCAATTTTTCTTCGCAACCCGCTTGCCATATTGTGAACTGCTTCTAAATTTACATGAAAACAAATTAATTTATATTCCAACTTATTTTTTTTTAAATCAAATGGAATGTTTTTCTTGTGTGTGAATATATAAATATGGATATTTGTCCTTTTTCATTAATATAAAAACAACTATTACAATTAAATAAACTTGAAAATTCGCACAATCCTGTGACCATTCCTAATTTTTAAGAGACTTCCTAATTTGGACGGATTATTATCTCAATTATCTGTTTGCTGAGTAGTAGTACTACCTGTGCGCTGAAGGTTTGCCGGTAGCCTCATTTTGTCACTCGTCGATGACTTCGACGTCAGTAAGGTTGACAAAAAATATTACATAAATAGTTGTTGCACTAAATTTATTATTGTGTATACTTTACATAAGTATATACAATACAATAATAGTAAGTACCTAGTCATCGGCAAACCTGCGCGCTACTTATACATAGATATCCAGAGGTGGTAAAAGGGTATTTGTTTCAAGCGATATTTTGAAAATGTCAGTTGAAAATTTAAAATTACTTAAAAAGCGCATAGTTTATTAACGATGTATCACAGTTAGATAAGAAAATAGCCACAGACTTGGATTAGAAGTTCAAGTTCTTTATATTTTCTTAAGTTGAGAACATTATTATGAAAAAAACATGTCTAGTCTAGTAGTCTCTCCCTAAATGTCGCTTGAAACAAATAGCATTTCACCCCTCGAATTAGGTAGGTATTTTAGAATACGAGCGACAGTACAATAGTGACAAGTTATGTAAAAGACATTGAGTTATAACATGTCTAGAGAGAGCATTGCTAAGAAACAACACCGGCAAAAACGGCATCAAAAACGCGAAGCGTTGCTAAATTCACTCAGCGTTTTAGGGATATCAGGAAAAAAATATTACCCCATTTTTTATAATTAAATATTTTTTATGTAAGTGAAAAGTTTAAATTATCGTTATGATTTAATCGCTCTATGTGATATAATTTAATATTACTCAGAGGTTTTAGTTTTTTTTTAAATAAAGTAATAGCAACAAAAGTTGTGTGTCTTGGAACGAACCATAAAAAAATACATGCACAAATGAATTCATAACACATTTTAGCACATGTAGTAATTTTAATTCGCAATAAAATGCTTGTACAGATAATTAGTACATATTTATGTCTGTTAATTACCAATACTAATGTAATAATTCTAAAAAAAACTATTCATAATGGCAAATTATTTTTGTGTTACACATCATGTTCACGAAGGTTATTAGATGACTATTTATAACCCAAAGATTATCTAAAATCTGCGCTAAAAGTCAGTGAAATCATTTGTAATAGTAGACTTGGAACGATTCGATGGGTTTATATTGGGTAGTAGGCTTTATGTGTAATCCAAAGTTTATATCAGTAATAGGAACTACGGGGTAGGTACACAGGATAGTTTAATGCAGGGACTTAAGAGCAACTAAACCACTTGAAAAGGGCTATTATAAAAATAAAAATATTCATATCCAAAAGTTTTTATTGAAACTAGTTTAGTTTGATTATTTTATGAACTAAAATTTGTTTTTATCATATTAATATATTAAATTATTTCTTTATTAGGAATTAATGGAGATGCAGCTAACAGAATATAGACAAAATTTAATATCTTAATTATGACAATAAAGAGTTATCTATAATATTACTAGCAGCCCGGAGCGGGTTCACCCGCGGTCTGTCCCGTTCCCGTGGTATAAAGCGTCATGTTATATAGCCTATGACACTCCCTGTTAACGTAGCTTTCCAACAGTAAAAGAATTTTTAAAATCGGTTTAGTATATCAAGAGACTATCCCCTACAACGTCATTACAAACTTTACCTCTTTATAATATTAGTACAGATAACTCCGACCGAAGCATCTGTTTTAAACGATATTCAGTTGTTTTAGATCCTCTTTGACGATATTTGCAGCACGCAGCCTGTCAATTCTATGTCAAACGTCATAAGGTTTATATTGTCCAAAGCTAGATTAAAAATAATTTTATATGGTGGTTAAGTATTCTTAAATTTTCTAATTATCCTTCACACAACTTACATCTTATCGCACGATCATATATAATTATTTCAGGTACTTTATTTCAATACAACTGTGCCGTTGATAAGAAAATATAAAAAAACATAGTGCAAAAATAATTCCGAAAATGATTCAGCCTCATTTTGTCACTCGTCGATGACTTCGACGTCAGTAAGGTTGACAAAAAATATTACATAAATAGTTGTTGCACTAAATTTATTATTGTGTATACTTTACATAAGTATATACAATACAATAATAGTAAGTACCTAGTCACCGGCAAACCTGCGCGCTACTTATACATAGATATCCAGAGGTGGTAAAAATGATTTAAGCATCAAGTGATACTTTATTCGCTGGATAGCAGTGGATTTTCCAACAGGGCTCTGTACCCTCCCATGAAGCTAATTCAATCCAACATTGGTTGCAAGCCAATTTGTCAGACTTTGTTCAGAGCATAGGTTGGCCTTCGTCGAGTTCTGACTTGAATTCTTTGGAGTATTCTTTATGAACTGCATTGGAGCTAATGGCATACAAAAAGTTCACCAGAACCTGAATTTATCTCAAGCGAGCCCAAATCAATAAATGGAAACTGATTGAAAAGATTAGTACCACCATAGAAGAATGGCCTATATCTTTAAAGCTTAATTAATTGAAAACAAGGATGGCTATTTTAAATAACTTATTTTTATATATACATAAATCTAGATGTTATTAGTTATAATTCATGTAAACAATATATGAATATTTAACATTCCTCCAAAAATATTTTAGCTTTACTTTGACTGATGTCTTAAGAGTTCACATTACGAGTTATAAGAATAAGATGGTTTCTATACTGAAAGCAAACTATTGTGAGTTATAAATTTGTATGTGCCATATATTTATATGAATTGATTAATAAAATATATCTTTTGACTTATTATTTTGCAAGATGAAATAATAAATAACTTTTAGCAGTTAAACTTGTTTATTTACTTAAACACTTATTAATAATAATTTAGGACATATTATATAATCTTTTCAGAAATGTTCAGTTTTATCTTTTTCTTTTTTCTGCAGGCTAGCATTTGGTTTTTTCTATACATAAAGTTTTCATGTAAACTGCAGTGGATAAGTCATAAAATTCTATGATCAAGCATAACCCTTGCTTATGCAGAAAAGTTGTTGCTAATTTTTTCTGAACCTGAAAAAAAAAGATATAAAGTGTCTATTTAATTACTCGCATAGTCCTTATTTAACTCATAATTTTTCATATTAGTAACTATGTTACACATCAAAATCATATTATTAAGAGATTTACAATCATTAAGGTATTTGTCACAAATCTTCATATTCCATGAAATCCTTCAAGCCATAGATGTGCTTAATTAATCACTTTTAAGCCGGCAAGTGAATATATTTAAAACTACTGGAGAGTTTCATATTTTCCGGTAATTTGTTGTATAAGATCAGATCCATAACATACATTAGCAATCAAACACACTATCTAACCGCCAGGGCAGTGGTGCAATGTCTGTTCCTTTATTTGTATGTATTTATATGAGATACTTTACTTGTATTATAGATTATTAAGAAAGTAATATAGGTTGCTGATTTATTGATTGTACCAAATTATCAAATAAGTAATTAATATTATTTTAATCAGTTTCTAATGAATGAGTGAGACATGTAGCTATTTTTCTATAAATAGGTGCACATTTTAGATGAATTTTGACTTCAACACAAATTATGCTTACATCAATCATATATTAACTAATAATTAACATTACTGATTTCTTATATGGATGAAATTTACAGACAGGAATAGTAATATACTACACAGGTTATAAAAGGAAAGAAGGAAGGAAGATCTATGGACGAACATGTTGAATTTAGAAACCTTCACAAAACTACTTACATCAGGATTTTAGCTCCTCTTATTTCTCCAATATGTACTACGAGTATAGCTATGTACTCTAATAACATTACATGTTAGGTAGGTTTAGCGTATCAGCCTTTGCAAAATTAACACTCCTATTTGAAGATCCGGCCATGTTTAGAAAGAGAAAATATTTAATACATTTTCATTAATAAAACAGTTCACTTTTTTGTCGGATGACTAGAAGATTTTTCTAAGGACGAAACTAATTGTAATGAATAATATTAGAATTTAGAAATGCTGCATTAACCGCCGATCTAAAGCCTAAATACCCAATGTTGCCAGGTTGATAATAGTGAAATTACTAAAATTTGTAATTCTTGTAGGTACACACGTGTGTGTAGGAAAGTAACTCCCAACATATTGACTTAAAAAAGACCTTATCGAACATCGCCATGATTTTTTAATTGAAAACTTTGGTAGATACTTCTAGGATGGGGAAAATGCACTGAATTCGCACGACCGTCACGCTCAGATACCAAGTTTTTATCTCTGAAGTGCAGTCCTAACGACTGATATTTTTTTTAAAGGTCTGACTATAAATACTCCCCCCCCCCCTCCCCCTCAATTGAAACTGACAATACAACCTTTTTATTTTAACTGGATTGACAACATCATTGGATAATGAGACTATGTCTAGGTATCAGACATCATAAAATGATAACCCAAATGTGATACCAAATCAAAGTATTTTAGTGGTCGAATGAGCTTTATCTGTTGCAATCGCCGAAAGAATACTTTATTACAAATTAAGAAAAGTAATGACATCGCAATGGTGTCTAATAGGTAATTTATGCCTGATTATCAATTAATGGTATTCAGTCAAACTGTACATTATTCAGTTTAAGTTATATTATATTGATTTTTCACTAAAGGTCACTTTAAATAACTTAACGGTAACTTTAGAAAATAATAAATGTTGAACACCAAAATATATAAAATAAATCTACCGATAAAATTGCTAGGCTGGCCACACTAAAATGATTACGATGTGTCATAATGAATAATGACAGTAACATTTAAATAGTAGCACAGATTAATATGATTATTTTCTTTTTATAGGCAAAGGAATTAATGTAAAGTTGTCCCCAATGACGTCATCGGATAATTTGTTTAAAAATCGAATTAAAAAAAAACTACCTCTTAAAACACAAAAATATTCAAATTAGTATCTTAAAATACCCTATTTTACATAATAAAAATATAAAATCAGAGGGTAATTTTTTTTGAACAATCCCCATTGATGCGTGATCTAGACGTTTATATGATCTAAGGTAAAAGATGATTACTTTTGGATCATACTGCATCCATGGAACAACAGCTATAAGGTACGTTGTCGGCTACAAACTTCAAGGTCGATCTGAAATCAAGCTCAATTAAGAAAAAGTACCAGAATGTGATTCATATTATACTTAGTCTGGCTATAAATACTGTTACAATTAAAAAGAAACAAAATATTAAATTTGAATTTGGATATATGATTGTTCATTGTGTTTTCTCATTTTGGCGCCAAAACATTGTATAACATTTTGCGATATTAAAATGGAGTGGGGCCATAAAGAGAACCGAATCGCTGTGATTGCATTACACAAAGTAGGTATGGAGCCAAATGCAATTTTTAAAACTCCATACGCTTGGTATTAGTCAAATGTTTATATGATACCTCCTCTGTTTGTGACAGAAAAAGATCTGGCTGTCCACGTAGTGTTCGTACAAAAAAGGTGGTCAAAGCAGTAAGGGAAAGAATTCGAAGAAATCCTGTCCGAAAGCAAAAGATTTTATCTCGGGAGATGAAGATATCACCTAGAACCATGTTGCGTATTTTAAAAGATGACTTAGGACTTGCAGCCTATAAGAGACGCACTGGTCATTTCTTAACTCATAATTTAAAAAAGAATAGGGTGGTAAAATCGAAACAACTACTGAAGCGGTACGCAAAGGGAGGTCACAGAAAAAATTTGTTTACGGATGAGAAATTTTTTACAATTGAGCAACATTTTAACAAACAAAATGACCGTATTTTTGCTCAAAGCTCTAAGGCAGCTTTTCAATTAGTCGACAGAGTGCAACGTGGGCATTATTCGTCTTCAGTAATAGTTTGGTGGGGTGTTAGCTATGAAGGCATGACTGAGCCATATTTTTGTGAAAAAGGTATCAAAACATCGGCACAAGTGTATCAAGATACCATTCTTGAGAAGGTAGAAAAGCCCCTTAACAATACCATGTTCAATAACCAAGAACTGTCCTTACAGCAAGACTCGGCGCCCGGTCATAACGCTCTGTCCGCAGTCTTGGTTGGAAACGAACGTTTCGGACTTCATCAGAGCAGAAGACTGACCGTCGTCTAGTCCCGATCTTAATCCGCTGGATTATGATTTGTGATCAGTTTTAGAGAGCACGGCTTGCTCTAAACGCCATGATAATTTGGAGTTCCTAAAACAATCCATACGATTGGCATTGATAACTGACCTCAACGTTTAAAGGACTGTATTGCAGCTAATGGAGACCACATCGAATAAGCTTTTTATATTTTAAATTGTTTTATATTTATGTATTAAACTAACACACTGTAAAACTTATAAATGTTATTTGCAATAGAAAAAATATTTCTTTGTTACAATATTTATGGCAAGACTAGGTAAAAATTTAAGGACAAAAAATAAATTATGATCAAATGTCTAGAACTAATCGTCTTGCTATGTTATCCATACTTAGCAATAAATCACTTAATATATTTAGAAACTTGCTACTACTCATTTATAGATATTTATTAAATATTCTTTTAAATACATACTTGTAAAAGATCGAAATATTTAACTTCAATCTCGTATGTGCATGAATGGACATACTTTTTCAGTCAAATAATTAGATGATTTAATCGAGATATGGATTTTAAATCACTATAGGTATTTCAGGCGTCTGGAGTCAGGCGGAAGAATCGTGTTGGCAAACTTAGGAAGTCCCGTATCAGGTAGCGAGCGTCAGTTACGACGGTGCTGGTACGGAAATCAGCTAATTATATGGTGAACGAACTACTAGAACGAGAATAGCTATACAAGCTTCGCTTTTTCTCAGTGGAAGCCATAGTTCCAAAAAATGGTCGGATGACGTCGGAGGAAATGATATGCGTGTGACAACCGTGCCAGCTTAGAGAAGAAAAAGTAGAAAAGCAGACTCCAAGCTGCAAAACGGACACTTAACGCACCAGAATTTTAGGCTAAGATTATAATAAATTCGAAGTTACGCGGGCAGTCTTGTCTCTAAAAACACGTCGAATAAAAAGTGGAAACAAATAAATTCAAGGAAATAACTGGGCCCTAAATGTTAGTTAAAGTAGTAGGTACTTACGGTATTTTTGAATCCATAGTCTCCCCAGTAGTACACCAGGGTATATAAAACCACTCTTCAAAAGAAACACGACCACAGCAATGGAACCGTGTCTGAAGCCTATCTATGGCTACCTTAGATGGGAGATGAGTAGAGTAACGGAGCATTGCCTTTGTGATTCCACCCTTAATTTTTGCTGTGAGATAAATGAAGGCATATTCATCCGTAATCAATTAAGGCAAATTATAGCTCACGTCAGATTTTATAGATTCTCCCTCCCACGATTTTTTTTTTTTTTTTTTATTGGACTTGACTTTATGTTGTTGGTCCGAAGACCTTACAACTTTACCGGGGTCTTTGGGGCGAGTGCCTTCGCGAAGCGAAGGCGCTCGAGCCCGGGGGGCAACTTGCTCGAGGGAGCTCCCTAAGGAGTTTTACCTCGGCTGGACTGTTGCCATGAATGGGGAATGAATTTAATGATGCCCACCATAGGGCGACACAAAATACTAATTGAGAACGGGCGACGGGTAATATAAAGCCCGAAGGGAAGGATCACGGCGGGCCGGGATCGGTGGTTTGCGGTGGCCTACGCTATCTTACTGCCGTTTCGCAACGTGTTATGGCTGGGAGAGAAGAAACGGCGAAAGAAACTTCCCAGCAACACGCCTAGTCTATCCTGTGGGGTGAGCTATGTCTCCTAGCGTCCCTCGCGGGGACGTGGAGAGATCCCTCCCACGAATAAAAGTATAGACGGAGCTTAGGTGAAAAAAAGCGCTAAATGAAGTGAAGTATTTTTTTTTTAATTGTGAGTGCAAACTTATGAAGTTTATACGTGGTTTACGTCTGTGCGGTGAATGGAATGTATCCACAGGAAATTATTCCACCTTTATCCGTAGCTGCCAATTCGATTATTTCACCTATATAAGTTCTTGTAACGCACTGCGCGGCGCGATCTTCGTCTGAGGTTTCTCCAGATTATCTGTCCAGATTATATGTATATATATTATTATGTATATATATAATACCTGATTTTTTTTAAATCACACCGCGATATAATGTTAATAATAATCATATGCAAGGAAATTAATATAAAAATTCATAAATCGGTTTTACTTTCTTTTAGAGGAACACGTTTTATGAAAATTGTTTAGCTATGAGAAAAAATTACTGCCAGGTCCCGATAGAAGGGGCAGGCCAAAGAAATACTGACAGAATAAAAATTGAGAACGAATGCGGACTTTAGGCTCCGAAACGAATGCTCCAGACGCGATTGGAATTAAACGCTAGGATAAACATTATAAGTATATATATTTCATTTATAGGTACATGATATATATACAAACCTCGTATTATCGTTGATTGCAGTCCAGAATAAAACATAATGGCTAAGAAAATTATTATCATTATAATTAAGGCCCACACGTAATAGAATAGTCCATTTGTGACGTCATATTCTCTCTTTGGTAGACCAGCTTTGAATAATTGATACAGCCCATACAACTAAATACAATAATTGTAATAATTAAAATAACAAATAGTAAACTTTCTAAAGTCAGTTCATATATCGCCCAACAAATAAGCATCGCTATACAGCGCGGCAATGCAGCCAGCCTTCTAGGCACGCTCCCATCTGGCAGCGATTTGTTACACAGTCTACAATCGCTTGTACTATTTATAACTTAGTTTATTTTTAGCTCTTTTTATTTAATCTATATACATAGTCTTGCCATAAATACTGTAACAAAGAAAATATATTTTTTTATTGCAAAAAACATTTATAATTTTACAATGTGTTAGTTTAATACATAAATATAAAACAATTTAAAATATAAAAAGCTTATTCAAAGTTGTCTCCATTGGCTGGAATACAGTCCTTTAAACGTTGAAGCCAGTTATCAATAGAAACACACACTGTTTCCATGGGAAAATTCTTCACTGCCAATCGTATGGATTGTTTTAAGGACTCCAAATTATCATGGCGTTTAGAGCAAGCCGTACTCTCTAAAATTGACCATAAATCATAATCCAGCGGATTAAGATCCGGACTAGACGACGGCCAGTCTTCAGCTCTGTTGAAGTCCGAAACGTTCGTTTCCAACCAAGACTGCGTGGAGTGAACTTTATGACCCAGCGCCAAGTCTTACTGGAAGGACCATTCTTGGTTATTGAACATGGTATTGTTAAGGGGCTTAACTACCTTCTCAAAAATGGTATCTTGATACACTTGTGCCGAAGTTTTGATACCTTTTTCACAAAAATATGCCTCAGTCACTCCTTCATAGCTACCACCCCACCAAACCATCACTGAAGACAGATAATGTTGCTCAATTGTAAAAAAATTCTCATCCTTAAACAAAAATTTTCTGTGACCTCCCTTTGTGTACCGCTTCAATAGTTGTTTCGATTTTACCATGCTATTCTTTTTTAAATTATGAGTTAAGAAATGACCAGTGCATCTCTTATAGGCTGCAAGTCCTAAGTCATCTTTTAAAATACGCGACATGGTTCTAGGTGATATCTTCATCTCCCGAGATAAAATCTTTTGCTTTCGGACAGGATTTCTTCGAATTCTTTTACTTACTGCTTTGACCACCTTTTTCGTATGAACACTACGTGGATGGCCAGATCTTTTTCTGTCACAAACAGAGGATGTCTCATTATACCTATTAATAGCCCGGTACACACACATTTGACTAATACCAAGTGTATGGAGTTTAAAAAATTGCATTTGGCTCCGTACCTACTTTGTGTAATGCAATCACAGCGATTCGGTTTTCTTTATCGTCCCACTCCATTTTAATATCGCAAAATGTTGTACAATGTTTTGGCGCCAAAATGAGAAAACACAATGAACAATCATATAAAAATAACAGATTCCAAATTCAAATGTAATATTTTGTTTCTTTTAATGTAGAATGAAATAATTGTATTAAATATATCAATTGTTGTCAGCTGAAAATTTACATCGAAGAATATACAACTTAATTTATTAAAGATAAAAACTACAAATAGTAAATAGGTCCCAAATCACCGTCAGTTGGGAACGTTCCCAAAACGCTGGCTGCATTGCCACGTTGTATGGCAACGCTTATGCGTTGCCCAAAATACAGGCCAGCGTTTTGGTTTCGTGAGACATCTATCAACCGTTTTGATAGGTCTCGATAAAGGCGATGGGCTTCTGGACCCCATGGCCCGAGAGTTTCGACACCAAAAGCCGCAAATATATATCCACTACCAACGGATGCATATTTGCGGCGTTTTAGGTCCTCTTGTCGGGCGGCAGCTGCACCAGCTACCACAGCCGTATCCGGAAGATGGGACGCTGCCAAAGTGTCAACGCACGTTGCGTCCCAAACTAATGGTCGTCCCATCTTCCATGGCACCAAAGACATCCCGTCCGGTCTCTTGCCATCGTCGCGACACAGTCCATTTGGCTCTAAAATGGCTGGGGTCCCGGTGGTGACAAGAGCCCGGCGGATAATGTCATTTAGTGCAGCATGGCGTGGTATTCTGCCGGCGCTTCTGACGCATGACAAGCCATGGTGACCTAAACCACCGACTTTATCTCCGCATTGACAGTGATGAGGGACTACAGTCGGTGCCCCCAGTCGAATAGAGGCAGCAATCCTAAATGTAGTGTCATCTAGGAGTGTGCCTAAATTTGATGAGGGCAGCGCCTGAAGCCACAAGCCTGACTCCCATTTTGAGACTGCTAAGAGGCGGGCTCGCTCAGCTTCGTTGACACTAGTGGATAAGAGATTTTTATACACTAACTTGCTGAGCGGCCCGTCCCAAAGCTTCTGTGATTTGGGCTCTACTGGATAATTTTGACTTTTGTTGAATTTTGTTTCTTTTTAATTGTGACAATATTTATGGCCAGACTAAGTATACACCATATAATTGAAATCCACATATATAGTGACTCATCACGATATCTCAGGAACTATAATACCTATAGACTTGAGGTCAGCTAAGAACGGATTTTACGGCACGCGAAGCGAGCGGGTATCAGCTAGTAATAAATATAATTTACTACAGAGCTGCTAGCTACATGGGAACTACAAAACATAAAATGTACTTCTAAACCTCAATAACTACTGCAATAACAGATCCACATGCAATTATAACAGGTATTGCATTCCCATCTGGCCAGCATACAAGATCCAATAGAGTGCCTTCCTCGCTGCGTATGCTTTCTGAGGTATTAACAAGCCATATTAAATAAAATATAACTACAGGCATGCATGCCATTAATAACATTCTTATGTTATTAAATGCTGCCCAAGTTAAATACATTATTACTGTCTCTTATTACATTAATATACTCTCATGTGTGTATAGGAGAATATACACTGTCAAAATAAACGTAAAACCTTTTTTAATTAAAACACCCTCAACAATATATTTCTGCAAACAAACGGGTCACCATAGGTAGCGGTTGCCAAGTGACAAGCTGTTGTTAACACACTTTCATACATTTCATTTTTTTTTTTTTTTTTTTTTTTTTTTTTTTTATAGCTGGAGTACAGCAGACAGGCAGACGGCCCACCTGGTGGAAAGCGGTTACCGTCGCCTATGGACGTTTACAACACCAGAGGTGTCATCAACGCGCTGCCGGCCTCGAAGAAATTTTACGACGCCCTTTTTAAAAAAACCCATATCGTAGCGCTGTGGGAAAACCACGGCTGGGAGCTCATTCCAAATCCCCACGGTGCGCAAGAGAAACGTTCTAGAGAACCGTTGCGTACAAGAGCGAAGCGGCTCTAGGAAGTGGGGGTGAACGCCCAGCCGATGGCGTGCGGTGCGGTGGTAAAAAGAAGACGAAGGCACCATTCTAAACAGTTCCTCGGAACACTCCCCATTGTATAGTCGGTAGAATACGCAAAGAGACGCGAAGTCTCTCCGAAGGCCAAGCGTATCCAAACCGTCTGTGAGTATGGGATCGTCGACAATGCGAACGGCTCGACGTTGAATGCTGTCCAGGGGATTTAGCTGGTAGGCGGGTGCTCCAGCCCACAAATGTGAGCAGTACTCCATATGCGGCCTCACCTGGGCTTTATAAAGCGCAAGGCGTTGCCGCTGAGTGAAATACTTCTTGGACCGGTTTAGCACTCCCAGCTTCTTGGAGGCAAGCTTTACCTTGCCTTCAAGATGGCACCTGAACTGCACATCGTTCGCGATGTCAACTCCAAGGATCCCGATACTCTTGGAGGTGGTAAGGAGAGTTCCTTGGAACTGAAGCGCTTTTTCGAATGGAGTTTTCTTGGCGGAGAATACGCAGACCTGTGTCTTTGTGGGGTTGAAATGGACAAGGTTTTGTCTCCCCCATTTAGAGACTCTCTCTAAGGAGTTCTCTACCTCAGACACAAGTCTAACCCGACTTTCCTCCACAAATGATTTCATAGAGACTCGCCGGCCGCTCACATGTGGCTGATTAACGCGCCATCAGCACCGGCAACGTCACTTTTGCTCGCGCGATGGTGCGTGCGTGGCTGTGGTCGGTGGCCCGTTTGCGCGCAGGCTTAAACATATCAAGTGTGTTATAGTATATATTATAATAAGTATGAACTTAAACTATTTCACCTAGATTTATTTAGCCCGTATTAAGAATTTAAAAAACAGCATTAATAAATACTACATAAATACAAAAAAATGTAATCAAATCTAACTTGAATGTTCCTCTAAATAATTTTATCTATTACGAACGCTTTTAATTTTAAAAAAATAGTGTTGACGTTTGACTTTGACATTTAATTACTTGAAGTGTTAAAAAAAATGGAAATATTGTTTTTATGGGATTGATATGTAATTTAAATACGTTAAATATTTTATTATAAATTATTAACATTGTTTTCATATTGTTTTTATAGTCTTTGAAGTAATATGGACAAACAAATTCTTTTTAAGTTATGGGTGATAAAATTTTGTTTGAAAGTGGTTTACCCAAAGTTCAATTGTTACTGTTTTCTTGTTTTTATCGCAATAAAGTATAGACTTTGGCATCTGAAAAGTATTTCCAGAAAGGGCATGTGTACTTATAAACTAAAAACAATCCCTTGTTGCCTAGCAAATTATTTGGTCAAAAATCATATTGAAAATAAATCTCAAGTGCTTTTAAATAAATGTATTATAATATCTAAAGAACAATACATACAGCTCGGGAGTGAAAATTTATTCTATTTGGAAAATGGAGTATTGTGGCTAGTATTAAAATTAAGCAAAGAGTGCAAGAAAAAATTCAAAGACAAAGTTAAAAAAGACAATGGTGAACTTAAGTACAATTTTCATTTCATGACCTCTGAATTGCACAAAAAGCTATGGCCAAATGAAGGAATAAACGATATAGATAGTATAAGAATAGTACCAGTTATTGGATCTAAGTTAGTTAATGATGATACTGCTTATGTTACAGAAAATGAAATTTATAATATAGCATCATCATTTGGAATTGAAGGCTGTCGAAACATTGAAATCACCTTCCATTCAATACCATCTTTTGAATATTCAGCAAAGATTGCAGCGATTGCTGAAGTGAGCCTTATATTAAATGACTATGATTTATCAAATGACTTTGTAAAAGATTTGTTAAACAATTATTTTGATTTACCAAAGCTTATAAGTATAAATGATGTTTTTACTATAAATCTCACTCCAGAAATGACAAGAAAATATCATTACAAGTATTTAGATTTAGTTGAATCAACTGGGAAGCTATATTTTAAATGTATAAAGTTATCTAGTGATACTGGAAATGAAAGCAACATCTCAACACAATGTGATAATATCATTCAATCCTATTTTATTGTAAAAGGTGTGACACAACTGACATTAGGGGAAAATGTTCATTCTCTCAAACCTAGAGATGAATACTACAAGTTTCAAGGTTCTGAGGACCCTTTGAAATTGAATAAGTTGTGTCCTACAGGGCTTAGACAAAAGTTTGAACAAATACAAGAAACAATTAGCCCATTCTTAAATGGAGATATAAGTAAGTGAATAAACTAGATCCTTTATTTATTTATATTATTTATACACACCAGCAAAATTAACAGAACACTAGTTAAAACTCCAAAAATTCAACAATAACGTAATATATTTCATAATACTGTCTGGTTATACTTTTTTTGTTATTTATTTTCATTTGAAAATAGGAAAAAATTGACAGGCACTTTTTCATTGATTTCAACAAATCAATGAAAAAAGTGAAATGACAGTTTGTTTTTCTGTTCCGCTAATTGTGCTGGTGTGTATATTATCATGCAACTTTGTACAAGATCTTAAGAAACATCACAATGCACTGGTTTAGCATTCCTTTGCCTAAATAAAGCCTATCTACTTGCAATATATTAATAATCATAATTGATAATAATATTAATCAGATCATTTTCTGGACCATATTAAGTGTTATGATGGCCTCTATCTTCTTGTGTTCAGAGTGTTTGCCTTGCATGGAAACCAAAAAATCTAAATTTATATTGCTAATTATTACAGTAATATAATTATTTGCCTAATTTTAGCTTCAACTACATGAATTAGTGTTTTTTTAATAAAAATATCTTGCTATTCATGTGTAGACCATAAGTAGATTGTCAGGTTCCAATGGGGCCCACTTCTGCTATTACTATATTGTCAAAATCACCGGACACTATTGTCTCAATCATAGGTTTGCCTGATTTCGGGACTCTGTTAATTCCAATGGTGTGCCCGTGGTATGCCTCTCTATCTTAATAACTACTTATAAGCAAAAATTTACAAAATAATTGTCTAAAACATTTACTAGCTTTTCAATATGCATTTCGACTAACACCATTTCTGCTATTGATAATACCATTTTCTTTCTACTTACTTAGTCTGGCCATAAATATTGTTACAATTAAAAAGAAACAAAATATTACATTTGAATTTGGAATCTGTTATTTTTATATGATTGTTCATTGTGTTTTCTCATTTTGGCGCCAAAACATTGTACAACATTTTGCGATATTAAAATGGAGTGGGACGATAAAGAAAACCGAATCGCTGTGATTGCATTACACAAAGTAGGTACGGAGCCAAATGCAATTTTTAAAACTCCATACACTTGGTATTAGTCAAATGTGTGTGTACCGGGCTATTAATAGGTATAATGAGACATCCTCTGTTTGTGACAGAAAAAGATCTGGCCATCCACGTAGTGTTCATACGAAAAAGGTGGTCAAAGCAGTAAGGAAAAGAATTCGAAGAAATCCTGTCCGAAAGCAAAAGATTTTATCTCGGGAGATGAAGATATCACCTAGAACCATGTCGCGTATTTTAAAAGATGACTTAGGACTTGCAGCCTATAAGAAATGCACTGGTCATTTCTTATCTCATAATTTAAAAAAAAAAAAAGCATGGTAAAATCGAAACAACTATTGAAGCGGTACACAAAGGGAGGTCACAGAAAAATGTTGTTTAAGGATGAGAAATTTTTTACAATTGAGCAACATTTTAACAAACAAAATGCCCATATTTTTTACTCAAAGCTCTAAGGAAGCTTCTCAATTAGTCGAAAGAGTGCAACGTGGGCATTATCTGTCTTCAGTGATGGTTTGGTGGGGTGGTAGCTATGAAGGAGTGACTGAGGCATATTTTTGTGAAAAAGGTATCAAAACTTCGGCACAAGTGTATCAAGATACCATTTTTGAGAAGGTAGTTAAGCCCCTTAACAACACCATGTTCAATAACCAAGAATGGTCCTTCCAGCAAGACTTGGCGCCGGGTCATAAAGTTCACTCCACGCAGTCTTGGTTGGAAACGAATGTTTCGGACTTCATCAGAGCTGAAGACTGGCGTCGTCTAGTCCGGATCTTAATCCGCTGGATTATGATTTATGGTCAGTTTTAGAGAGTATGGCTTGCTCTAAACGCCATGATAATTTGAAGTCCTTAAAACAATTCATATGATTGGCATTGAAGAATTTTCCCATGGAAACAGTGTGTGCTTCTATTGATAACTGGCTTCAATGTTTAAAAGACTGTATTGCAGCCAATGGAGACTACTTCGAATAAGCTTTTTATATTTTAAATTTTTTTATATTTATGTATTAAATTAACACACTGTAAAACTTATAAATATTATTTGCAAAAGAAAAAGAAAAATTTCTTTGTTACAATATTTATGGCAAGACTAGGTATTATTCTGCTGTGACAATATCAAGAAGATAATTTAGATTTAGTACAATATGAATTTTTGACACTCACAATGGAATCATACCTTGTATATCTTTGCAACACCAAGATATTGAAATAGCAGAATTAGGCCCCTGGTAGATAGATAGATAATACATTTATTGCTCACCAAATATACAATTTTTTTTAAATGCACAATTACAATATTGTCGTGGTAGAAACAATAGGCGGTCTTATCGCTTAAACCAATCTCTTCCAGGCAATCTAATGTTAAGGAATAATTTAACCTAATCTGGTGATGTAGGTGGTGCAGATTATTAGATAGGCGTCTTGTACAAATATTCTTAAACTACATATTTTATAAATTAAATACACATACTTAAATTACTTTATAAATTAAATACATACAAACATATTAATAAGATGTATATATTAATTAGTCTATAGTATAGGAATTAGGCATCATTATTTAAGAAAAGGTAGCATAATTATTTAAGGAAAGGTGTTTTCTGAGTGCATTTTTAAATGTAGGCAATGTTTTGGGCTCTGACAGTAAGAAGCAGCGCATTCCAAAGTTTGAGAGCCTATATTGAAAAAGAGTTATCATAAAAGGAGGAAAATAAACCTGGTCTTAGTGTCATACTTGACTTGGCTCTACACTCAATTTCTTGCTTGTAGAAGCTATAATGATATATTTTTTTTCAGATGATCTATCTTTGTCTATGCCTAGCCCAATCCTTCCCATACTGCTACTGACAGGTCCTTTGGGGTCTGGAAAACATTTGTTGGTGAGAATTTTAGCCAAGTATAATGGTAAGCTGGGTTGTAATCATTTAAAAAAAATTCTAACTTTAAAAAAATCTGGTTACTAAACTTTGAGTGAGTTCCAGTCACATTTTATATTTGTCATGATTTGTCTTGGATACACTATTTACTTCAAATTGCTATTTAACTACTGAAAACATGACTGTTTAGATATAATATATAATTATCAAATGGATGTTTATATAAACTCTATAATTGCTTTTATTCCACTTAACCACACATAAATGTTATTTGACTTATATTGTAGGTATGAACTACCTACACATAGATTGTAATGCCCTACAAAGTTCTACAGCAAAACAAACAGAAAGCAAAATAACTTCAACAGTGCAGAAGGCAAAGGCAGCAGCCCCTGTTATTGTGCTTCTTGACAACTTTGAGGTATTTCAAACATTTTTATAAGACTTAAATATAACTGCTGTATATATATGTCTTATATTAATTTAATTTTTATTTAATTATAATAATCAGCAAAAAGCTGTACAATAAACAAACTAGTATCTAGACAGATTATAATTTTTTAGTAATTTTCCTATAATTCAGTCTAGTCATTAATCTAATTAAGTCTAGTACATATTACACTTTATAAAAAAGATGTTTATAATTAAACAACTAATATTTACATTTACATAATTTATTGTAGATTATAGTTAACATTATTGCTTACCAAATAAACACAAAAATGTATGATTATATTGTTGTTATATTATTGTTTTGGTAATAACAATAGGCAGCCTTATCCCTTAAAGCAATCTCTTTCAGGCAACCTAACTTAAAGAATAATTTGAACTAATCTGGCGATGTAGGTGGTGTAGAGTTTTAGATATAGAACATTAGTTAAATACACATTGTTATTAACATTCAAAGTTTATTTACTTACCAATTGCAATAGTTTACATTTGTTGAAAGTAATATATGTTAATCTTTTAGGTGTTTGCTGTTGACTCTGAAAATAATGAAGACTGTAGAGTTATGGAATATTTCATGAGTACAATTTTAGACTTATATCAAAACTATACAAAACATCCAATAATATTCATAGCTATAACAGAAAGACAGGATCTCAAGCCAAATATGTTAAGAATTTTCATAGACAAGTTTCATATAGGAAGACCTAATTTAAAACAGAGATACGAAATGTTAGAATGGTTTGTTAGTGTAATGCAACTGAACATAGATGGTATAGAACAAACAACACCAAATGAAATATGTGATAGTTTAGTGTTAAATGAAAGAGTAAAAAATGTGTTACATAAAGTTGCAGCGAAAACTGAAACATTTTTAAATGGTGATTTAGATGTATTACTACATTTTGCAATGAGAGAATCCTATTTAAAACAACATAATAGTTACAATCAGTTGCCACCTGATCCAGATTTGCAACTTGTTAGAGAAGAGGATTTTGATTCAGCTTTAGGTTGGTGCAATTTGTTGGTATATAATACTTCCTTTATCCGTGTAGGAACGGAGAAAGAATATAATTGCCTGCGGCCGGGCGGCCTGTCGTACAAAACAACCCACAACCAGATGGTAGGGCATTTGTTCGACTGGATGGCTACCACCCCTTGTCTAAAGTATGTCACCATAACGACCTTGCGTTGTGTTCCCGCATTAGTGACCAGGTTCCAGTCTCCCTTAAGAGAGCAGCAGCGCGTTTGTAGCACTTTTGATGCTACAAATGTCCATAGGCAATGGTAACCGCTTTCCATCAAGTGGGCCGTCTGCTTGACTGCTCCTGCAATAAAAAAACTTCTGGGTCTTTCACTGCTAATGTATCTGTGTTTATTATGTGCCCATAACCCTTAGTAACTGTTGCAATGTCCGGCTAAAAAGTATCCATTGTATCTAAAGAAAATACATAATAATAAGACCAAAGAAACATCTGAAGAAATTCATCGACATCTTTTTCTATGACATCCACCTCTGTATTTATTACAAACTAGGTTTCGCCCGCGACTTCGTTCATAATAGATGGGTAGCGAGAGTACAGTTATATTACACAGAGAATTTGAATCAGGGAAAATTGCATGTGAATCACAATTTTTTCCGACCTGGCTACTTTAAACCGCTCTCAAAAAAATACCCGCGGGATTCCAGGGAACAAAAGTACCGCAGATTTTAAATCCGGGAATTTGCTGTCGGTCAACGAAAACTGTATTGAAGTCGGCCCAGTAGTTTTTGCGTGAATCCCGAACAAACAGATAAACACAAAAAAACAAAAGACTACACTTTTACAATTTTATAATATTTATTATAGGTATTTAATGTGCTTTTTTTTTCAAATTAAAAAGTTGTCTGTCTTGTTTGTCTCTGATCTCTATAGACTTTTATATAGACAAAAACAGCGAATATAGATGGTGGTTTCCCTAAATTAAACAAATCATATAAATTATAAAACAACCAAACGTCAATTGATCAGAATGTAAAGATTTGGAAGTAAAAATTGTAGTTTCTAATTCCGGTGTTTTAGTTTTATTTTGTTTATATACGCTTGGAACATCTCCAATGTTTTTATATGAAACCAATTTTCATGAAAATCAATTCATATTCAAGTAGACTTTTGAAAAATGAAAAATATTTATTATTTCATAATTCTTACGATGATTATGTAATATCACAAATATCTGCATTAAGAAGACTTATGTTCGAAAAATACGAAAAATTGCGAACCGATAAAATAAAATTCATGATATAGGTACTATATAATTATTCTTGTGGTCCAAAGTTTTCTATTAATTTCAGAATTCATTAGAGCATTACAAAGCCAACACTTAGATGCCCCAAAAATCCCAAAGGTGTATTGGGACGACATTGGAGGTTTAGAAAATCTGAAAAGGGAATTACTCAAAACTATAGAGTTCCCGATAAAGTATCCACATCTGTTTAAAAATTCCAGTTTAAAACGGTCTGGTAAGCTACTTAACTTCTTTATCTAAGTGTATTTATCTTATGATCTTTTAATAACACGGCAAAGTCCGTTTGGTCCACAGTCCGGACAAATTTTTGTAGTGGCAGTCCACTACTATTGTTTTCGGTTTGACTATGGAGCCTTAAAATTAGTGTCACTACTAATACTTCACATCTCATAAATTCCTAATTACTCATTGTTTATTTTCAGGAATTTTGTTGTATGGTCCACCGGGCTGTGGGAAAACTCTTGTAGCCAAAGCAGTTAGCACTGAGCTCAATGTCAGCTTCCTTAGTGTAAAAGGGCCTGAATTATTAAATATGTACATTGGGCAGTCAGAGGAGAATGTTAGAAAAGGTATTTCATATTAAAATCAAAAATAATTTTTATTACTGCTCAAACAATAATAAGATTTGACTTGTGAAAGTTATGACGTGCTAACTTGGTATGCATTTAAAAAATTTAGACTTTGGTATTTTGTATGGTAATAAAAGGTATCAAATTCTAAAGTTTTTATTCAAAATAAGTTCTATTGGAGAACATTTTTTTATGGATATACATATAAGTTAAAATTGAATTTTAGTACTTAATTTAATTCTATTGTTACGAAATTGATGGATGTGAGTTAATTTTTTTTTTTTTTTTTTTTTTTTATTGCAGGAGCTCAGCAGACAGACAGACGGCCCACTTGATGGAAAGCGGTTACCATCGCCTATAGACATTTGCAACACCTAAGGTGCTACAAATGCGCTGCTGCTCTCTTAAGGGAGACTGGAACCTGGTCAAAATGCGGGTGAAATTATCACATAATTTATTAGAAGTACACACACGTAATTCACAGTTGTTACAAACAAAAAACCGAATGCAACAAGTCCATACCATAAAGTAGAAAATCGTAATGTCATAAATCGCGCAAAGTGCGCCGTTATAAGGTATTCGTTCCGAAAGTACACTAGGTAACGTCTCGATCGCAGTTGAAAATCAACTAATTCAGACTCGGCTGACCGACCTTATATATATGTGTGTGTGTGTGTGTGCGTGCGCGCGCGCGTTGCGTGTTTGTGTAGACAGATATGTGTATATATGTAGATATGGCCCCACAGCAACATGGTCACTACTCCTTGGAATTTTCATTGTAGCTTTATGGCTTCCAAGAATTGTATGAAATGCAAACAATAGTAAGAAAGGATTTATGACATCTTATCGGGAGGCACATGGAGGGGTAATAAAACACCTGTAAAGAATTAGTATCGGTTCGCAACACTATGTACACTGCTTCGTAACGTATTATCGCTGTTTAAAGAGAAGAAGCGACAAGAAAGCCCCCAGCAACATGACTAGCTAAAGATTCTTTTTCTTTATGTTTATTTATCTCAGGCTATTTTTTAAAATAAATACAGAAGTTACATTACATATAATTACTTTTCGAATAATTCGTGGAGTTTGTAGCAAACGGTGTATACTCAATAATACCTCAGTTGATTTGACTGTCAAGTAACCTATTTCAGTGTTTGAATCCGCCCGAGCTTCGTCGCCGTGTATAGTGTTCCTGGACGAGTTGGACGCGTTGGCGCCGCGGCGAGGCGCCGCTGGGGACTCGGGCGGTGCCGCCGACCGCGTCGTCAGCCAACTGCTCGCCGAGATCGACGGTGTTGCCAGCACAGGTGTGCCACGTTATTCTAGATGATTTGTTCGATTGAATGTTTAATCATTTTGAAAAATGCGCTTGTAAATTGTTAGATTCCACTCACCGATAGCTTGTTGTAGTTTTTTTAAGAAAGTGAAATGCAGTATCGTATGGACGGTGGCGCCATTTGTGCATTGGGTTAAAATGTCGATTTGATTGACACTCCGGATTTTACAGTGACATTTGAACTAGAATTTGAATAGCGTTTTACAGCAAACCCAACATGATTGATAGACCTTTTTCCGCAGATCGCATCTTAAACAAGACGGATACGCTTTCATACATTCTTGGACCCAGATTGTAAAAAGATGAGAGTCGTTTTAATATATATTTTTTTTCATTTTTAAATGGATGTTTTCTTGTGCTTACATTGAATACTGACTGTGATTCTCATGGACATTCCCCTAGCCTGGACCACAAAGGTCAAAGGGGGTCGCAGGGATGGTCAAGTTGCTCCTACTAGGCATTGCTATCCCCCTCAAACTTCCTACCACTGCCCTCGCCCCAGGACCATAATAGTGTCATGTATAGATTAACCGAGCTAGTATTCTCTAAGCTATCACATACCCATTGTTCAGATTAAAATATTTGCAAAAAACATAAGTTTTAAAGTTCTAGACACCTATAATTAAAACTACGTTGTAATGGTTTTATGCGCAGCATTTTATTTTATTTTTATTCCGACATTTCGGCCACTTTTTAGTAGCCGTGATCACAGAAAAAAAAGATTTCAAATATCAGTGAGTAACGTTAAAGTTATTATTTAGTCTACCCCGACTTAGTTAATACGTAGTTTGAATTATGTGTACTAATTACAATAACTAAGACCTAAATTTAAAAAAAAAATAGTTATTGGATTTAAATAACTAATATAATAAGAATAAGTACTGAACTTGAAATATTATCTCTCTCTTCTCTATAATTCAATAGGTGTAACATGTGTTACCAATTTAATCATAATAATCTAGTTCAACATGAAAATATTTAAAAAAATGATACAAATATTTATTATAAGAACTATGTAAAACAATTAATATTTGTAAAATCAGATGCAGACACGACGAGTTTCGTATTTATAATGGGGGCAACAAACAGACCGGACCTGCTCGAGCAGTCACTCCTCCGGCCAGGAAGACTCGACAAGCTCATCTACGTCGGTCCCTACTGCGGCCGGCACCAGAAGACATCCGTCCTCAAAGCACTTTGCAACAAGTACCTATTCATTATTTTAATTGGAAATAATACTAAAGATGAAGAAATTTGCCTTTAGTTATAAGACCGCCTATTATTTTTGTACCATACAGTACTAATACTAATTAATTAAATTCAGTGCTATGCAATGAAGTATATTCTATTCTATTCTTCAAATAAACGGCAGTTGAGTTACAAATTAATCTATATCTATAAAATACAATATAGATAAGACTTTTTGAATTAACTATCAAAGATTACAAATCCGCTCTTATATTCCAACCGTTGTCATTTTTTGTCCAAATTAAATAAATGGGTTTTATACATTCAATAGCTTGTCAAAAAATGGATGTACAGTTGTGTTTTTACTTCAGACAAAAAGTAAATTAATAAATGCGGACAAAGTAGCGGGTAGCCTGAAATTTACTTATTTGTTGTATGTACTTTCAATAATGGGTTTAGCTATGGGATAGTTTTTATCTAAAAATGAACTAATTTCCGCTGGCCTCAAATTCAAAGATTACACGAGCAACGTTGAATTAATTAATTTTCAGAGAAAGTTATATGAAACTACATACATAAACATATGTTACATTTCAACCTAAATAGACGTTTTATGGGATATAGAGTAATTGCAGATGATTATGGGTGACGGTAACTACTTACCATCAGTAATACGTTTGCCAATTTACCTATAAGCAAACTGAAATAAAAAATGCGAAAACATGTACAAAAGGTACTACATTTATTAAATGCTAGATCACTCAAAGATTTCATAAACTTGAAATAAATCGAACTTTACTGCCATTTTATCGTAAGCGACACTTGGACCCAATATTTTTATTCCAAAAGGTATTTTAAATTATTATTTTGTTTTAAGACTTGCAGTTTTTGATTCAGTACTACTAATTTAAATAAAAATCTTAAAACAAAATAATCGTTTATAATATCTTTTGCAACACAAAATATACTTCGGTATAAATGTTGATTACGATAAAATGGCAGTAAAGGCTCCACATATTCTAGTGAGTTTTCTTTTACTGCTGGAATACAGCAGACAGGCTGACGGCCCAACTGTGATTACCATCGCTTATAAACATTTGCAACACGGGCTGGAATCTTGCCACTAATGCCAGAACACAATTCAAGGTTGCTTTGGCGGCATGCTCTAGCTAGACCAAGGGTGGTAGCCATCCAGACGGGCAAATGCCCAACCACCTCGCAAAGGTGGTAGGGAATTAGCCTGTTATTTTTACTCAAGAATCAAGAAAAAAGAAGAAAGTGTAATACTCTATTTTATTGAAGTAATAACTTCTTATAGGAGGGTAAACCGCTTCGTTGCGTAACGCGTTACGGCGCAAGTCTGTCTGGCTTCCCTTTCTCTCACGCATACGACAGCGGTAGGCAGGCTCCTCCTCTCTCACTCTAGCTCGCAGCACTAGCCGTATTTCGATAATTAGATTAAATAATGTATAATAATATACATACACAAAATTCTAATGTACATATTCAAGAATTGTAATTAAGAATAAAATATGTTTTATAATCAATAAAAGATTTTATTAATAAATAACCTTTTCTTACACCATCATATTAATATACATAAAATTTAAGTAATAACCTAAGCTTTTCTCAAGTTAAACAATTTTACGTCGACAGTTATACACTGAGACCTGAGGTGAATCTAGACGCGGTCTCCGAGGCGTTGCCTGAGAAGTGCACGGGCGCGGACCTACTGCAAGTGGTGAGCACGGCGCGGGCCGCGGCCGTCAGGAAACTGGTCGCTAACTTAAACGCTGGTAATCCTTTATTACACGCACACATATTTAACAGCTCTCCATAGTTACATCGATCGAGACCTATAAAGCCGGTATCAGACGATTCATTTCTGTCTTTCAATCTGAATGAATCAACCAAAGTTGTCCATATAAACATAAACTTGAATCATTCATTATGAAAAGGAATGTATTTAATGTAAAATGGAATCTTACAGATTACTTATTGAAAGTCATGAGTCCACCACCGCTTCCAAAGCAATTTTAATTACTGTTAAAGGAGACGAAGCTGCGCAACAATCTCCTCAGTAACTAATTTTGCTTCGTAATCATTATTATTCGTCTTTTTTTCATGTAGTTTATGCCAGGTTTGGCAAATTATTTTTTATAAATAATTATTACTGAAAGAGCTTGGTAACCATAGCATTATTCACATTCGGTCATGTAGAAAAACTCTAATCATATAAGCTTTCTCATACAAATATTACTTCACTAATTTTTTAAACTTGTTTACTGAAAGCTCTTGAATTTTACTGGGATTTTGTTGAAGAGCATTAACTGAGACACTTTTTATAGTCTTGTAGAAACATTGCAGTTTCATTATAGACTTTGTAGGACTGTATGATGCCATAATTTTCTATAATAGAAATATATGGGATGTTATTTTAACACCTGTTTTTTTTATATGTAAATAATGTTAGAATTCCTTGGAACATGTGTCCAAATCCCTATTATAATACTAACCGATAAAAGTCCTAATTCTGAGCTTGGACCTTCCCAGTTTTCAAGAACGAGCAGTAATAATTGTAATAAAGAAATAACATTTAATTATATTTTTATTAAAATTATATTTAATTTAATCAAATATATGATATACTAGCGGCCCCGGCAGACGTTGTCCTGCTCTGAAAAAATAAAAATCTAGGACCCGATCCCAGCGCCACCTACCGGTTCTAATTGTGGATTTAAACTATCCGGGGATCCACTCAAACACACAAAAACAATATCACCAAAATCGGTCCAGATGATTAGGAGGATTCTAGAACCGGATCTCAGCGCCACCTACCGGTTCCAACGGAATAAAAAGTATCTATGTCCGTCTCCTGGTGCTAAGCTACCTCCCCACCAATTTTCAGCCAAATTGTTATAGCCGTTCTTGAGTTATAAATAGTGTAACTAACACAACTTTGTTTTATATATATAGATTATGAATATATTTTGTTTGCTACAGGTCTGGTGAAAGAAAGTGAATTAAGTCCTGACTCAGTGATACTTGGAGTGTCTGAGATGTGGCAGGGTGTGGAAGCATTTAGACCCTCGGTTACGGATGAAGAGTTAGCCTATTATGAATCAGTGCAGTCACAAATGTGATGGGAAATAAATAACTGCTTTTAGTTGACATTTTATTTATTACATCCCTAATTGATAAATTTTATAGTAACTAAAAAAATAAATATATCTTTTTATCTTAAAAATACCTTTATAGGTATA
This sequence comes from Dendrolimus kikuchii, assembly GCA_019925095.2. Taxonomy (NCBI): domain Eukaryota; kingdom Metazoa; phylum Arthropoda; class Insecta; order Lepidoptera; family Lasiocampidae; genus Dendrolimus; species Dendrolimus kikuchii. Next base: position 8,492,767 of record CM034405.1, read on the forward strand.
ATTAATTTAACTTTATAGCTTTTAAAAATGTAAATAGTTTTGTCAATTTCTAAAAACTTGCTGAAAAATTAAACCAATTGTACCATAGTAACGAAGATTTGAATTACCAACGCCCCCTCTTCTCTCTCTGTGGAATAAAAACAAGCAATTATAATGTTTAAATCAAGCTTATAATTGTTATGGCATGTAATTGCATTCAAAATACAAAAAGAGGCCTGTCGCCCTAAAGCCGCTATTGGTTATTTAAGCTGAGGAATATATTGGAACAAACAAAATATCATTTATTTCAAAGCTTATAATTATATATATATATATATATATATATATATATACTAATATAAAGCTGAAGAGTTTGTTTAAACGCGTTAATCTCTATATTATATTTTCAAAAAAATTAGGGATCCTTCCTAAAAGTCCAATAATGTAACCCAAGGTGTAAAAAAATGACCCGAAAAAGTCCTTACACGGCGTGCGCTGCGAAAACTATTGATTATAGAACAAAATATTGTACTACCACTTTGCAGTACATATAATTGTCTACAAAAAATATCACGTAACCATATGTCTAACTATTGTAGTTATCTCACAATAAGTATATTCTTTTATTTTTTTAAATAATTAAAATGCCGCCGCTTCAAAAACTCTTTATTTTGTACCTTGGTATTAATTCTTATCAAAATAAATTACTCCATATACAGACGAATTCAATACCTTTCTAGAACTTTTTGAATTATTCAATTCGGACGTTTCATTCAAAAGATATCGCGATATTTAAAATGTAAGTATTAGTGTTGTATTCAAATATACTAATATTGTTTGATTGAACGCGCTAATCTCAGGAACTACTGGTCTGATTTGAAAAATTCTTTCAGTGTTAGATATCCCATTTATCCAGGAAGGCTATAGGCTATATATCATCACGCTAAGACCAATAGGAGCGGAGCACCAATGAAGAACGTTTTAAAATCGGAGGGTTTTGAAAGCATATTCCACGCGGACGACGTCGCCGGCACAGCTAGTAATATATATATATATTCCCAGTATATAAAAGTACCCTTTCTCCCATATAATAGAGGAAAAAAATGTACACTAACGCCATCAAGAGAAGGAAGAAATCAAAAGTTTCCATTTAGTGCACATAAGACGGCGCAATGCACTGGGAAGATTTTGAGAGCAAAACATAAACGACAAATGATGGTCATATTTGGTTCATCTCGCATATCTACATATACTAGCCAAAACCGATGCTTTAGGAGGACTCGCGAAGTTTTCTACCGTATCTATAATTAATTATTGGTCGATTATTTATTTATGCGAAAGCAAAAAAGGGATAGGTGTTAAAACCTACGTTTACTTATTATCAAAGCACTGGCGACTTTTAGAAAAGTATTTAAATATTCCATTGACTTTTTATTCCTTCTGTCATTGTATTAGCGAATACATGTGGAATGTATGTAACATTGCATCTGGCTCAGCCTAATCTTTTTTTTCTGGTTTACGAAGCTTATATAAATTGTTCGAAAGTTAAAAATTGCACACCATACAACGGAACGTGCGGTGAAATAGGTACTCTCACCTAAGTAGCTTGTTTTCCGTGCACGGTGTGGTAAATAGATACTTAGGTGAAACAAAAGTATATAAGAATTCACCAAGTGGTTTCATAAATAAACGAGAATAAATAAGCTGAATAATCGAACTTCCTTAGAAACCCTTCTGATCAAATATTTTTCTCACTTTACAGAAAATGAGACGCAGAATCTTAATTTTCATCACGTACTTCTAGCGCCATTGTAAATGCGCGTCATTTTTATATTAAAAATGGTAAATTTTTGTGACTTTTCGACTGATATTAATGTTTGTTTCAGTACTTATTGTACTGTTTTCTCGCAAAAGTCGCAAATGTATTGAAAACGTTTTATGACACTCGTGCTTTGTTTGTTGGTTTTTACAAACTCGTTTGTGAAAGCCAACTTACCTCACTAGTAAATTAGAAAAAAAAATATTTTCCCTTGAAGTTTCCCATACTTAATAAGCACCAAACAGCCGTCAGTTACTTTCAACATTATTTTCCACAAACCAAACTATAGGCTATAAGTAGTACATACCTCTCCAAATAATTATTCTTAATTTTATGAATACTTTAAGATCTAATAAAAAAATTCTAGAAAAAATTCATCGACTTCAAGTATAACTAAAAAGAAGAAATAATTGTTGTACTACATCTTGAAATCGATGCAAACTAAAATATAAAAGTTATTGTATTTTGTAATTTTGTTGTTGTTTTTATGTTTACTACCAACTTCAAAAACTGTAGAAAATAATTAGTTCTGATTTTTAGTTACTCTTAAAGTTTCTTTTTGTATTTTGCATACATACATACATACACACATAACTTTACGCCAGTTCCCTTGCGGGGTAGGCACGAACAACAGAGTGCCATTCATTCATAATTTGCAGTTTGCAAATTATTAATAACGTTTTAAGTTACGTATATAGTGCCCAAAACAATAAATGACTTATATGTAACTATTCTGAAGTTACTGAATTAAAATAATCATAAAAATCGGTTCAGAAACAAAAAAATTATGGTTGAACCTTAGATCATATAAACGTCATGTTATAACTCAATAGGTTGAACATACATAAAAAAATTACATGACAAATTTCTCCTTTTTTAAAGTAACTTGACTCTACCTGCGTACGCCTTTGCTCGCAGCTAATATCGTAGCCGCCATAAAGTTTGCAATTTTGCATGGAACTATATTTATGGACGTAACTAAACTGCAACAAACAAATGTTTCATCAAGGTTGAACCAAAACGTGCTGTGGAGTCTTCTATTATATGAATGAACTCTGTGCAGTGGAGTTTGTGGCTACAACTTGCAGACGAGTTTTTGGCGGGAACTGAAAGATGTGCTGTGCAGTTTTATTTTGTAAAAATGTATAAAATTACTCTAAAATGAACAATAGTTGTAAGATATTGATAGTTTTTGAGTAGTAATTATGTGTTTTGTGAGAAATGTGAACTGTATACCTTTTGAGTTGTCACAAGAACTCCGTTGAATGGCACCAGCTGATAACCTACAGTTCAGCTGTGTTACACAAGGCTTAACAAAATGAAGAAACTATAAATATTGTAAACTAAGATCTGGCTTAAAGGCCTAGCTGCCAAGCCATAAACCTAAATAAATAAATAAGCTACAACTTGCACTACTTTTTAAAAAAATGTATATCAAAAACCGGTTAAAAATTGATTGATGTCTTAGAATATTGATGATTTTATTTTATTCAATTTTAATCACATTCAACTGTTTAAGAAAACATACCTTTTCGAGCTGATAAATTTTAGTATGGACTAAACTAAGTTCCATTACGTGCTCTTGTACCGAATTTAACAAAAATAACAAGTGTGAACTGTGAAGTGACGTTTCCACAGTATCCACAGATGGTAAATTTTATTGCCAGACCACTAAATCTTTCATTTTGTTTATGTTTATCATTATAAATGTGAAACTATTTTATCATACCTTGTATGTATTAATACCTCATGATCTGTCTGTCTCAATTAAAACTCTACTACATAAAGATATGGATGTTAAAATTATTATTATTGCTTAATTATAATTCCTTTTCTAAACCATGATATTATTGGTATATAGGTAATCAAAGTTTAACCTAGCAACACACGAGTTCTTTCTTTCCGATTTCAAAATGGTGAGTGGCTTGTACATTTTATATTCTAAAAAATAAAATCTTACTAATTATTTTGATAATTATTTATAAAATTTCAAATCAGTTTTTGTGTAAAAAATTATATCTCATAAAGTATTATGTTTTAAGAATAAATGTAATCGTGAATTCAAGTGCGAGACCTCGTGGCTTAGTTTGTTGTTATCAATGTTTTTAATTGCAGCCGCCCAAGAAGGACGCGAAGGCTTCGGCCAAGCAGCCCCAGAAAACACAAAAAAAGAAGGAAGGATCCGGTGGTGGAAAAGCCAAGAAGAAGGTAAATAACATATGCACATTCAAAAGTTAGGTTATGTATGCATGATCCTTATACGTATTTCCTATGCTAGCTATAAAGTATTACTGCTATGGAGTAAATATTGGTTAATTAATAATTAAAGGTCAATGTATCAATTTGGTGACATTTTAACTTGTGTAAATTTTTGTTAATTTGCTGAATGATTATAATGAAATAATTTACAATTTCGATATGTGCCAGATGATTATTCATTTTAATCTTGAAAATTATGAGAGTATAGTGAACTGATATATTGAGGCTGATGGCGTAATGAAATAATTAAAAAGTTTTTACGAGAAGTATTTTTATACTAAATCTTAACCATTTAACATTGCAGAAGTGGTCCAAAGGAAAAGTACGTGACAAGTTAAATAACCAGGTGTTGTTTGACAAGCCTACCTATGAGAAATTATACAAGGAAGTGCCACAGTATAAGCTAATCACACCCGCAGTTGTATCTGAAAGGTTGAAAGTCAGAGGCTCTCTTGCCAGGCGAGCACTTGTTGAGCTTAGGGAAAAAGGTATATTTTTAATTCATTGGTTTATTAACTATGTACTAAAGACCCCACTGTAAAACTTTAAAGGAATATTATAATACATACATACATAACTTCACGCCAGTTCCCTTGCGGGGTAGGCACGAACAACAGTGCCATTTAGGCTTATTCTTACACACCTCACTTGCCTCTTAAATATTATAATAATATAGGTATGATTACTATTAAACTATAAATCAATTTAATAATGATATTAATATTCATTTTACACAGATTTTGATACAAAGTGTCTCGTTTAATATTGACCATTTAAATGGTCATTTAGATAGATGTCCTCCATAAATCCTTAGCTACTTTAGCCTGAAGCCTGCAATGTTAATAAGAGAGTGATATTATGGCTTGTTCTTGACAACTAGACCCTAAGCATTTACTATTAAAAATAATGTATTAGTTTATAGGACATGTCTAAATGAAGGGATACCAACTCAGAAAATCCTGTCAGTTCTTTATTAGTCCTATAAATTTACCATTATCAACCTATTGGAAATCATAGCTAAGTCAGGCCTCTTGATGTGTGACAGCTAGTCATTCCCCTTCTACAAACCCAATTGGTTTTTGCAACTTAATGTCCCACTTTATCAAAGGATGTTCTACATTACAGCTGCCTAGATGTGATCTCTGCTCAAAAATTAACTTACTCTATCAGTTACTGATTTTGTGGCAATTGTAGTTAGTCCACAACTACTTCATTTTTGTAAGTTTAGAAGCCACATTGGTGATTTTAACTCTCTATCATGTTGTATCAATCTGAATGCATTCATTTAGAAAAACATGGAAGCATGACTCTTGATAGCTTACTAAGGTATTATAAACTGGTGGATAAGCCTTACCTGTTGTGTAGATTAATTTATAGATATGTGTGAAAATTTTGATTAAAATAAAAACTGGTTTTCATAAATACAGTTAGATAGTTTTAAAGATGAATATTCGTAATATAAAGACCTTGTGTTATAAATGCTTCTTGCATTTAGGATATGCACCTAAGATATATAAATATTACTGGCTCGAAACTTGGCTTACCAAGGTTCTTGATGTATATGTTTCATACCAACAATCTTTTTATTTCAATTAAAAGTGGTAGTGCTAGTGTGGCATTCATTGTAAAGGAGTATAATCATCTCACTGATGTTGAAGTAGGAAAGCAAACAATGCAAAAACATCTGGCTTTTAATACTAATATTAGAATGATGAACATTTTGTTTAATTTACATATTATCAACTAGTTGTGTGTGTAACTCCATCTAAAAAAAGTTAAAAAGCCTAATTTACTCATTATAACATCAGCTATCTGTCAGTAAAAGTCCTGTCAAACTCAGTCTAGCCTTTTCAGAGATTACCCAGAATATCCAGACAGAAAACAATTTTAAAAACCGAAATTTTGATATAAGTATCATATATTCTTTCATATGCATTTTAAAACGCTGTTATTTTGACTTTAGAAACACACTATCTGTATAGATAATACAACTTTGGTGAACAAGTGAACATACTGACAATCGATACTGTCCTGAATTAGGGTGTAACTGCCAGTTTATATAATCTAATATTTATTCTTGAAGTTAATATTTGTATTTTTCTTACTCTTTGTAAAAATGTATAGTTTCTTTAATGGAGCATGTCAAAATTTAACTGAGTTACTGATAATGAATATATGAACCTGAATTGAAATGGAAAGGTTATTAAGTGCACATGTCTCATAATGATGATCATTTTATCTGGATAAACCATGACAGTAAAATACTGATATATTGAGTCTGATAATGATTATTGCCTCTATAGAACAATTTTAATCCAACACAGTGAGCTACAAACAATATTTTTGTTCTCAGGTCTAATCAAACAGGTAGTCCAGCACCATGGTCAGGTGATCTACACGAGAGCGACCAAGGGAGACGACCCTGTTGCTTAGATTATGCTTAAGTTCTTAAAATAAACCAAAAAAAAACATTTTTTGTTTTATTTAATTACACAAGACAATTCAACTTCACATTTGACGAAAATTACTTTTGTTCAATCATAGGGTTTGTACAATAATAAAATTTTGTACCTGCTTCAAATTAACAAGACTATGTAATAGCCACTTCCCTAAAAAATAAGATATTGCGCAGTGTTCTGCAGCTAAAACAGGGGCTCCATCTGAGATATTGTTAGTTACAGTTGGTGACTGGCTAAATTCGCATAAGTTTAAAATGATGCTGATAAACGAACCTTTGTTTAATTAATACGTTAACAGTCTAACATATTTAAATTAACAATAAAATCAGAACTAATTAAACCCATCGCATCGTCGTGAAACGGTCACATAATATATTCCTAATTTTTAATTACCTGGACTAAAATGAATGACAGCTTGCGGACGACCCTTTTATGTTGCAAATCTGGAGCAAGTTACCTACGAGTATGAATAAAAAAGACCGATCGCAGCTGTCATTTTAGTCCAGGTATTTAAAAATCGGAGCATAACAAAATTTGGACTACAAACAATTTAAATTACAAATAAATATGGTCTTCCTCGCTGGTATTGATTGTAATTATCGTCCAGACAATTTGTGTTTCTCATCTAAGTCGACCACTGCAAATCGGGCTGAAGGATAAAGATCACGTAGATGGTCTTTAAAATCTGTTGCGTGAATTTCATCGGCCGTCTCCACCACTACATTTGCCTAGAAAGTAAGAGGAAAAATCTTATAATACTAATTTTTCGTCTTCAAAGCGACTTCAATCGTTTATATATACGTATATACGTTTTTATATGAATTGGTTGGCAAGGTAAAGGCTATTAACATATATTTTTTTATTGTTAGGATGGCAAATAAGCAGACGGCCCAGCTTATGGAGCGTGATTTACCATCGCCTATATAGTACATTTGCAACATGAGGGACGAATCCGACGCGTTGTCAGCCATTTTAGAATTGGATAAAGAGTATGAGATAGAGGGGTCAGACAGAAGGAATAGGACAAAACGGATGGGATTAGAATAGGAGGACAGAATAGGCAATATGGGCAGAAGCAGGCCATCGGAACTCTCACTCATGGCACGAAACACAATTAGCACGAGGCTAACCATTTCACATTGATCAAGCCAGTAATTAAGATATCGATTCCTGCATGGCTTTATCGCAGATATACTCAACGCGCGGCCCGCGAGCCGCATGTGGCCCGTCTGACATACTAATAGTTATACAATTACATTAGTAACACCTCTGGTATTGCAATACTCCATAGATGACGGTAACCACTTTTCATTAGATAGATAGATAGATAACACTTTATTGTACACCATTACAGACAATGAACTAGTATTAGTCTAGTTGGGTACAAAGGGCGGTCTTATCGCTAAAAAGCGATCTCTTCCAGACAACCAGTGGCAAGAATATTGCTGATTAGGAGTGGCGACGGTGGTATACATAATTATTGTACCATTACTTACATGTTAATAATAAATATATAACTTATTAGGTGTGTCGCAAGCCTCTTTAAAACCCTAGGAATAAAAATAGACCTAAATAAACGGATGTTGAGACCTGCAGCACCTTATCTATATACATCTTTGTGGCCCTTATAAGAAAAAGGTTGAGTGTCGCTGCTATATCGCGTATCACATTGACTATAATTATAACAAACTAGATACTAGTGAGTTTAGAATTGAAATGCGAATAGGTATCTAAAATTCTTTGTATATCTTGGAATAGACATTAGCACTAGAGGACATTGATAAATGTTATATAAGAGTTTAGCATTTTCCACTTGGCCCACCCAAGTGTTATGTGTATTTGTTAGCTTACCCAAGTCGTACCAACATCATTGTGCAACCACATTTGTTCGGTAACCAAACTTTTAACCACTGCATTTTCATCAGCGATTGTTTTGGCTAAGTTCTCGAGTCCACTTCTGTGATCGGGGATTGGTACAGCAAAACGAAGCAGCCGTCCAGTGACTCCGAGTCCTCGTTGGATAATTCGTGACAATCTTCCAGAATCTACATTCCCTCCAGTTATGATGCATACTGCTCTATAATTAAAATAATTCTGTATTACTTAAATCTTAGAATGGATTAAACCTACAAAGGTACTGTCTAAACTGATTTCAGTTTACGCACCACTATATGTTGTGAACATTACAGCTGTGATTTCCGAGCTGATCGTATTCTTGGCGCATGGTGATTACCATATACTGAGTCTATTTTGGCCAGGGATGGGTAATAAACATTTTGGTACAGGTCAAAATACTATCAAAATGTTTGCAAGTTATGTCATTAACAACGCGTTCCATTAGTAGCTCACAACGCCCAAAATGTTCCCTTGCCATTCGACCTGGCAACCGCGATCGTTGTCGTCGTGGCGAAAACGTCACTAATGACGTCATCATTTTCGATCACACAACGAACCATGTCAAGAGGTGGGTCGAATTATTGTTCCATTTGGGTTTACGATTGTAACGCCGGCAAGCAAGTGGAACGGGAAAAATCGCGGTTGTGAACGTGGTCGCTGTGAGTCTCCAATGGAACGTAGCCTAAGAAGGCAGATGTTTTTTCCTCATTTCAGCTCACCACACATTACCACATGACGCAACATCTAGGATTTCTATAAAAAGAATAAACAGATACTAAAAGTTTTATTTAGGCTAAGCGAGTAACTGTGGACATATATTTTCATCGTAAATCAAATTTTAAAACCTTCAAATCAAATCAAATCAGAATACCGTTTTCCTCTTAATTCTGGTGCAAGACCTTGCATGACAGCAGCAATGGCGCATACTCCTGCGCCGTCAGCAACAAAGCGTTCGCGCTCCAATACGGCTATCACAGCACGAGCAATGTATGTTTCGTCAACAACCAACTACAACAAATAATACATGAAAATTAATTATTAGATGCAGTTCAGCAATTGCTTTTATTAACCGAATCATTTCATATATTCTGTAACATCATTTAACTATTACTGTTTTTTATTAATATTCGATCACGCTCGTCATCATCACACAAAAACACATGTCTGTGAAAATAGAATCAGAGATTTCCATGGCATAGATATTTCTTGATGCAAAATACCCTTTAATCTAAGAAAATATCTTACCATTCTATCAAGACGTCCTTTCAGGGTGGCAAAAGCATTTGCGCCAACTATTGAAGCATTCAAGCCGTCAGCCAGATTAGGTACAACTGGCACTGATGTAGGACATCCAGCTTGAAGGGCTTTCATCATTTTTGGAACTTTAGAACATTCTGCACCCTGTGATTTGATTATTGTGATTATAGGGCAGGTTGCAAATGCAGTTGAACTAAGAATTTTTAAGAAACAAAAATCTTATTAAGGTGACAGTGTTTTTATCTTTCTTATTCGTGGACTTAGAAATGTATCGATGATCATGATAATGAATTATATTACAATAAGTGTGACTACTATGGATAAATAATACTATTCTTCCATGCTAATACTTAATTACGAAAGGGGATATAAGTAATTATACTAAGTAAGTAAAGGTACTATTATCTTGTACCTTTAACAGAAATATTTCCACGTTATTATAAGATCCTATATTTGTGTAAATGAAGCCGCATGTAAGATCACGCAAAAATAATTGAGAATTGCATACATAAACAAGACAGGAGCATTTCAATTTCTTGCAAGCTACCAATACAGCTGCAAGTAAAGCACCATTGGCCACCGGCACGATCACTGCGTCGGCTTCAGGTAATTGAGTGATTATTTCCACACCCAATGTCCCCAAACCAGCCATGATAAGGGGATCATCAGCACTTAAAGCAAAATAACCAACTTAACGATGTAAAAAATGAATAAAATAAAATCTTTTTATACTAAAACTTTACTTTATATTAGTTGATTTTCAAATTTAATTAATTTAAATTACAGATTGCGATGCGCCTTAAAAAAACTTAGCTCCGTGAGTTTGCATAAATCCAATCAGGCTTTATAGGTAGGTATACTTAAATATATAGACAAATTAATTAGTTACATTTCCAGTATCTAAGTACTAATTTATAAATATTTTTAGGTTTTTTATATGGTTCGCGATTATTCTAGAAGCATAAATTTTATGACGTTATTTTGATATTTAGTAATGCTGATATTCTTTCCTTTCTTTGAAAGGCACTGAATTTAATAGGACACGACGATATTCAATTATTCCAGTTTATATAATATTTTCTTAAGTTTTCGCGACTTGTATACATAATAAAACTATGTTTACGTACGTTACATACGTGTTTTACGTTTAGTTTTAGTAAAACTAAATAATTAAAATGAACAAGTTGGCGGTAGGCTAAATAAAACTTTAACAATAGTCGTTGACAATTGACATCATTCTCTTCCGTGATCACGGCCCCTGAAAAGTGGCCGAAACGTCGGAATAACCAAAATCAAATAAATTACCGAGCTTAAAACCGTTAAAACGTAGTTTTATTATGATTCCAGTTTATGTTTATAAGAATGACTTTGGTTAATTTCATCCGAATAAAAAGACAGAATTAAGTTAAAGTCCTTTTGAAAATCGATTGTGCTATTTACCCTTAAAACAAAAGAATGGTTGATGTAAAGATTACCTTAACAAAATCTGTCTACTATCACATTGCACTTTTTTCGCATAGGATATAGATTCATCCAGAGTGTCTCCGTAAAGAACGCAGTCAGCACCATATTCTGCGCATCGATGTGCGTGTGCCGGTGGCGTGGTTTTTGGTAAAACCACTGTTACCTAAGAATCGGGGAAGTGGAATTGTTACCAAAAATCTTTTTTAGTATTCTTATAAAAAATTCCAAATATTAAACATTTCTTGCCTATTTTGTTAAAGCCGTAGCAACCACTTCGCGGGATATTTATAAATCTTCTAAATAGGTAAAGCTACGTTTATAGATGTATGTTTATACCATATTTGATAAAATTACTCCAATAGTTTTCCAGAGGAAATATTAATTTTATAGTACATTAATAATAAAAAAATAGTTACGTTTTTTACGCAAAGAGCGATATCAAAGATAAAGAGAAATTTATACCAGACAACATACCCACATAAATAATATAATGGATTATTAATAAGTGGATATATCAAATTTAAAAACATACCCTCACTCCTAAAGCTCCACAGTGATAAGCTGCACCAAGCGCCATGTTCCCATGGGAAGGCACTATCACTCCTCGCTCACAGCCCTCGTCACCATATGCCACAAGAGCATTACGAATGCCTCTTTCAACACAACTAAAACAAACAGAATTTATAACCAAATATTTATTTCTCGATGTTAAAAATTACTCAAGTTCGAAACTATATAGAAATACTAGCTGACCCGGCAAACTTCGTACTGCCTCAGAATCAACATAAATAAAAACGTCGATTTCTGAACAACTGGACGAACATCAAACGTTTGACATTCAAAACCAAAAAAATGATAAAAAAACTTCCTTTTAAATTTAATTTGATTTCTGAACGACTTAAATTTAATGGATTTCTAAACGACGGCACGAACATCAAATGTTTGACAGGTAGGAATAGTTTCTAAGGGAAAGCGAAATTGTTGTTTTTACTATATTCCAAGCATTTTTTTTTTCATATTTATTCACCTTTTAAACCTTCCCTGGACTTCCACAAACAATTCAAAAGCAAAATTAGCCAAATCAGTCCAGCCGTTCTCGAGTTTTAGCGAGACTAACGAACAACAATTGATTTTTATATATACCTAGTCGTGCCATAAATATTGTAACAAAGATTTTGTTTCTATTGCAAATAACATTTATAACTGTTACGGTGTGTTAGTTTAATACATAAATATAAAACAATTTAAAATATAAAAAACTTATTCGAAGTGGTCTCCATTGGCTGCAATACAGTCCTATAAACTTTGAGGCCAGTTATCAATAGAAGTACGCACTCTTTCCATGGGAAAATTCTTTACTGCCAATCGTATGGATTGTTTTAGGGACTCCAAATTATCATAGCGTTTAGAGCAAGCCGTACTCTCTAAAACTGACCATAAATCATAATCCAGCGGATTAAGATCGGGACTAGACGACGGCCAGTCTTTAGCTTTGATGAAGTCCGAAACGTTCGTTTCTAACCAAGACTGCGTAGACCGAGCCTTATGACCCTGCACCGAGTCTTGCTGGAAGGATCATTCTTGGTTATTGAACATGGTGTTGTTAAGGGGCTTTACTACCTTCTCAAGAATGGTATCTTGATACACTTGTGCTGATGTTTTGATACCTTTTTCACAAAAATATGGCTCAGTCACTCCTTCATAGGTAACACCCCACCAAACCATCACTGAAGACGGATAATGCCCACGTTGCACTCTGTCGACTAATTAAGAAACTTTCTTAGAGCTTTGAGCATAAATACGGTCATTTTGTTTGTTAAAATGTTGCTCAATTGTAAAAAATAAATCCATCAGTAAAGAAAATTTTTCTGTGACCTCCCTTTGCGTAAAGCTTCAGTAGTTGTTTCGATTTTACCGCCCTATTCTTTTTTATATTATGAGTTTAAGAAATTACCAGTGCGTCTCTTATAGTCTACAAGTCCTAAGTCATCTTTTAAAATACGCGACATGGTTCTAGGTGATATCTTCATCTCCCGAGATAAAATCTTTTGCTTTCGGACAGCGTTTCTTCGAATTCGTTCCCTTACTACTTTAACCACCTTTTTCGTACGAACTCTACGTGGACGGCCAGACCTTTTTCTGTCACAAAGAGAGGTCTCATTGTACCTATTAATAGCCCGGTACACAAACATTTGACTAATACCAAGCGTATGGAGAATTTTAAAAATTGCATTTGGCTCCATACCTACTTTGTGTAATGCAATCACAGCGATTCGGTTCTCTTTATCGCCCCACTCCATTTTAATATCGCAAAATGTCGTACAATGTTTTGGCGCCAAAATGAGAAACGACAATGAACAATCATATAAATATGACAGATTCCAAATTCAAATGTAATATTTTGTTTCTTTTTAATTGTAACAGTATTTATGGCCAGACTAAGTACTATATATTATGACTTTATTAAAGATTCAAAATTTACCTGCCAGTATATTGCAAATTTTCGCACTTGAGGTAAACGTCATAGGCCATGTATTTACTTAGTTTCGCTTCCTAAAGCAACAAAGATGTTTTATAATATGCTCTTCAATTAGCTTCAAGATGTCTATGTACAGTATATGTACTACATACAATTTAACAATTTGATTCGTTACTTACACAAAGCGGCGTGTGTATAACAGCTCCTTCTATTCTTTCCGCTGCTTGTCTTATTTCATGAAACGACAAAATGTGTGGATGGTCAATTGCCATTCGAGAATCCTCCTACAATCACAGAACTTTAAATTCACAAATTACTTATAAAATCTCAACATTTACCTAATATATGTACTTCTCATTTTTTTTTTATATTTACCGACAACATATTCATTTCTGCTATAATCACAATAGGAGAAAGCCGCTATTGAATTTTATTGGCTACATGTATTACCTAACCTACTGCTGTTTGAAGTTACAAAAAAATTTAATCCAAAATACGCAACCAAAATTTGGTCTTATTAGACAGTCTTGACAAATGTCTTTCATCAAAGTACTCTATGGTAATCTGTAATGCTCTTAAGATAGTAATATGTTCCTTGCTGTAGTGCAATATAAAAGGCATAAAAAATACCACCAAGGAGAATAGTAGGTATATATGAGAGTAGATATTTATAGAAATGCAATAATATTATAATACTCCTTGCTAAACACTTTTATTTCACCAAAGGACTATAATTATTATTGTTCTGAGAATTGTTTGGCTTACATTTTGGTCATATTTCGTAACAGAACCATACTGGTACAATACTTACTATCGCTCCAAACACTGAAGGTGAAATCCATACGCTTTTATTACAAATTTCAGATCTGAATCATAAGTTCATACTCCTTGAAATAAAACTTTAAACTAATTATAAATAGCATTTACTTTTCATCATATACATAAAAACTAAACAAACTGTAATTTATCGAAAATTGTCTGTCAGTGCTTTATCAATGTAAGAATTCTAGAAGATTACTAATTCTACGAATTATAACAATATAATTCCAAGCTACGAAACTATAAAATGTGTAAACGGATAGTCCCTCATTAATTTCTTTTCTAATTCCTTGGCCTGGTTTATATCACTGGTTTCTATCAACATGTTTACCTGCAAACGCAAATCAATGAAACAGTTACCAAAGGTAGTGTATTTTTTCAAGTGGGCCCTCAAGGCCAAATCCTCAACTATACAAAATAGCGAAAAATATTCAAAGGAGTCTCGAAGCCGATTTTGATGAAAACTAAAGGGTCATTAGATTTTAGAAAAATCAATTATCCAATCCACTGATTTTGAAAAACATGAAGACTTTAGTTTTTTATACAAATCTTATTAAAATGTATTAATTGAACAAGTTTGTGATAATCGATTGATGTGCTAATCTTTCACGAAAACTACTGAACAAGTTTTAATAAAACTTTACAGTAATATAGCTTATAGTAACATTACTATTGACATCACAATAACACAGGGTATAATTAATAAAGATATTGGTTAAAGTGACTAATATATTATAGCCGTAAATTTCAAGTATAAACGTTGCCTTAAGAAGTCATGTCTCGGTATTCAAAGGCTCGCAGTAGAGGTAGGTCGTGAGGTGAGGTGAATAACAAACTTCATCGCCGTTTGCGTGATCTGAAGGTAGACATCGTTGACGATTGTGTGCATATTGCGAATTTTCAGGACAAAAGCAAATAAAAACGCAAGCGGCTGCTAGTTGAGTATATCGTTCATGTTCTAAAATAAATAAATAACAAGTACACTCACTGAAATAGTAAAGATGTCCTTTCGCATCCAAGACCGCTCTGGCACGAAGCTTTTTACGTCTGCTCCTGTATCAGTGACCTTCGCGAGGAGCCTTGCTACCGCACCAGGCGCATCGGGGAGAGTGGCTTTGAACCTCACCAGACGCCCCTCGGCGACCATGCCTCGTTCTATTATACGAGATACGTGCGTGCTGTTCACATTACCCCCGGACAAAATACAAACCACGCTGTAAAATAAGAAAAAATATAACTTCGACAGTATTGTAGGTAATCATTTCCAGCTCATTCGTTTCTATGATAAAATTAAAAGATTTAATTACATTTAAATTCTAACGCTCTCGCATTGAGTTAAATTAAGTTTGTGGACTTCTATAACAACATTAAAGAAGCCTACAAACTTATTCCTCTAAGTATTTTAGACCTTAAATCTCTAAATTCCTCTAAATCAATTCACAACTAAATATCGAGGGGTAAGAGAGGCTATTTGCTTGAAGGGACATTCTGTGAGCGATTTAACATGATGAGATTTTTATCCTAATGTCTCAATTTATGGACATAATATAATGAACCTAGTTCGCGTTTAATATCTATAGATATTCAAATATACATAGTAGATAGTTTATTAATTTACTTTTTTTTGGGTTAATTGAAACGTTACACACTGACACATTTTCAAAATGACTCTTGAAACAAATAGCCTTTCATGGCTCGATGTGATGAATATATTATTTACACGTTAGTCCTAAAGAAACAGAGATTATGACACATCAGCTACTTGATTTGTTAGTAACACTAGAGCTTTCTATCCTAAGCTAAGCATAAACTAAGGATCCTTGTCAAACAACATGATCCAGTATCTAAAAAATCAGTAAAAAGGGTTAAATGACAACGATAACTAGTTTTTGATATTCTTAAGGGTTCTAAAAGTATTAAAATAAAGTAAAGTAATTATTAAAGAAAAATTCGTAACCAAAATTGATTCTAACTTTTTACCACGGAGTTCGGGTGTCTTTCCCGCCATAATGGCAGCCACGGGACATGCAGCAGCGCCCTCTACCACTAGCTTTTCACGTTCCAATATGTTTATCATCGCCCTCGATATCCATAACTCATCAACCGTTATCTAGAAGTTGGCCATAATTGATTCACGAAGATTCAGTTATATAATAGTATAAAATTATACAAACACGGTTAAATTTCAAGGGCCGATGTTGATTTTGAATAAAATACAAACTATTTAGGAAATTATTGTAATTTTATTTTATTATGATATATTGGTGTTACTCAATTATGTATGGAATAAAATATCGGCCAAATGGGCGCCGCGACCACGGCGGCACACCTCCATCCGATGGTCCAAATTTTCGATGACCCTGAGGCATAATGGAGGTTCTATGCCGTTAATGTGCCGAATTATCTCATCCTTTAGCTCTTGAATTGTTGCTGGCTTATCGACGTACACCTTTTCTTTTAAATAACCCCAAAGAAAAAAGTCCAACGGTGTCAAATCACATGATCTTGGCGGCCAATTGACATCGCCATTACGTGAGATAACACGGCCATTGAATTTGTTGCGCAAAAGAGCCATTGTTTCGTTAGCTGTGTGGCAAGTGGCACCGTCCTGCTGAAACCACATATCGTTTACATCCATATCTTCCAATTCGGGCCATAAAAAGTTCGTTATCATCTCACGATAGCGAACACCATTCACAGTAACTGCCTGACCGGCCTCAGTTTGGAAAAAATACGGCCCGATGATGCCGCCAGCCCATAAACCGCACCAAACAGTCACTCTTTGTGGGTGCATTGGTTTTTCGACAATCACTCTTGGATTCTCATTCGCCCAAATGCGGCAATTCTGTTTATTGACGAATCCACTGAGGTGAAAATGTGCCTCATCACTGAAGATGATTTTCTTCGAAAATTGATCATCCACTGTTGCCATTTCTTGCCACCATTCTGCCCATTCACGACGTTTGGAATGGTCAAGAGGCTTTAGTTCTTGAGCCAATTGCACCTTGTAAGCGTGTAAATGCAAGTCTTTATGCATAATGTTCATCAACGACGAGCGTGAGAGGTGCAATTGTTGGGCACGACGACGAGTTGAGGTGGACGGCTCTTCAGCCACACTATCGCGAACAGCAGCAATATTTTCTGCAGTACGAGCTGTACGAGCATGCACTGGTGTTCTCACATCTTCTACAGACCCGGTTTGCTCGAATTTTTCCACGATTTTTGCGATTGTACGCACATTTGGACGATCAAATTGACCAAAAAAATCACGAAGTGCACGATATGCATTTTGATTTGAACGCCCATTTTCATAATAAGTCTGGATAACTTTAACACGTTGTTGGATTGTGTATCTCTCCATGGTTCAAATTGAGTAAGTCTAAAATAGAGAAATGTCAAATAAAATTCGGAAAAAAACTTGGCGTTTAGGTGTGGTTCACATTCAACATCGGCCCTTACAATTTAACACTAACCATCCTATCCAAATAAGCCTTTATGATATTATAAGCATTATTGCTGGCTATAAACGCAGAGAGGCTGTCTGCGACCGTTGGATTGGGAGTTATCATCACGGGTTTCTTCTCATGTAAAGCTTTAGTCATCGTTGGTGCTGCCGCGCATTCTACACCCTAGTAATCAAATTATTTTTATATTGCCACTTGGCAAATTACATTTCAGATACATCTACACATATTTCCGAAAGGAAAATTTCTTGAATATCGATGAATCAGTCGCCTCATTATTAGTCCTAATTCTCATTATCAAAGGCGACGGCAAAAAGTATCCTAGCGAAGTAGTGATCGATAAAATTTGCTAAAGAACACGTTTACTTAAAAACTTAATGGAATCTTTATTTAACCAATTTCATGTCTAACAATAAGCTATACAAGTCTGAGAACTGTCACATGGAGGTACCGGAGTTGGAGCTGGAAGTGGGGGGGCATGCCTTAGGGGGGAGGTTCTGTACTTAAATTACTTGTAACTTAATTTTAGAAACTAAAGTAAAATGATAAAGGATATGGTTTAATATATCAAACTGATCGTTATTGATAATGCCTTTTTCGATTTCTATAGGATGATATTTTAAGGGAATGATTTTATTGATATTGCATATAAGCGAAAAGTAGGTAAGAACTAAATATAATCCATACGTAAATCAAACAGTTCGGCTTGAGCCCCTTGACCGCGAGTACCAGGCTGGCAACCAGACTACCACAGCCTACAGGACAAATAATGGCATCGATTTTATCCAATTGGGTGAGCAGTTCCAGGCCCATTGTTCCGTAACCAGCGATTAAGTCCAGTCTGTCCGACCTAGTTGAAAACATTGAAAATAATAGTACAGTAGTAAATAATAATAATACTTGGTTTATTTTAGAAAACATTTTTTTGTTCTACAATTTAAACAATCCTAGCCCATAACGTGTGGCTGCTCGGGTCAAACCTCAAGCCATCTCCAGTTACAAAAATGGTTGGTATATTCACCAAACTTGTCAGACGAATTGGCGAATATTAAACTTCGGTAATTTCAACGTAGCATGTGCCTTTAACAATATGCATACAAAACCTGCCTAAAAGCACAGGTCGCCTGAATTCGACCCTCACGGTCTTATTCATATGGAGTAAGTTTGTAAACTCCTTTAAGGACATTAAAGCAGCCCGCCAACTTACTCTGAATAAGACCGTCAGTCTTTAGCCATTACGCTACTAAGACTTTCCTACTAAATTATCATATTTCAATAGGAGTTACCCATGCACGTAGTTAGACCCGATTTCATCCGAATAACTTAGAGCATGCAAACTAGCATCGTTTAAATCGTTTCCATGAACTTTGATGATGGCGTAGTTCTCTTTGTATCTATGCTTATCGGCTATAGGACAATCTCTGGGTAATATAACGTTGATTGGAACTGACTGCTTGTAGCCATAATACGTCATTGCAGCCAAGAAGTTGCGACCTCCTGACACAGTACAACCTTTACTTTTATCAGTTGGCGCCATGCTTAACAGAACGTTGCACGCACCCCGTGCTTTGAAACTATAACAAAAGATGAATGAAATGAAGTTATTATTATTATTTTTCATTCAGATATTACATCCATCTGTTAGTAACAAATATTATATCTGTTAGTAGAACAGATACAACAGAACAAAGAAAACTAAAGCAGAAAGAGTGGCCCACTCCTCCCTCGACATTAAGAAGCCTCACCCAGCATCGAAGGGAAGGTATTTTTCAGAGGGAAATTTTCACACAATCTTGCCTATTTTATCGGGCGCTGAATATAATTCCAACAAAACAAAATACTAAAGCATAATATTCTACCTAAAATCCCTTAAAACTAGGTACGAGTAGAATACTGAGCGTAAGTCAACAATCTTCTTTGGGTAAGATACCCAGAAGCTAGCTACATTTTAGGTCGTTAGGTCGCTATTCTGAGCCGTTGTGCGAGTTATTTAAAGGAATTAGATATGTATAAATGTACCTACATATGTTAAAGTTAGAAGAATTTACCTGCCAGTATTTTGTAAATTTTCACACTTAAAAAACACATTGCAAAAATGTTTCCCAACATGTTTCGCTTCCTGAAATTGCATAGAAATGTTATCATTGCTATAACTGCGGAGTAATAGGACTTTTAGTTTGATTAATGTTGAAGAAAGAAAATATTGGAATTATATTAAATTTATCTGCGATGTTCGAGATTTCGATGGATAACAAATGTAAAATAGCTTTTTTTTTTTTTTTTGGTTTTGAGGCGAGGGAAAATGCTTAACCGATTTACGCACAAACTGGGTCGTTGCTAGGGGAACGACACGCGTCGGTCGGGGGCGATAACACTGCAGCAATAGTATGCTCTTGGCAGCGCTCCGTCCGCGATCGACGTCACAGAATAGTGTGGAAGACTCCGAGCGTTGCTGCACGGGCGAGCAACCCCAATACCCACTAAAAACCCCCTCCTCCCTGACGACCCTGCGCTTTGAATGTGTTGGAAAGGCTGAGATTTAGAACATAGTTACGCCCAGCCGATCCAGCGCAATAAAGTGCCTGGAGTGTGCCCTGGGAGAACACACCCCACTTCGTTGTGCGGGGGTAGAAGGTCCTTTGCTCTTCCTAGCAAGCTAAAGGCCCCCCGCGGTAAACGGAACAAATGTAAAATAGCTTACAATAACTGGCGTGAATACAATTTCATTCCTTATCCTGTTGAGAGCATCTTGTATGTCTTGCAATTTTAATTTAATCTTACTTATTTTATCAGGCGCTGAATCTGGTTCCTGTTGATTTGTTGTGGTTTAGGATTACTTTGGTTGAATCAACTTATGATTCAACGAAAGTACTAAACCATCGACGAAATTGCTGGATAATTAAAACCATTTTTCGTGCCAAACTTTATGTCAGTTTTAAGACAGCAAATACTGTTGCGCAATGAGTTGTTTTCCGTACATCTCAATTACTCCGCAGCCTTCTGCAGAACTTTCTAATCTGAAGAAGTCGGACTATAAATTAATAAACCGGCAGACAAACACATACAATTAAATATGCCTAACCAATTCATGCTTTCTTTATGGCTAATATAGAACGGATAACTCTGGGGAAGACCTAAATTTCCGCGACTTATCCCGATCCTGCACTTTCTTCAACCAGCCCCTACTGATGACCATGCGCAGTACGTCGGTGCACGGACTGAAAAACGTCCGTTTTACGTCCGACAGTAATTTTTTTATTGTGAAGCTGGCAAATAGGCAGACGGCTTAACTCGTGGAAAGTGTTTACTGTCGCCTATAAGCGTTTGCCACTAAGGGTGAAACAGATGCGTTGCCAGCCTTTAGGGTAAGTTACAGAGGATGGGATAGGGGGATGAGACAGAGGGATCAGACAGAAGAACTGGGATACAAAGGATGAGGTACGGGATTATAATAGGGAAATGGAGTAAGGAAAATGCGTGAAGGGGAGGGGGAAGTGATCCACTGAAATTCTCACTCAGCGCACGAAAATGATTAGCTCAAGACTAAAAGATATCATGTTAATTCCACAGTTAGCAATTTCACGCAGATATTCTGTGAGAACGTGGTATCACACCGATCGAACCAGTCCGCCAGTCCTAATAGCTGTAATTAATATATTGATCCCCAGCATGGATCTAACACGTATAAATACGTTTGCCGAGAAGCGATCTATACGTAGCGTGGTGAAATAATACGGTCTGAATTAATTTTCCTTATAGCGACCGCTTAGTACTATGGACATTATTAAAGCCGGTCGTATGCTTGTGTATGGCTTATATCACTTATTATAGTCAGGAATATGCTATCACACATTGAATAGGTGAAAACGCCACCACAAAAGTTGTAGGTTATGATAATTGAAGGGCAGGTCTTTTCCATATCGCATCAGGCATTAAACTCCTTTATTTGCTTCTCTTCAAATCTCTGATTTTTAAATACCTCCACTCCAAGATATTGATAGCAGGCGAAATAAGTTAAGCCCACTGCAATTATTAAAAAAAAGACAGTAAGGTGATTTTACCTTACCATTGTTTCTTGCTTCTTCAAATTTTGAAAGGAATTACCGAAAAACCTAATTTTTGATTCTACTTCACTGTTCATGTCAGACATTCTCTTAAAAAATATCTATTAAAGGAGACTGTAAAAAATAATATCAAAATTAAGTTATTTTTTAAGCTTTCTATCCTCATCTGAGATTACTGTTGTTACATATTTTTTAAAATTTTAAAACAAATATAATAAATTCTATTTTACAACCCTATTCATAATTTTTTGACATTATTGACTTTGTGCAATTTTGTTTCCTATTATATTAATGTACTCTGTGATTTTTTTAAAGGGAAGTTATATTGAAAAGTATTTAATCACTAACAGTCTTATTTATATTGAGTTAGAATAAGTTTGTAGGCTTCTTTAAAGTTCTTAAAGAAGCCTAATAAATTGCATGATATTCTTTAATTACGTAAAAGTCTAATGTCTAAACCATAAAATAATAGAAAGCCGCTAGTATACACCACCCTAAATGTGTTTTCGTTTTGGTAGTTACTTTTTCAGTGCCTTGAGAACAAACCAATTATCATGAAAATCAGTGTTTATGTAAATACCTGGTTTTTATAACAAGGTTTAGCATGATGCACTTTTCCTGAAAATAGGATATAGATTAAGGGGACACAGACCCAAATTTTATGTGAGGAAAGCTTATAATTATATTAGTTGCTAATAAAATTATAAATTCCAAGCCATGTAGGAACGGAGAAAGAATACAATTTCCTGTGGTCAGGTGTCGTCATAAGAGGTGACAAAACAACCCACGGCCTGGTGGTAGGGTATTTACCCGTCTGGATGGCTACCACCCCTGGTCTACAGTATGCCGCCATAATAACCTTGAGTGTGTTCTGGCAGGTTAGGGGCCAGGTTCCAGTCTCCCTTTGGAGAGTGGCAGCACATTGGCAGCACTTGCAAAGGCAATGGTAACCGCTTTCCATCAGGTGGGTCTTCGTCTGCCTGTCTGTTGAACTCATTCAATAAAAAAAATGAAATGACAAAGTTATTTTCACAAAATAATATAAACTAGTCATGGAAATACAACATTTTCATTCAATTTAGCTCTATTACTAATGACATTTACTATTATTTATATTTCAAACTGGTATTGAACGATTTTAAACTTATGATGAAAGATTAATAAAACTTGCATAACCAACCAGAAGTATACATACATTCCTTTCACATTTTATTACAAAACTGCATTCTTGCTTGTTTGAGCCTAGTTGTATATGAATTTACTTTGTGAAACGACTCAGTGCTAAAGTGAATTAAAATGCAGAATTACACACATTACAAGGTTTCCAATTTTACATAGTTTAAAAAATGAGAAAAGTGTAGCTGATTTACCTAAAGTTAAAGAGAAGATGATGCGATGAACAAGTGATTAAAGGCAAAAATATTAATATTACTTACAATATACTAATTATATTTTGGTTTTTAATAACTTCGTGTTGTTTACTTTATGTGGCCAAGTTTCGGTAAATCAGTGTTCCTTTTTCAAACAATGGTCTTTGATAATAGCTCATAAAAATTATTGTGATCAATTTTGATTTTTTTATTTCCTATTCTTATTTTTTAACTTATAAATTACTAATAATATAAAATTATATTTGAATATAAGAAAGAAAATTTCATCTTATATACATTATTACTATTAGTTCGATATTCCAACTGAAGAACTGACAGAACAGTGAGTCTTGGTCACTGTCTTCTACCAGTAAGGTGCCCAGAAGACTATAGCCCTTTTTACCACTTCACTAAATAAAAATATCAATATTGTCATAAATAAAAACTTCTTTTAATACAAGAATCTAAGAAAGCATGATTTAAAAGAAATTAAAATAAATGAATGTTTTATTTCTCTATATTCTATTTTAAAATGGAAGCTTAAAATTAATTAATAGCTAAAGCATCATTTTGAGCTTCTTGTGCTAATTGTACTTGTAAATTGAGTAGTTTGTTTTTCAACACTACAATGCCCATTAGTACAATGTTTTCTGGCTTCAATGCACCAGATGATTCAACATTATAAAAGAATTTGTTAGGTTTTGCTTCCCAGTTGAACTCTGCTTCATACTGGTCTTCATCTAACTCTGAATGTTCACTCTTTGGCCACTCATCTGGTTTTGGGTATAGTGTGTGCCTCATTGAATTATCTGGGTCATATTCAAAAGAAACACCAGCTGTTGGATTCCATTTTGCATGCTCTTTACCAAATCCCTTCTTAGCATATGCTCGCAGCTTTAATTCCTGGCCCTTGCGAAGTTTTATTATCAAAATCTCATCAGCCTCCCCATAATCTGCTTGATCTTCATCCCTTGTACGCGAAGTTACAGGAACCACTCTTGGATCACTTGACTTTAAATCTGCAGTTGTCACATGCCTTGTCTGTTCATCTGTACACTTGACATCTAAAGTAAACTCAACACTGCACTCTGAACAGAAGTCAGCACACATGCAATCACGAGAATAACGAATTTTATCTACAACATCATCAGATATAAGTGGTATTAGGCCAATACGATGTGCCAAAAATTCGTCACTTAGTACAGTCGAGTTTGCTTCAAGTTGTACCCAATCAATAGCCATTGTTGGAGTTTCTGCAATAAATACTCGCCGCATGCTGTTAGCTACGCTGAGTTCAGTATCTTCTACGACAAATTTCACATTATCATCAGTTAATTCGGTGATGTGAACCGAGGGCTGATTAGCGTACGGCATTTTTTATGGGATCAAGGGCTCCCCTTTACAAAGCCTAATTGATATTATATACTTTAACTTATAACAATAAACGCACACTCTTCGAGGAAGCTAATATAATCAAAATATCGTCGTTCTTTATTTGTAAATTATTAATTTAAGTTATTGTTTAAATCCGTAAATTGGCGTAAATCAATTAAAAATATTAGGTACTTTGAAGGTTTGATTATAGACAAATTTGACATTGACAATCTGTAGTAGTAGTAGAAAAGAATTCGTCACAAAAGCAGGCAAAGGAATCTTTAGTCCATACAGCCAATTCCGATGTTTGTCTTCGTATAGTACCTTTTATTTTTATTTAAATTTATGGCTTGGCAGCTAGGCCTTTAAGCCAGATCTTAGTTTACAATATAGTATCTTCATTATCTTAAGCCTATGTGTAGCACAGCTGAACTGTAGGTAATCAGCTAATGCCATTCAACGGAGTTCTTGTGACAACTCAAAAGGCCAGATTTGACTATACAGTTCACATTTCTCACAAAACACATAATTACTACTCAAAAACTATCAATATCCTACAACTATTGTTCATTTTAGAGTAATTTTACACATTTTTAGAAAATAAAACTGCACAGCACAACATCTCCTTTCAGTTCCCGCCAAAAACTACCGTATAAGTACTTAGCACAGTTCTATTGTAGACTATAACTAATGCCATTCAAAGGAGTTTTTGTGAAAACTCGAAAGGCCACATTTGACTATACAGTTTACATTTTTCACAAAAACATGTGTAAACATCAGTATTAAAAAATTATTAAGTTATGCGACAATCGTTATCCACTACAATCTGATTGACAAAAAAATTGATCGTAATTGTACACGCTTAAGAATTGGCTATCTTAGTACATCTAGATTTATAAGCTTATCAAATCTAATAACAATTATATTATTATATTGCTACGTGCGAACGGGGTACGCACTTGGGATTGGAAGGAAACACTAGTTCTTTTAAGTAACGCCTTTATTGACTTACACAGCCACACGTAATACCTCTCCGTAGGGTTGCCCCTATACGCATGACTAACGATGCACTGTCCCGATGATAAGGTGTTTCACTCACAATACCGTCGCCGATACTGCGTAGACCACCCTCTGCTACTGCCTTGCTCACCTCCGATATTAACGCGTGTAGCTCGCCTCTGGTTCGTCTCTCGAACTACGCTACACTCCTCATTCACTTAACTGTCCACTAGACTTGTCACTAAATTCACCACTTAACTCGTCACTGTCTTCTATTAAACTTCTCTTCCAACTCTTCCGTATTGCACTTGTCGCTTTGCTGTCTTGAACTGACCTCAACTCTAAACTGCCCGGCATTTATTATTATTGGACTTGACTTTATGTTGTTGGTCCGAAGACCTTACAACTTTACCGGGGTTTTTGGGGCAAGTGCCTTCGCGAAGCGAAAGCGCTCGAGCCCGGAGGGGCAACCTGCTCGAGGGAGCTCCCTAAGGAGTTTTACCTCGGCTGGACTGTTGCCATGAGAGGGGGATGAATTTAATGATGCCCACCATAGGGCGACACAAAGCACTAATTGAGAACGGGCGACGGGTAATATAAAGCCCGAGGGGAAGGATTCCGGCGGGCCGGGATCGGTGGTTTGCGGCGGCCTACGCTATCTTACTGCCGTTTCGCAACGTGTTATGGCTGGGAGAGAAGAAACGGCGAAAGAAACTTCCCAGCAACACGCCTAGTCTATCCTGAACTGCCCGGCAGGCGCGCCTAACGCTGCTTATATACCCGGAAGAATTTTCTGGAACCCATAATTTCGTTATCTTTTATTTACTATCTGTCCCTTTCTAAACATCTATCTACCTCTATCTTTTCCTTCCTGAACCTTCTATTCGGGTAATTTCGTTTATACATCTATACCTTTCTAACATTTATCTATCTCTGTCTTTTCCTTCCCGAACTTTCTATTCTAGATATTTCGTTTATCGTCTATCCCGTTCTAAAATATATCCGTCTTTTTCTTTTCCTTCCAGAATTTTCTAGCTTTTTCTAAAAGTTCTTAAACTAACTAGATGGTTCCACCATCATTCGCCACAATATTTATATCGATGTTATCACTTTAACTACTGCTCATGATAAAGTGTATAGAACAAACTATGTTATAGTAAATCTGTAGAAGTTTGACCCTCTACAGATCTACAATAGTGGTCACTGAATTTTAAGTAGTAGGGGGGCGGAGGGGGAAGGGGGGGAGGAGTACTTCTCCCTTCTGCAACCCCCATGTCTAGGAGACATTTAGTTTTTGAGATATGATTTTTTTTTGTAAACATTACCAATTTGTAACCATCATTTAAATAGATATCAATGAATAAATGGTGACCAGTCGGTTCTGGCACTCGCCGGCCGCTGCCGCGGCACGCTCGCTTCGCTCGCTCGGCTCGTGCGCTTTGGTCTAAAGACTAACCCAACCTAACCAATTTACCGTTTTAATCACTGGTTGCGACTTTCGATCACCCCTCACAAAAAAAAAAACAATTTTCGTATTTAAAAATCGATATTATTGACATATCGAATAGTTAATATTTTTTTTCTTATGCCTATTATCGTTGTCAAGTAAAAAAAGTGACAGTACTGTGATTTATTATTATGAACGTTAAAATTATAATAACTAATTAAAAACTCGTTTACTAAATTAAAAAACCGTTTTAGTGTTTATATATCAGGTGTAAGTGTATTCCTAAACACAAATCAAACTTTTTTTCAACAAAAGTGACATAACCTTGTTTATCAAACGTATTTTTGTTTTTCCCATTATTCATTCAAAACTTGTTGATGGACCCTAAAAACATGTTTCCTAGCCCAAATAACAAGTCTAGTCTCTATATATAAGGCGTATGTATACCCCTAAACTTAATTTCCGTTAATCTGATGACACTCTGTGCAAAAGTTTAGGGCCACAGATATGCTCCATTAATATATAATGGATACATATTTGAGGTTTTGGAGCTGAAAATTCTGGGATGTACTTTTTGATTTAGGAGTCTTCCCGAGTTACGTTTTTCCTAGTCAATTGTCAGTCCTAGTATTTTTTACCATTATTAAAATCTTATCTGTTATTGATAGTTTTGTGTTATAATTATATAGATTGTCTCATATTAATTACTCGCTTGAGAGGTTCAGTCGTTGATATTGTTTTCTTAAATAAAAAAATTAAATACTTTAAAATGGAAAGGTACAAGTGTGAACCTTCGGTGAGGAATTCAAATCAATGTTACCTAATATTAAATATTAATTATAAGTGTTATAATGGGTTTCAAGTTAATCATTTTACTACCTATCCCATTATGATTCACCAGAGGCATGGTTAGAGTGGGGCAAGTAGGGCACCAGCCCTGGGTGCGGGGCGTCTATCGAAGGGGCCGGTTCGCGCAAAATCACCAATTATCATTTTTAAAAATCGTATACTACAATATACAACTACTGCATACTATTTCATATTTACTTCGTAATTTCATTTATGTTTTGTAAGTAAGATCTGTTTTATATATTAAGGTAATTTACGAAGGGGCGCCAATATGATGCGAACCCTAGGCTTCTGTGGTGAGTGGTTAAAGGTACCTTTAACCCCTCTTTCGTAATTAGACGATATGTAAGATAACATACAGTATAATCGCTCAGTTCGATCCTGGAAGCCATTAGGGTTACGGTCTTGATTATGATTGGACATCGAAATTGGACATTTGAGAACTAAAATGGTTTTCCAGACAATCGAGTTCGACCCTATGTGCGATAAAGAGAATCCTCAGAAAATTTCCTTCGAAGATGTTTCTGCAGCGGCTTACAGAATACAAAGTGGGATCGTCAAAACGCCATGCGTGGTGAGTTCTGACATTACTTAAAATCATTAAAGTACTTACAAATCTTCGGCTTTCTAAGATATTTATTACGGTCACATTATGCGCTTACCTGAATACTAACATATTATATCTTGATACATCTTTCCCTGGACAGCGCTTAATAAAGAGGACAGTCCCCGAGAATTGTAGGGATAGACAGAAAAATTACCTATTGGTTTTTAAGATTTTCTTTAAAATTTCTTACATAGAGATGTTCGCTTTAATTCGCGTAAGTACCTACTATAAGTCCATCTAGATTTTTGGGCTAAAATTGTATAAAGATGAGCGTGATTTTAAGTAATATTTTCTTAAGTTTTCGCGTCTAGACGCGATACATAGTACAACTACGTTTTGACGGCTTTAAGTGCGGTAATTATTTGATTTTTATTATTCCGAAGTATCGGCCACTTTTTAGTAGCCGTGATCACGGAAGACGGGTCCTGAAAATTACATGGGTTTAATCATGGATAGGATTGTTTGATAGCCCAGTTGTTCTGACCCAATGTCAATATTATCGAGATGCTGTTGATGAAGACAAACATAATGGGGAAACCAGCATATTGAGACCACCGATGTGGCTAAACCGCCATTCCGCTTTTGACAAGCGAGGTGAATATATAAACAGAACACTTTAGGTATTTTTAATATTTCTTAATTACTATTGTGGCGACCGAGGGTAGAACTTTCTGGCAGCGTAGGCCAGTCTCAAGACTTCTAGAAAAAGGTAGAAAATTCTGGAAAGAAAAGACAAGGACAGATGCATGTTAGAAAGGGATAGACGATAAACGAAAGTTCTAGAATAGAAAGTTCGGGAAGGAAAAGACAGAGATAGATAGATGTTAGAAAGAGATGGAAGATGAACGAAAGTTCTAGGTTAGAAGATTCGGGATGAAGACAGAGATAGAAAGAGATGGATAGCAAATAAAAAAATAACGAAAAGAAGATCGAAATTATGGGTTCTAGAAAATTCTCCCGGGTATATAAGCAGCGTAAGGCGCGCCTACCGGGCAGTCTAGAGTTGAATAAAGTTTAAGACAGCGAAGCGACAAGTGCGATACGGAAACGGAGTTGGAAGAGAAGTCTAATAGAAGACAGTGATGATTTAAGTGGTAAATTTAGTGACAAGTTTAGTGGACAGTTAAGTGAAGGAGGAGTGTAGCATAGTTCGAGAGAAAAACCAAAAGCGGACTACACGCGGTAATATCGGAGGTACTGCACCTGCACTGCAGTAGCAGGAGGTGGTCTGCGCAATATCGGCGACGGTACTGTGAGTGAGTGTGTTAGTCGCGCGTATAGGGGCAACCCTGCGGAGAGGTATTACGTGCGGCTGTGAAGTCAATAAAAGCATTACTTAAAAGAACTGGTGTTTCTTTCCAATCCCAAGTGCATACCCCCGCTCGCACGTAACACTATTATGATACTTAACCTCTTCTACTCAGATCAACAAATTGCAAAGCACTGGTAAAACAGACAAGGAAATTAACAAAATAAATGTTCTTCATCATGTCTTCATCAGAACTTTGACTTAAAGAAACATTTTGAATACCTTTATTAATATCTCTAACAAATGTATTGGAGGCAAACATTGTTCACGTCACATTGTCGTGAATTTGTTTCAGAGATCACACATGTCTGATATTTTCGACATGGACATTTACCTGAAGAATGATTTTTTGCAACATACTGGAAGGTACATATGACTTAATTATATTATACAGTAAGTTATTAATTAAATACATATTTCAAATTTAACATAAAATAATAATAAACTACTAATGACAGAATAATTGGAATAAATGATACTTTATAATAATGTTAGTATATTAATGTAGTAATATAATAACTTTATAAATTAATACAAATAATTCAATAAAACAAAACTTAACTTATTTATATTGAATTCTACCTATAGTCCCTCAAGACTATAAGTAGAATTCTGAGCCTAGATTACGTGTTCTATGGGTAAGAAGGCTGGCTACGTTTCCTTGTTGGATCGCCATACTGATCCGTTGTCTGAGGTAGGCACCAGCCCTTTCATCACCTAAAGACTCAATGAGTCGTTCTGATAAATTTTGGTACAGGCTCGTGACCTCAGTGGACTTCACGGTCCAAGCGTTTCAACAGCAAACATATTTGCGCGGCTTAAGCGATTAAGCTGTTTCCGCCGCCGAACCGGCTGATCTAGACGTGTTTGGTAAACGGGCTGCGGTCAGCGTGTCCACGCAGGTCACCACACACACCATCACACCAAACTTTGTTATATTTTTCTTGCAAATGGTTTCTTTCGCTTCTGTGACATGAGGTGGAAGGCGATTATTAACTAACCACGCGAACCGGTGCAGTTTCGCTTGCGTAAGGCCTGGGAATGTACTTCGCGAAAACTATGAGGTTATACAAAATATAATATACTTACATATTATGCGAATTTATAATAACTACAGGAAGATTGGAGGTATTACAGCTATGATTGATGTGTAGGTAATATCACAATCTTCATGTAGGTAAACTTCGGACTCATTTTCCCCGTAAAATGTCCTGTTTTCCAGAATAAAAGCATATGTCACGTTCATAAGCGTTAATGAAAGTAAATTCAAATTTCCTTAGTACTCTTGGTTCCGTATTTTTGATTCCGGAATGCAAAATAGAAGGCTGGAAAGAAAGCGTGATGCTTTGATGATGTAACACGACTACTCACAACTTTTGTAATTATCTAATCTAATATATAAAATTCTCGTGTCACAGTTTTCGTTGCCATACTCCTTCGAAACGGCTTGACCGATTTTGATGAAATTTTTTGTGCTTATCCGGTATCTATGAGAATCGGCCAACATCTATTTTTCATCCCCCTAAATGTTAGGGGTAGTCCACCCCTAAATTTTTTATTTTATTTTTTAGACAAAATTTTTAATTTCTATTTTTTTATGATACAACATACAAAAATACATACAACCCTAAATTTTCACCCCTCTACGATCAACCCCTACTTTTTATTTGTTAATTATAAACTTTCGTTTTTTGGCAAGATTTTTAATCTTATTTTGTCATGACTTAGATTAAAAATTTATATATTACTCTTTTAGATTCACAATTAGAACCAGTAGGTGGCGCTGCGATCTGGTTCTGGAATCCTCCTAAGCACCTGGAGCGGTTTTGGTGATTTTGTTTTTGTGTGTTTGAGTGGGTACCCAGATGGTTTAGATTCGCAATTAGAACTGGTAGGTGGCTCTGGGATCGGGTTCTAGAATTTTATTTTTTAAAGGCAGGACAACGTCTGCCGGGGCCGCTAGTTACATAATAAATATACATAAAGCCACACAAAAATCGAAACCATTTTATTTTCACATTTCTATATGCATATCAAGAGTCTACTCCTACATTACTTTAGAAGTTTACATTTTGATCTAACGTAATCCCACAGCTTTAAAGAGCGTGGCGCCAGAAACGCGTTACTACTTCTCTCAGCGGAAGCGAAAAGACGCGGCGTCATATCAGCATCTTTGGGCAACCACTCCCAGGGATTAAGCTATCATGCCAACATGTTAAACATAGCCACAACGGTGGTGATGCCCAATGTGGCACCCATTATGAAAATACAGAAGTGCCAATCGTATGGTGCGAACGTAATCGTTCATGGTCACGATATGAAAGAGGCCAAATATCACGCTATGACTCTTGCAAAAGAGAAGGACCTCACGTACATTAATGGGTTCGTATTTAATTATTTTTTAATTTTATGTTTTTTACCATTATATTATGTTTTTTTAACTCTTTATACTTATAAAAATCTGAACAACAATGGAAAAATCAACGCTGTTTGAAATAGTACATGAAATAATAATGACAAAAATATCTATTCACATTAAAACAGTAAATAAATAATTAAAAATAACACTTGAGCGGATTTGAGCTTTCCGTCCAGCTTCCTTTACAAGTGAAAATCTTTTACTTCTTCAGAATCGGTCTATTCACAAAACCGTAAAAGAGGAAGACACATTCAACTAGAGCCACTTATATGAGGAGGCTTGGAAAGTATGGTGAATATATTTTTCATTTATTTTCCGACAGATATGACCACCCTCACATAATGGCCGGGCAAGGAACAGTGGGCTTGGAGATCATCGAACAAGTTCCCGATGTCAATGCTGTGCTGGTCCCCGTGGGTGGTGGAGGCCTCTTAGCAGGAGTCGCTACCGCGATCAAGCATCTGAAGCCACATGTTCTTATTTATGTAAGCATTTCAACTCTCAGGGATCTTAAAGGGTTATTTCATTTTTATTATAATCTGGAGTCACCGTGCGACTATGTAGTCATGGGATATGTATCTCATAAAACCGATACCAATTTTCCGTTTTAAAAATAATGTTAATCCATGTTATAAAAAGTACGGTACTGGGCATCTGGAGAAACCCCGAGGTTCGTTTGGAGTTTAGTGAGTTAGGCTAAGCAGTTGCCGTGATCCTGGCTCTATAAATAAAAAAAATACAGGTTAAGTTGCTTGTGCGAAGTCTCCACAATCATGGATTCAGTCTTGTCAATATTAAATCCGTCACTTAGTGACTTTGAGGTCCCATACTGGACTGAGGCCAGAAATGCTTGGTCCTTGGCTTGCCCAACGTAAAATTTACCCGTAGAACCGAACTCGCAGAAGCTATGAGACGGGCCGCTCAGCAAGCTAATACATGAGGACCTTTTGTTTTCCTCTATTGGCGAAACTGACCGAGCCCGTCTTTTAGCCGTCTCTAAATGGGAGTCAGGTTTGTGGCTCCAAGCTCTGCCCTCGGCGAATCTAGGCACTCTCTTGGATGACACTACATTCAGGATTGCTGCCTGCATTTGTCTGGGGGCAGGTGTTGTAGTGCCACATCGCTGTCGGTGTGGAGATAGAGTTGATAAGTTAGGCCACCATGGCTTGTCATGCGCAAGGAGCGCTGGAAGAATGTCACGGCATGCTACACTTAATGACATTATCCGTCGGTCTCTTGCCACCGCCGGGGAACCAGCTGTTCTAGAACCAAATGGGCTGTGCCGCGATGATGGTAAGAGACCAGACGGAATGTCGTTGGTGCCATGGAAGATGGAACGCCCCCTAGTATGTGACGCAACTTGTATTGATACTTTGGCGGCGTCCCATGTTCCAGACACAGCTGTGACAGCCGGGGCTGCTGCTGCACACCAGGAGGCCCTGAAATGTCGCAAATATGTGTCCATTGGTAGTGGGTACGTATTTGTGGCTTTGGGGGTCGAGACCCTGGGGCCGTGGGGGCCTGGAGCTCATCACCTCTATCGAGACCTCTCAACGCGTTTAATTGAGGTCTCGCGTGACCAAAAGGCTGGCTTGCACCTAGGGCAACGAATTAGCGTTGCCATCCAACGCGGAAATGCGGCCAGCATTTTGGGCACGCTCCCCGCCGACAGCGATTTGGAGTCAATTTTTTATTTATAGATTTATGTTATTTTGTAAGTATAGCTTTATTTATAGTTTAGTCTTGTCAATAAGAAAAATAAACGCCACTATGTTTATCAAATGGAAAGAAACAGTGACTGTTCCTTTATGATCTATAACCTACAGACTATCAAACGTGGCTTTATTAAAGGTTTTAATTATACTAATTATAATTATCGCGTACCTATTACATACATAACCTTTGTATTTGTCAGAGATGTGACTTATCTATGATATGAGTAGATACAAGATACAAAATACGTATCTTGTATCTAGATACTGTTTAAAAATGTATCTTGTATTTAGATACTATTCGTCTAGTATCTTAGCATTTTTAACCGACTTCAAAAAAGGAGGAGGTTTTCAATTCATCGTTTTTTTTCCTTTTTTTTATGTATGTTCACCGATTACTCCGAGATTTATGATCCGATTTACGTGATTCTTTTTTGTTCGACGCAGAATAGCTTCCATTTGGTCCCCTAAAAATTTGACATAGTTTGGCCCAGCAGTTTTCATTTTAAAAACATTTTGAAAAAATGAAAAAAATTCCATTCCGTTCCATAAGTACACCGATTACGCTGAGATTTATGATCCGATTTACGTGATTCTTATTTAGTTTGATGGGGAATAGTTGCCATTTGGTCCCCTAAAAATTTAACATAGTTTGGCCCAGTAGTTTTCATTTTACGAACATTTTTTTGTTCCCGTTTCTTGGGATCTATATATTTTTTAAGGAGCGCGGCACCTTTCGTAGGTCTACCCATCCATAGCTAGACACTAAAAAGTAACAAATAAAATAAAAAAAACTTCGTTTAAAAAAACCGACTTCAAAAACTAAAAAGTTTAAAATAACTTATTTCTAAAGCTATTATTATTAATATATATTATCTAAAACATCTTGAAGTCGGTGCAAAGTAAAACATAAAAATTACTATATTTTTTTAAAAATTACTAAGCACCGACTTTAAAATGTTTTAGATAATATATATTAATAATAATAAATAAGTTATTTTATACTTTTTAGTTTTTGAAGTCGGTTTTTTTAAACGAAGATTTTTTATTTTGTAAATACTTTCTTGCTAAAATACTTTTAGACATAATTACCTACGCATTTTTTTACATTTACTATGCCACCTTATAGTGAAAATAAAACTGAAGACACCTTTTAAATTTAAATCAACCTATCAAAAGACGTCTCCATGTAGAACCCGATGGAACTCTTATTATTATTATAATTCCATACACTATATTTTAGCAGTACAGGAACTTCGTAATGAAATCATGAAAATGTAGAAGTTACTTCTGTCTAAGGAAAATGAAATACATTTTCTAAGTGAATATGTGGACAAAATCAATAGCAGAAGGTATTAAAAGGATGCAAGGAGATAGACATTTGCTATGGTTGTCAGTAGTCAATTGCTGGATCAGCGGGGAGTCCATAGGCGGAGTTTGTTCCGCACCATGTGGTATGGGCGTCTCCAGGGATCATAATTTAGACTGTCTAGCTGTTCCTCCCATGCCACCGATTTGACTGCCTAATGGCTTTCTGAAACGCCTTCATGGTGCCTCTGTACCCTCGTATAAACTCGTCTCCACAATCACTGCATCGTCGACGCGGCGGCACTTTTTCCTAAATCTGGTGTACTGGCGGTACACTAAGATTCACTCCCTGCTTAATTGTGCTATTTCGTCACTCCAACAGTAGGTACACCTGGGTAACTGCTGCTGCTGAATGATCAGGGCCTCTTGGAACACCCCCCGATCTAGACGTTTCAAAGCCCAGCGTGGGTAGTTCCTGGTTGGGAGAGGTTCTAGGGTCTGAGATCCCGAGCTCCAGGTGGAAACAATAAATCGCATGTACCAGTGGTCGGATAGCGCCACCACCCCCGCCACTACCCTCCAGTCCTGGACGCGGCTTGCTACAACGGGCTAGCGAACGTGATGTCTATTATAGACCCACCCCGCTGGCATTCATGCATGTAAGCAGACCCCGGTTGAGGACCACGAGACCGAGCTCGATCGCCCATTCCGCAAGCACCCTACCACCACGAGACGGGAAGTAGGCATCCAACACTATTGTCTCCTCGATGGTAGCTGCGGGGGGGGGGGGGGCACTTTTTTATTTATATGTTAGTAAGACAAATAGGTATGGTTGAATTATTTGAGTACATTAACCCGAGCTGAGGTTTTTATCACACATTTTGAAGTTTCACCACGTCACCACGCATTTTAAATAGAAGTATCAAAGGTTATTAGATAATTGCATAGTGATTACAACATCTGCTTATCTCGTGTTATTTTAATTATAACATTGCTTCATCCCAGTCAAATTTTTCCTTCCAATTATAATAAAATTACTCTTGTTGGCATCCAGTCTAATCATATCTATGTTAATATGCAACTTCTTCCTAAAAATCTTTCTTCATTTAGGGCCGATTCTTTAATCACCTGATAAAAGTTATTCTATAGAATAAAACACAACATGGGAAAATTAAAAATGACAGTTGTATGAATAAAACAGTTGAATTGTTTCACTTTTAAATTTAGTCACGTTATATTCGACTGATAACTTTTATCTGATAATTTAAAAATCGGCCCTTAATGTATTAATTTTTACACCCCCTAATTGTTCTTCTTTTATATAACTACTACGACTACGACTACTACTTATATTTCATAATTTGTTATTAAATAAAACATTTTGGAATAAATCATAAATATTTTAAATGCGCCAACAAGGCCACTCGTGACCCCCGCACCGACCACATATTTGTTGCGACTAAGTTAAAGTTGCTCCATATCATTCTTACATCATATAGCAATAAAATATAGAACATTAAAGATAATTATAATTACTAGAGCTTACATTACATTTAGGGAGTTGAGACGGAAAAATGTCCAAGCATGAGGCAAGCTATGAAAAACAACGAGCCAGTCAGTGTGGATATCAGATCAACCCTTGCCGACGGTCTTGCGGTACCGACCGTTGGATACAACGCATTTGTCACGATCAAATCCAGCGTTGATAAATTGGTAAGTTTTACTACTTCAGACATAGCTTGTGATTACCACACAAAGTAGGGCTCGTTGAAAGATCACCAAATTCCTTTGTTGATCTCTCAGGCGCCCGCCTGAAACTACAGAAAATCTCTATATGATTGATAATATCTCAATGAAATAAATATTTCGATGGTTTTACAGTTTACAAAGAGATTAATTCAGCAACCATTAGTATTAGTACTTTTTTTATGCAAATTTTTCCCTGTATGTGTTAATTCGAGATAAGAAAAGGACCGCCTCCAAAATCTCACTCAGAGGAGGGAAATGCTAAAACGCTTACACTTAAAACGCGTGAGTGTGACAAACACTGTGGCACCACAACTTCACTGATTTTAATAAGTACTTACAATTTGCTTGATAAAGTAAGTAGTAATAATATTCTGATACACTTGAATTGTGGGTGTGGCGGCGGTATAATTAACTTCAAAGCTCAAGAGTATCAAAGGTCATTCAGCTCTTAGCGAATTCACTATCAGTCGTTGATGCTGTAATATCATATTTAAACATTTTTTTATGATAATGAATTGTTATATTTTAAATTTTATAAATCTATTTTAAAATATAAAGTTATCACTAACATTGCTTGAACAAGCAGTCATTTTATCTATCAAATTATTATTACATACAAAAAATGTTATTTATAGTTATATTATAACAATAGTTTTTTTTATTGCAGGAGCTCAGCAGACAGACAGACGGCCCAGTTGATGGAAAGCGGTTACCATTGCCTATAGACATTTGCAACACCAAAGGTGCTACAAATGCGCTGCTGCTCTCTTAAGGGAGACTGGAACCTGATCACAAATGCCGGAACACAACTCATGGTTGTTATGCCGACATACTTTAGACCAGGGTTGGTAGCCATCCAGTCGGGCAAATGCCCTACCACCTGGCGAAAAGTTTATAATGTATAGTTATATTATAACCTGTTTTCAACAAACTCAAATATATGATTTATGCAAACAAATAAAA
This sequence comes from Dendrolimus kikuchii, assembly GCA_019925095.2. Taxonomy (NCBI): domain Eukaryota; kingdom Metazoa; phylum Arthropoda; class Insecta; order Lepidoptera; family Lasiocampidae; genus Dendrolimus; species Dendrolimus kikuchii. The sequence goes on from CM034405.1 coordinate 8,530,832, forward strand.
AACCAATACGCATAACCTAGAGAGTTCCGTGTGATCGAAGTTAGGTGTGACGAATATTTAATGCATTTTTATACAGCTATAGAACTCCAAAGAAAGGAAATATAATCTTAAATACTTCATATATCAAAAACTACTCTGTTATTCTAATTACTTTTTGTAGAAAGTATTTTAAGTTCTATCACTTCAAGGTTTTTCAAAAATATCCATCACATATTTGAAAAGTTAGACGCTTTAGGTATCACAAATCTGAAGTAGAATATCTCCTCATCTATTGAATTAAGTAAAAAATATATTAAGGAACATTATCTTTCAAGACATTTTGTTATTTATTTCACTATGTCCTACAGATAACAGTAAATGAAGATTGGCTAGCCCGTGCAATTTTACGATTGGTGGAGCAAGAGAAGTATGTTGTCGAGGGTGGCGGCGCCGTCGGAGTCGCTGCTATTATGGCTGGTCTTGTGCCCGAATTAAAGGGGAAAAAGTAAGTTTTTATCTGTGCAAGAACGGACAAAGAATTAAGAGGCAAAAAAACAACCCACAACCAGGTGGTAGGGTATTTGCCCGTTTAGATGGCTACTACCCCTGGTCTACAGTATGCCGCCTTAACGAACTTGAGTTGTGTTGCGGCATTAGTGGCCAGGTTCCAGTTTCCCTTACGAGAGTAGCAGGCATCTGTAACGACTTTGGTGTTGCAAATGTCCATAGGCGATGGTAACCGCTTTCCATCAGGTGGGCTGTCTTCCCATCTGCTGAATTCATGCAATAGAAAATAAAATAAAATAGACGTGGTGTAATAAAAATGAATGCATTTCTTTTAAAATGGAATCTTACAGATTACTTATTGAAAGTCATGAATCTACCACCGCTTACAAAAAGTTTTAGTTACTGTTAAAGGAGAAAACGAAGATAAATTCAGAGAAAATAACAATTTAAGATATCATAAGTTTAAAATTTCTGCTTTTTTGTCCATACTTCTTACGGTAAAGGTTTGCGTTTGTTTGTTTATTCGCTTATTATTTTTATAAATTTTATTACTTATTAAAAAATGTTACAGTCTCTTGAGATGTACGTAGGATATTTATGACAGGCAATGTTCGCTATGGAAATGGAGTTTATGTTTACGTAAGCGAAGTCGAGAACATTTGACTCATCTAACAATTTTGTGTGCGAGATAGGGAAATTTATTTTCCAGATTTACAAATCACATTTTAAGAAAATCAGTTCGTAACTGACCACGAAAAGTGGGAAAAGGAATATAGAAACTATCATTTTATGTATCACAGAAATTGTTCCATTTATACAAATAACCCTTTGCTCATCCCCAGTTATCGAATGTGCCTATACATTGTATACCTATGCCAAATTTCATAATAATCCATGAAATCCCAAAGCTCTAAAGTTGAACCGAAAAAAGCTCTCACATTTATACATTAGAACGTATTTTCAGGGTAGTATGCATTCTATCTGGCGGCAACATCGATACAACGATTCTTGGCCGATGCCTTGAGCGGGGCTTGGCCGCTGAACAGAGGCTAGTCAAATTCAAAGTGACCGTAAGCGATCGCCCCGGGGGCATCGCGGAGTTGTGCAAACTGATATCCTCAATCGGGGTCTCCATAAAAGACATCATACAGGAGCGCGCCTGGGTCCACGGGGACATATTCAGCGTGAGGGTATGTATCGTCTCCTGTCACAAACATGAAAACAGATAAGAAAAAAGAACGAGAAATGTCCGACAGTTAGACTTTTTTAAAGAAAATTCTTCACCTGCCTAGTAAACCTCGGTGTGAGGAGGAATAATCTATATATATATATAAAATGAATCCCTATTTCCCTTGGTCATGCCATCACGCGTGAACGGCTGGACCGATTTCGCTAATTCTTTTTTTGTTGTGTTTGTTATTGTCAGGAGAAGGTTCTTATGAAAGAAACAATTAAGAAAATTGCGCGGAAAATTAAAAAATTTAAGAATACTTAACCACCATATAAAATTATTTCTAATCTTTTTTTTTTTTTTTTTTTTTTTTTTTTTTTATTATAGATAGGTTTGCGTTTGACCACGATCACGTCCAGTGCCGGACGATGATGCGGTCGAAGATGGAGCACGCTTACCTAGATAATACCTATTCACACGAGACTTGAAGATTCCCGGATTGTACTTTTCTGGAAACACGGACTCTGGTAGTGCATTCCACAATTCTGCCGTACGCAGAAGGAACGTGGAGGCGAAACGTTTAGTACGCACTGGTATCGTTTCCACTGTGATAATCTGTGGTAATCTAACCTTAGCGCTTTGGACAATATAAACTTTTTTAGTATAACGTTATGACGTTTGACATAGAATTGACAGAATGCGTGCTGCCAATATTGTCAAAGAGGATGTAAAAAAACTGAATATCGTTTAAAACGGATGCTTCGGTCAGAGTTATTTTATTGATAAAATACTTGTGAAATTATTAATTTAGCGGGTTCCAATATTTAGGTGAAATTTTTTTTGAGTGCGTTGAAGTGGGTCCCGGGATTTTTAAAATTATAGATTTACCAGTAAGTGGCACCGCTAAAGTCTTCTTAAACGGTGGGACCTATTTTGATGATTTTTTTGTTTTTATTAAAGTGGATTCGAGAATAGTCTAAAATAACTATTGGTCCCGGAAAATGTCGCTGCAATCGGGTTCTAGATTTTTATTTCTAAGGGCAGGACAACGTCTGCCGGGTACAGCTAGTTACAAATATAAAAACTTTCAAAAAGTACACTCTAACCGGATATATTATCCGTAAGAAAGGCTGTAGAGTCTGACCAACGAGTCGTGCCACAACTATATGGCAATAAATTCACAATATCTTCAACTAGCAACATTAAATATAACATGAAAAATCTGAATTGGTACTTTTGTATTTTTATGTTAATGCAACTACAGCAACTAATTCGTTTCGGTTTCGCCATTGCTTCGTTTGACATATATGAGCGTTGCCATAGGAAAAATCTGAATAAATAAATTGTTTATATATACATAGACACGACTCGCTGACCAAGATCTAGCTTCCTGACTTCGAGAAAACGGAGGATACCCCGCGCTCCCATGCTTATTATCCAAGGTGGAGGATTGGACTGCACATTTTCTCACGATTTTTTCTTTATTAACAATACGTAGTCATCGTAGCAGAAAACCTGTCCATCCCGTGTATGCGCTTAGCTTAGCTATTTAGCACTCACAACTTGAAGAAACGTATTCAATGTTGCGCGTGATAATAACGGACCACTCTCCAAAGTTAATTTTAAAAGGTATATTTTAATTACAGGTAAAGGTAGTTTGCGAAACACGTGGACCTGAGCACATGGAAGAACTTCGTTCAATGATCGCCAACGCGTACAAAGAATGGGATTTTGCCAAGGAATTCAATGAAGGGCTGCGCCGCTCCAGCGTCGATTCATTGGACGACGTGTCCCATTAAGAATGCCTAAAATATACACTTTATGCCTGATATGTATATATAAAACACTTTCAACTTACAAATAGGTTTTAAGGTATTCTATAAGAATAAATCTGTGATATGTATTTCAAAGATGATCTGTGTATAAATAAACGATTTTTAAAATGATATTGAACTGTTCTATAGTAGATTTTATATCTCTTGATATCATACATAAGGCTAAGCAGAACAATCTATATTCATACTGCAGATTACATGATAATATCTTAACCATCTAATTTATATTATATTATCCCTATCCCTATTTATATTATGAATTCGAAAGTTATTGCGTTTCTCTGTCTATAATTAAATTAAACGCTTTCATAGAATATATATGTACCTATGTATAGTATTTTCTAGTTTCCGGAATAACAGTCTTTCTGTCTGTTAGTTACACTTTCACGAAAAAACTATTGGACCGTTTTGGCAGAAATTTAGTACCTATATATGTTGTTTCAATATCTAGCATAGACACAGGATACTTTTTATCCCGGAAAATGGGATAGAATTATGTAAAGGTTAACCCGGAAAAAGTTATAGAATAGATAGTAACCGGATAGTACATATTACTCTAATTACAAAGTACCAAGGATCAAATAGTAACTACTGACCTTTTCGACATTTTGATTTTTTTACCCTTTCAACCATTTCTACCCTTTTTGGATTTTTGAGAAATTTTTGATTGTGATTATATAGTGATAGTGATTAGCACTATAGTATTATTAGTATTACTACTATCTTTTTCCACGCTATTATTAATACGGACCGATACTGTTATATTTTAAATGTGAAAGTAACTGTCTGTTACGCTTTCACGGAAATCAGAATAGACCATTATTGCTAAAATTTAGCATGTGTGTAGTTTTAATATCGTGCAATGGGCATTGAATACTTTTCATCTCTGAAATAGGATTATTACCTAATAATAATTTTAGGATAATACCTGGACGATTGTCTCCAGAGAATAAGATTGATGGATGTTGGGGTGCGGATGAGTGATCTAGTTGTAAGCACCTTGCTTTATGCGGATAATGCCGTGCTTTTAGCCGAATCGCCATCAGAACTGCAAACACTAGTCACAATGATGAAAGATGACTGTCAGGCGAGAGGCTTACATTTGAATGCGAAGAAAACAAAGGTTATGGTGTTTGAAAGAGAAGAAACCAGAACGAATGCAAGGATAATGGTAGATGATGTTATGCTGGAGCAAGTGAATGAGTTTGTATATCTTGGATGTGCTTTTAGCAGGGATGGAAGGTACACCGATGATATAGAAAGAAGAGTGAATTTGGGCAATAGTTTGAATGGAGCGTTAGGTAAACTTCTAGGCGCTAAGAACCTCAGCCAGAAGGCCCAGCTCGCGGTACACAACGCGGTGCTGGTGCCTACGCCTACGCTCACGTATGGAAGCGAGAGTTGGGTATAGAAAAGAGAGCATGAAAGTATAGTAAACGCGGTCGAGATGCGAGCACTGCGCAAAATCTGCGGAGTGACGCTCGCGGACCGCGTTCGTAATACCGAAGTAAGAAGGGGGTTGGTCTGAAAGAGAGTGTCGGGGTGAAGGTAAGGAAAGGAATGCTCCGGTGGTTCGGGCATGTGGAAAGAATGCATGATGAAAGAAAATAAGCAAGTGAGGTGTGTAAGAATAAGCCTAAATGGCGCTCTGTTGTTCGTGCCTACCCCGCAAGGGAACTGGCGTGAAGTTATGTATGTATGTATGTATGTAAATAGGATAATTTTCAAAATAAAATGAAGTAAATCCGGTAAATAGCACCTAGACAAAACTGAATGCAATGTAGCCATTGTTAATATGTGGTATACGTATACAGATGATAGACGAGACTTGAAGAAAGACACAGGCAACTTACTTTTTATTGCGAAAATAAAATTTGAAACGGGATAAAAGTTTTTATAGAAGCCAATCATTTCTCATATTTAGGGATATAAAATTCATCCATTACGAAATGCGATAGAAGCTCCATAGATAATATACTATATATAAAAAGTAACTCGGTCTGTATATCTGTTAAACTTTTACGGATACACTACTGGATCGTTATTGCTTAAATATATTTTTATCACCGAAAATTGACATTAGATACTTATTATCCTGAAAAATGGGATAGTTAGCGATATAAAATTAAATATATCTTGCAGGGACGAATAGCGCCTACATAAAAATTTAAAACAATGTACTGTGTGAATGTTTTCTCCTAAACTAGTGCTACGCCCTAGGGTTTGACTCGCGGGGAAACCTCTGGTCCAGCAGGATAATGTAGATACTCTGTGATGTGATGATGCGTGATGGACAAAATCAGTAAAGAGATTCAGTTGCTATAAAGAACAACCATGCAGAAGTCAAGAGTAAAATTTATCATTGTCATCCAATGACATTCACTGAACAAGATCTTAAACATCAAAATGGTATATTAAATTTGTGTATTATTTGTAATTTCCTTTAAAAAAAGCTAAAATATGAAAAATTTGTGTATGATTCGTAAAATAAAACAATAAAATGACTGACGTAAGTAATATTACTTGATTAATCAATACATCTTCTTCTTTTTGAATAATTATGACTTTTGCATACTTTGTGAATCTAGTTACTTATTATCAAGTCGTATTAGAATAGTTTTCAGGGAAATAGATGCCAGACGAAAGCCGGTCCCATATAACCCCTCATCCCCAGTTTCAGTCAAATATTTGTAGAACTTTCTGAAAGTTTTTGGCAACAGTAAAACATCGCTCTTCAAGCTCCCCTTTAACATTGTAGACACAATTTTAACAAATGAAACAGGTCATCACAGCCACCGCAGTGGTAATACTAGCAATAACCAGAAGGTCCACGAACAGCAAATTTATACTGGTTTATATGTAAATTACGATGTGATTACGAAACAAGGATTTAAAAAATGTGTGTGCAGTTCACACGCATTAGAAGTGAAACTTCAGAGAATAAAGTCACAGATAATGATTCTCTAACTTTTATTAATATAAATGTAATTCCTTTAGCTTACATCCGTCGACATATTATAATTCAAAATAAACTTCTAAAGTATTACTATGAATTTTTCACTATTTTAGTCTAAAAAAAAATTATTATCAGATTTATTTCGGTCCAAATTAGATCTATGTTTAATCTAATTTTATTGACTCTAATATGTAAAACTCGTATCTCATCCTCTTGCAGGCTTAGTCCTATAGATTTATGTGTTTATCTCTTTTTAGTGTGGTTTTTCTATCCATCGAGTTTCAAATCACTACGATTCTAAAGAAGTTCCACTTCAAAATAGTGTAAACACAATATAAATAAAGTTTGAATTTCCGTAGTATATTTGAATTACAAAAAAATATATTATTCTTTACTTAATCCAATTAGGACGTCGAGTTCGATGAATTTTGTGATCCAAATAATCCTAGGAAAATAAAATATGATGATATCTTAGCTGCGTCTCAGCGTATTGTCGGTGCTGTTGTACGGACACCGATCACGGTAATGCTTTCATGTTTGTAATAAAATTCACTTCATTTTAATACTTTTCGCCTTTTATTTATCTATTTTCAACACCATGCCAAGTAGCCTTTATTTCTTCTTATAGGTTGATAACATTTTCATCGAATCAATCACCCGAAATTTTTAAGAATCATAATTATTTGCCTACATTTTTTTTAAATAAAAATAAAACCGTTTTCAAGCTAAAAAGCAAAAAACAAATATTTAAACGACTTCTTTCTACAACATCTTGTAGTCGGTGTAAGTAGTAACCAAGTAAAAAATAAAAGAACGAATTTACAGAATATAGATAGATAGATAACACTTTAATGTACACCATTACAGAAAACTTCCGAACTAGTATTATTCTAATTGTATACAAAGGGCGGTCTTATCGCTAAAAAGCGATCTCTTCCAGACAACCCGTGGCTAGAATATTGCTGATTAAGAGTGGCGATGGTGGTATACATAATTATTGTACGATTACTTACATTTTAATAATAAATATATAACTATACTATATATACAAATATACACATACGTTATATACATATACAAGATATGGTGATAAAATACAACTATTTAAACATAATAAATATATAACTATATACAATATAATATCTACTAATTATATAAAATTACATATCATTATATTGCAGATAGTATTAGTAATATAGTCGTTTTTATGTTTTCCTTGACTCCGACTTCAAGATGTTGTAGAAGGAAGTCGGTTAAATATTTATTTTTTGCTTTTTAGTTGCGCAAATACTTCAATAGCTTTAGAAATAATATATTAAGCACCTATTGAAATTGTACAACTGGCACGCGTATACAAATTTGCCATCTCACTCTTCGGTGTATATGCTCTTCCACAAGGCTTTCTCTCGATTTTCTTGCGATCTATTAATCAGATCCTGACTTAGTGACTATGAAAGTGCCTCGGCAGTATTTACTTACGAATAAAGAAAAAAAAATCAAAATCGATCCACAATTGGCGGACAAATCCCATAACATGCATATAAAAACAAATTTACCATCTACCTAGTCCAGCCATAAGTTCTGTTACAAATGAAAATGCTTTTTTTTAAATGAAGTAATGTAATATTATTAAAATTTATACCTACATATTTATTAGTCTCAGTAAAAAATAAAAAAATAATCTATTCAAAATGGCCACCTTTGGCTTTTATACAGGTCTTTAATCTGTTTGGCCACGAATCTATGGATTTACGCAGTGTTTCCAAGGGAAATTTCGCCACTGCTTGCTCCAAAGATTTTTTATGAGACTCAATGTCGCCGTGTCGTTTAGAGCATGTCCTCTAAAACTGACCATAATTTGAAGTCTAAATGGTTGAGGTGTGGGCTAGATGAGGGCCAGTCTTCAGCTCTTATAAAGTCCGGAACGTTGGTTTCAAGCCAGGCTTGGCTAGTTCGTCCCTTGTGACCAGGTGCAAAGTCCTGCTGGAAAGTCCACGTTATATTTTTTAAAAGTGTATTGCTGAGAGGTTTCACAACGTGATCCAGGACTGTATCTTGGTACACTTTGGCTGAAGTTTTCACTCCTTTTTCACAAAAATGTAGTTTTGTGACTCCTTGATAAGACACGCCCCACCAAACCATCACTGACGCAGGATGGTGACCACGTTGTACCTTTCCGACCACTTGAGCAGCGTCTTTAGAACTGTGAGCGTACACTCTATCATTTTGCTTATTGTTGCGTTCTTCAATCGCGAAAACTTTTCATCGGTAAAGAGGATATTTCTGTGCCTTTCATCTGCGTATGGCGACAGAAGGCGTTTTGATCAATCCACTCTCTTTAATTGTAAAGATTGATTTAGGGCATATCCTGTATATCGACGATAAGCACCGAGCTTCAGGTCTTGTTTTATAATACGCGACAGAGTCCTAGCGGGAATCTTCATTTCTCGCGATAAGATTTTTTGCTTCCTAATGGGGTTTCGATGAATTCTGGCTTTAACAGCATTAACAGCCTTTGTAGTTCTAACAGCACGCGGCCGCCCCGATCTTTTCTGGTCTTCGACAGACGAAGTGTTGTTGTATCTGTTGAGAGTACGATATTCGAACATACGGCTGATACCAAGTTTTTGAAGTGTCTGGAATATGACCGACGGCTCCATATCCACTTTGTGCAAGACGATCACTGCAATCCTATTTTCTTTAACATCCCATTCCATATTGTAATTTGATAAAGAACACGAAAAATATGTGAAATGGCGCAAAATCGAAAGAAGTTTTTAAAATAATATACGTGTTCCAAATTCAAAATAATTAAAAAGTTCAAAAAAAGTTTTTATGTAACAATATTTATGGCCAGACTAGTTATAGAAAATGTGATACCTACACGTGTACACACGTATACAAGTTTTTTTCCAAGAATTTAGGCGCACAGCGTTCTTTAATAAGGGTTATTTTCGATTTCCCTGGGACGCGATCCGCTCATCAGATCCCGACTTGGTGACCATGGGTCCTCGGGCGTATACACTTACGAGTAAGGAAATATTTGAAAATCGGTTTACAATTGACAGGAGATATCGTGTAACGAAGAAGTTGGTTAACAATTTTCGTGACTTTCTTTAATTCCTTGAAATCCACTCATCAGATCCTGACATGGTTACAATGGAACCAATTCGGGCGAGAACCTTTCAATTAAAAGAAAAATTTAGAAAATCGGTTCACAATTGACGGAGAAATCGAGTAACGAACATACAAAAGAAAACATACAGATGAATTCGGAACCTCCTCTTTTCTAAGTCGGTTAAAAATGGTTTTCTTCGCGCCTATAAACACATACGTTATCAAAGTACCTATCTCATATTCTTCTCCGCTCCATTTGGAACGACTTTACAATACAAGCCTCTAAAGAGATAATTAATAAACACACTTTCACATTTATTGCATTAGAATATATTAAGACAAAATATATGTTTCCATTTATATTACTTTACAGCGAGCTCACATGTCTGAAAAAGTTGGTATGGACCTTTATTTGAAACACGAATTCATGCAATTCACTGGAAGGTATTGCGTAGTTTTAATAATTTCTACATATTTTCTATAAAAATGTTATTGTAATTTTTAAAGTAGTTTTTGGTTAGTTTTAAAGAGCGCGGCGTACGCAACACCTTGACACTGCTAAGTGACGAACAAAAAAAATATGGTGTGATATCTGCTTCCTCTGGAAACCACGGCGCTGCGATGTGCTACCACACCACACTGCTCGGGATACCCTGCGTGATCGTAATGCCTATCCGTACAGCTGTGAATAAGATTAACAGGTGTCAGCGCCTTGGCGGAAAAATAATACTACATGGTGCTAGCATAGCAGAAGCCAAACGTTTTGCTTTAACCATGAGCAAAGAGAAAAAGATGACCTATGTTAATGGGTAAGGAAAAGAATCAGATGTCAATTTATATTTCGATAATAAAATAACCTACGTATCCGTAGCAAAAACTCTTACGAAATTAGCATGTCCGTGCTTTCATCTGTCCATCTATTGGTCTGTGTTTATATGTCACATTTTGTACTTTATGTTAAATGTTTGATGTTCTTTAAGCTGATTAATGGCTGGTTCCTATATCTTACGATCGTTAGTTTGCCTTACTATCGGTTAAAATATAACTTGAGTTCCTTACAAGTAATGTCAAAATTCCACTGGTAGTAAGGCAAGTGGATGAATAGTATGATATATGAACCGGCCATCAGACATTTAAATATCATCAAACAGTGTAATTGATTGCAAAATAATGTGTGTTGTACCAAAATTGTCTTCTAAGGAAAAACAACGCATACCTACATATATTCATGGTAAGCTCAGAACTAATCACATATGTTTTTCTTGCAGCTATGATCATCCAAATATTTGCGAAGGACAGGGTACTGTAGGCATTGAAATATTAGAACAACTTCCGGCTGTCGATGCAGTATTAATACCTGTAGGAGGTGGAAGTCTACTTTGTGGCGTTGCTGTTGCAGTGAAGCATCTTAAACCAGAAACCGAAGTTTATGTACGCTACATCTACGTTTTAAATATAGTTATTTTACACAGATGTAAAGTATTGACTAAAATTAAACCTTTTTCTAGGGCGTTGAAACAGACAAAACATGCAGTATGTCAGAATCACTAAGAAAACATGAGAGGATCTTTTTAGATATTGATGCAACAATAGCGGACGGTCTAGCTGTTAATATGGTTGGAGTCAATACTTTCTACAATGTCAAAGGAGTTGTAGACAAAATGGTATACAAAAGACCAACATTTAATGGAATCGGAACTTTATTTATTGATACCAACAATAAGTAATTTTTCAGGTTGTTGTAAAAGAGGACTGGGTGCCTCGTGCCATTTTGAACATGGTGGAACAGGAGAGATTTATAGTGGAAGGGGCTGGAGCTACGACCGTAGCAGCTGTCATGGCCGGGTTGTTTCCAAACTTAAAAGGAAAAAAGTAGGATCTTATTTATATTACATTAGCTGTATCAATATCAAAAATTTTAAATGTAAAACAACTTTTCAAAAAATATGTCTATCTACGGGCTCGGATCGGCTACATGTGTGGACTCAATATCACAGCCGTTCAAATGAGAGAAAATAATAGAAAAGCAAAGTATCCAGTCAAGATTGTGTACTATCATTTGAAAACTAAACATACAAGTTATTTCAGAGTTGTATGCATCCTCTCTGGCGGTAATATTGACACAAGTATATTGGGGCGTTCTCTCGAAAGAGCAATGGCAGCAGACGGGAGATTACTCAAATTCAAAGTGTCAGTAATAGATCGACCTGGTAGCATGGCAGATCTTTGTGAATTGCTCTGCAACATCGGAGTTGCCATGCGAGATTGCGTACCTGAAAGAGCCTGGATCAACCGCGACGTCTTTACCGTACAGGTGGACTTTATAATAACAGTAGCTTTTACCCGCGGCTTCGCTTACGTTAATGTTATCCCACGTGAAAGATATATTTTTCCGTGATAAATAGCCTGAGTGCTATTTTATACTATAATCTATCTCTGTGCCAAATTTCATACAGATCCGTTCAGCCGTTCTGGCCTAATTGAGCAACAAACATCCATCCAAACTGTTGGATTTCTATATATTAAATATAATAATATTATAAATCCGTTCTGATAGTAAGCATAGAAGTATAGATAATTATAAATCATATTACTATAGCTTTTCACCTAAATTATTTTTGACCCTATCTCCCGTGGGAACTTTTATGACTCCTACAGTCTCTACAATAAAACATTATATCATACCTATACTATTTCCATTTTTTTATTTTCTCGATGACAGCTCCTGTGGAAACTTGAACGAGAGTCTTTTTTTACATTATGTATCCATTATTTAATAAAAATATGACGCTTACTCACGTACAAGGTCATAGCAGACTCGGAGAAACTGATAGACATATCGAGCCATATAGAGCTATCGATAAACGTAACACGAAAACAGACCCGATATTTTTTACAGGCGTAAGGAACTAAACTATTGCCGGATAACTTTGTACAAATTTATTAACTAATATTACATTTCATTACAAGATGTAATTATATTATGTTGATTCTTTATTTATTTATTTTAATCTAAATCTAATGAATCGGCACTGTCACTCGATGAGCTCTCCCCAACATTTATTATAAGTTCCTGTACTTCTATATTATCGAATGCCACATGAATTTCCCGACCCGACGCTATAATGTTTTGGGTTCTTCTCACAATTTTTTCCCAGTGTTCGACGGTTACTTCCGTACATGCATTTTTTAATAAATCTAACATCTTGTTTGCCGTAAAAGGGGGATGGGTATTGCTTCGAGCAGCGTGTCCTTTGATTTGTGCCCATATTAGTTCTATAGCATTGTACTGGCAATGATACGGTGGAAGTCGAAGAACCCAATGACCACATTCGGCAGCTATTTCGTCGGTAATATATCTTTTAGGGAGGCTTTTTTTCGATTTTAAAATATTCACTAATTGTACTTTTAATAAAGTATTAACCACATTTTCGCCATGAAGTTGGAGCCAGTCAATTATTGTTTTTTATTGGCCTGCGTCGGCATTTTATCAATTTGTCTGGAGTGATATGTAGCGTTGTCCATAATAATCATCGACGGTTCTTCTAGAGATTGCACCATTTCTTTAAACCATCCTTCGTAAATCTCCGCGTTCATTTCTTCGTGGTAGTCCACGGTTTTCTTGGATTTCAAGGCCAGTAGAGCATTTGACACGAATCCTTTCGTAGACCCTGCATGGCATATGATAAGGCGTTCACCTTTTCCCATTGGCACTGAACTAGTGGAAGCGGCGGTGTCGTCAGTCCAGTTCTTAGATACTGTGTGGTTTGCATTTAACCAAGTCTGGTCAGTGAAAATAACATTTGACCAATCTGATATCTTTTTGGCTTCGATCAAAAATTCGCAGCGAGCCATATCAGTGTCGTGGCGCTCCATCAATATTTTACGTTTGTCCGATTTTTTAAAAAAAAATCCAATTTCTTTCAAAACCAAGCTTAATGACGATTTTTGGCCATGGAACAAACCACATTCACGTTAAGAAACAACAAATTTTTTAAGTGTTGGAATTTCTTTTCGCAAGTAATAGTCATATATATGACGGCGAATAGCGTCAGCGTCGAAGTTGTTCACCGATGTCACACGACGTGGTTGGCGTTTTTTCTTCGGCGTACGAAGCTTATTTTCCTGCATGCCGCTTGTACCGTAAGCTTCGGTAGTAGTTTTTGAAACAGTAGGTCCACTAATTCTTAATGCGGCCGCAACACGCTCTCGCACTTGCGACAGTGGTAATAGCGGACCACCATTTTGATACTCTGCTTCAAAGTAATTACGAACCTTGATCACCAGTTCTCTCTACTGCTTTTTCAGAACAGGTCCTTTAGGCATTTTGATATTTGACAGCTGGGCAGCAATCAACACGGAAGAACACAAAATACACAACGTAACGTATGGATAATGTGAAAAAACTCAGCGAACAGAAATGTAGTGACTATGTAGCACGACCGTCTTGTTGCGAGTGACATATTAAAACAAACACAAAATGGCGGTGGGCCATTGAGTGTTCCCAACTTGAAAAAATATATTTGAATGTTTTTGTTGTATTTGTCTTTGTTCATAACATAATAAATATATGCGATCGATATCATTACTTATTTGGTCACAACAATACAACTATCAAATTAAAACTGTCATCGAGAAAATAAAGAAATGGAAATAGTATAATATATATATATATATATATATATATATATATATATATATATATATATATATATATATATATATATATATATATATATATATATATATATATATATATATATATATATATTAAAAAATCTGTACAAGTTTACAACTAGGGTAGTAACGGACAAAGAAAGAAAGCAATTATTTAAAATTACCTGTTAGTTATGAAAAGCATTAAGTCAGTAAGTAAGTATCTTTTTATTGAAAATTCCTTTCAAGACTTTATTATATTAGAAACAAACGTTCAAAATAATTTACTGATAAAAACATTATCGAAGTATTAAGTAAATAAAAATTCTGTACTATAATGCAGAAAAGATTGGATGGTTTCATCTACCTTCATCTACATTAGAAAAAGAATGCTCATGTTTCGTTTGTATTAAATCCATGGTTATTTTTTTTACATGATATGAAGTCAATTTTATCCACAGCTTAAAGTTGTTGCTGAAACCCGAGGTTGGGATCATACGAAAGAGCTCATTCAAGTCATAAAGTCACACTATAAGGAATGCTCGTTCCTAGAAGTAAATGCCCAGACGGACAAGCGGCCTGGTGCTCGCAGAGGACCTTGTCTTGCGCCCAATCCTATTTGTATGCAAAAATAAGAAACGGAACAATACTTATTATATTACGTCATTAGTTATCACACATGATCCCAAACGATAGTAATAATAAGGCCAATTTACCTAAAGTTGGCAAAGGGATTCGATATAATGATTAAAAATAAAACTACAAAAGCAATCTAATATTTGTTTTTGTTCGAAACTCAAAAATAAAATATAAAGTATATATAATAACATTCGTATACATACATAACAAAATTCGAAATGTTATAACATAATAATATTTCGAATTTTTGATACTATTAACCACTACTGGCTAGTTCCTATATTTTACCATCCATTCATTTGCATACTGGTTACAGTTTCATATAAACTCAAGTCATACAATACAAGTAATTTCAATTGTATATAAAATGTTTGGTTTATAATTATCATCATCGTTCTGTGGATAAATTAGCCCCACGAGATCACTGGTCCTTATAAACACATTGAAACTCTGTAATGAAAATCAAATGCCAATGAAAGTTTTAATAATTTCTAACTGTATATTGGTTAATTTTAATTACGTTTAACGATTTTGATAGTTGTATTTTATTTATGTGATTATTTAGACGTTACGGTCACTTTTCATCCGCGCCTAAAACATTTAAAACGTAGTTTTAATTATGTGTACAGAGGCCTTAATCTCAAACGCCTTTCGTCGTTGGTTTTCATCTCGTCATTTCGTGGTGTCTCCATCAACGCGAGGAGAGTCAATAAAATGTTAGAAGAAAAATCAGAACAAAGATTGCTTTAAAACTACAATAATATAGTCCCTTTAACACAAAGCAAATAGAACACACAATGGAAAATGCACTAAAATGTAATAAAACAAGCAAAAAAGTTCTAAAACGGGCGACGAAAGACGTTTTAGAGTAAGCCCTCAAGTACAAGTCGAGAAAACTTAATAAAATATTATCGTAAGAATAAGTTTATAGCCTTCTTTAAGGTTCTTAACTCAATATGAATAAGACGGAAGGTATATTAATTAGTTCATTAGTAGAATTAATGTCATAATAAAAACATACAAGAAAATAAGCATAGGTTTCTATGCTTGAAATTTTAGTATCAATTCTACGGCAATTCTTTATATTATATCTTACGAATGAAAGGTGTCTACATTTTTTATAGCTTTTGTGAACATTGTTTATATCGAAGGCCGTGAAGAAGAAACAAACTAGCTCTCTATTTGTAATAAACGAGTACGAAAATAACTTGTGATGTCCATTGGTGTAGAATAACTTACTAATTATTATTTTAATAGTTAATTAGGTATTGTAATATTTGCAACAACTCAGAAGGGGTTTATGGTAGTAAAAGAACAGCAACTGGTCACAGATTTATAATCAGAGAACCTTACGGTTTTAACACATTACAGACACTGACTTTTTGCACTCGACAAGCATTTTTAGAACACCTCGCCATCCCTCCAACAATTTTACAGTACATGAAACTTAGCAATTGGCACAACCAATAGCTGATTGAAGTCATTGATAAACTATTTTAATTAGTGTTATGAATGAAAAGAATTTAATATATTACTGTTTGGAAAATCCAGATAATATTTTATACAAGATATCATATAAAACATTATACTTAAAGTTTTACATGTAATAAAATAGACTGAACACAGTACAAATCTATAGCGTCTGCCAACATGAAAACAAAATGTAGTGAATACCGTCTATATACGATTGAGAGATTTTGAATTATAATCTGTACATAATTACTACATACTCCTACATAAAATTATGTTAAATTATAGAGAACTACTTACTCTATACAAAACAAGCGCTAATCACCGAATAAATAAAAATATAACATTATTATTCAATTAAGGAAATGGCCGATTGTATCGTTTAGAAATAAGAGGATACATAACAAAATTATTACCTTTAAAAAGAAACATGAAAAGAACAACTATACTACCAAATAACTGTAATAGTTTTGTTTTGCATGATATTACTAATAAAAGCTATTTTAACGCTTGTTTCTATACGTAAACTGTTGTCATATTCATATTTATTGTAAAATCTGGAACAAAAATCGAAAAGTAGTTTCTACTCTTAATAGGTATATACCATGTACTCTGTGGTTTTTACATGAATATTTGAAATGAATAGTGACGTTATTCGTGTCAATCACTAAAAAGAAGAAAATCAAAAAACAAGATTTTCTCCAAATCACAATTGAACAACATTAAATGCTCTAAATTTCTGTATAGTTTACCCGCCTGCCTTTTTACAAAAAAAAAAATCAAATTCAAGATGAAAAATATATAGATACAATATATTATTAACATACAAAATGAGTGACGTAAGTAAATTATTTTTATATAAGATATATTGTGAAAAGCTTTAATACGAACAACTTGGATGGGTCCTCCTCTGCTGTTGTGTTTTGGTTGTTTCAAGTTAAACACGCAAGTCTAATCAATATGTAGTTGATGTCGAATTGCATCTATGAACTGACTTGATACAGTACATAAAATAATATGCATATATCAAAAGTGCTGACAATAGCGAAATGTACGGTTGTAAATCTTACATAGCCTTTTAAGTCTTTAGCTATCGACGTATTCCCAATACCCTCATATAATTTATATGTAAGTATATTATTGTTTCTAAGCCGTAGTTGTAATCTTAGCTTTTTTATGTGAATTAACAACTTATAAAAAAAATATTAGCTTAACTGGTTAATAATGCACCAGCATAACCTGTAATTACATGGGTCCGAAACTTACCAAAAGCCGATAAAACAAGAACGGTGACTCCCACCAGCTTGCCTTGAGCAAGTAACCTTCTGTTCTTCTACATTGACCAGAGTCGACTCTGCAGTGGGTTGTTTATGGCCCAATGTTATTGTAAAGGTGGGGGCTTCATCTGGGACAATGTTAAAGATTTAGGCCGCTTCACGCAGATATAGCGATAGGTTTAAGGCGTTATTTGAGATGCGACATTTTTAATGCTTTATATAAGATGCATTGGGCCACAGCCTAACGGTCTTATTCATAGAGACTTGAGTAAGTTTGAACGCTTCTTTATGGTTCTTAAAGAAGCGTCCAAACTTACTCTTATTCTCTATAAATAGGACCGTAAATCTTTAATACTAATGCAGATGAAGCCCCAATATATGAGTAATGTTCATATTACTATTCAGTGTTTATGTTATCCGTGACTCATTTCGATGTCGAGCGTTCAAACCTGCGCAGAGAGTAAGTAGATAGATTGGGGAATTTTATGGCTCATTAAGGGTGTAGTAGTTTTTGCACCTGTACCCATACCACGTAGGTACATATTGGCATTATCTATTGTAAATATAATTTTGAACAGCTCTTTATTTTATTTTATTTAAAAATTTAGGATGTAGAATTTGATGAAAACTGTGATCCAAATAATCCACGCAAAATTAAATATGAAGAAATTTTAGCAGCCTCTCGACGCATTGTTGGGGCGATTGTCCGGACTCCATGCACGGTAAAATATTTACTTCATTTCCCAGCATATCACTACTTCTATAAAGAACTGTAGCGGGTCTCCGACCGGGCTTTCGGTGGAAGCCTGCAGCAGGTGCTGGCGGGTTATGCAGGTGGAAATAGAACACCAGTCACTCTTACGATTCACGTCGTTTATCGGAACGCTACTGAGTTATATTTACAATTAAATTACCATTGGCTATATTAATGCTGTAATCGGTACATCCAAACACTGACTAACGTATACACTTCTCGCTGATTCTCTTTAGCACGCGCTGACTAGTTACGGACACACTCTGTTCATATACCTACTACTTATATACTTTAACCCGCTGACTATTACGTACACATTCTGTTCATACACTGGCTTGTTTTGGCAGGTTACTCACTATTTAAGTAACAAATTCATTAAAAAACCTAACATTTGAGGAAGCTTCCCATGATTTCTCTCAACCCGACCAAACCCTTCTGGGAAAATGCGACTCCTGTCAATAAACTAATAAATTGTTTCCTCATTAAATTAAAAGAAAGCATGCAGATAAATTACAAAACTATTTTCTAAAATATGTACAATGGCAAAGGCAGATGTTCAGGATTATCTTTCTTTGAATCAAATGCTCTCTCACAAAGGACGTTATTTTAAAGTAATATCCAAATTCTTGAAAATATAAAACAACTAGAGTTTACCCCGCGGCTCAACCTCTAGTACGTGCTTCTTGTTTAAAGAGAAGAAGTTGTTAAAACAGGTTACATTGTACTTAATTTTTATGTTAATGCTATTTGCACTCGGAAGTTTAATATCATTTTATATCGCAAACTATCCCATCTCCGGGTATAAAAAGTATTTATGTCCATTTTCGGTAGTAAAACTACATTTATACAAAATTACAGCAAAAGCGATCCAGTACTCCTAGTAGTTTTCCGTGAAAACTTAACAGAAAGACATATCGAGTTACTATCGCATTTTTTATAGATGATGAATGTTTATATCTATAAACTTGAAAAATGATTGGTCTTATCCAAACTTTCAACCTTTATTTCAAACCGTCCTAGCCTATAATTATCTATCCCCCGTCTATGACAACTACATAGATGACAAAACGGACAAATCATACAAATTGGACAAATCAGACAAAAAGAACAAACGCACAACTCGGACAAATCGTGCAACTCGGACAAATCGGACAACTCGGACAAATCAGAAAAATCGAACAAATTGGACAACTCGGACAAATCGGACAAAAAGAACAACTCGGACAAATCGAACAACTCAGACAACTCTGACAAATCAGACAATTCGGACAAATCGGACAACTCGGGCAAATTGGACAAATCGGACATAAAGGACAAATCAAACAAAAAAGACAAATCGGATAACTCGGACAAATCGGACAAAAAGGACAAATCGGACAAAAAGGACGAATTGGACAAAGATTACCAAAATGACGAAAATGGAAAATCACAAATAACCTATCCCACTTTTCGGGATAATCTTTACATAAATCTATCCCAAAATCTATCCCATTATCCGGGATAAAAGGTATCCCTTGTTAACGCTCGGTATTAAAATTACATGTATACCGAATTTCGACTAAAACGGTCCAGTAGTTTTTCCGTAAAAGCATAACAAACAGAAAGACAAATATATTTTTATCCCGGAAACTATCTCATTTTTCGGGATAAAAAGTATCCTATGTTCATTCTCGGCATCGAAAATCTATATGTATATACTGAGTTTCAGCCAAATCGGTTCAGTAGTTTTTACGTGAAAACGGAACAGACAGACAAACAGAGTTACTTTCGCATTTATAATATTAATAGGGATAGGGATGGAGGACATTGCGCCATAAATTATTTCATATCCCAGCATCTGCATTGCCTTTGTGGGAAACAACTTTCTAAAAACTATCTACAAACTATTTTGGCATCGTTAACAACTTCCATGTTGTCATTTTCATTATTTCAATATAATAATTTAAAAAACTAAAATTGTATTTGTAGCCCGCACACTTGTCTGATAAACTTGGAGTGGATCTTTATTTGAAACAAGAATTTATGCAGTTCACGGGAAGGTACTTTATCTCTATAATCTCTATATCTCTATAAATATGTATCATAAACGCGGAAGTTTGTAAAAATGGATGTATGGATGTATAGATGTATGGATGTATGTTTGTTACTCTTTCAGGCAAAACCTGCTCAATGGATTTTGATAAAACTTTACAGTAATTTAGCTTACACATCAGAATAACACATAGGCTATAATTTGTAAAGATATAGTATGAATTATCCAAAATATAACGATTTTTTAATACAGGTAGTTAATTTGGTTACACTGCATTAACATTTTTATCCGGTATTTATATAAACCTATAAACGTCTCACTGCTGGGCTTAGGCCTTCTTTTATCAGTCATATCCGCAACATTTGTTTAATAAGTGGATAGATTGGATTCAAGAGATGGCATGGTAAACTTACTTTGCAGCTTTTCTCGCAATTTTTCATCATCAGCACGTGATAATTATAATAAAATTAATTTAATAAGAACTATTCGTTCTTAAAATTTTAAAAATACTCAAATTGAAATCTCTGAACGTTGTAGTTTCAAAGAGCGCGGCGTTACGAACACTTTGTCAATGTTGAGTGACGAACAAAAAAGATATGGCGTTGTTGCTGCCACAATGGGCAATCACGGAGCCGCTATGTGCTACCACACTACACGGCTAGGGATACCCTGCGTGATCGTGATGCCCGTCCTCACAGCTATCAACAAAGTAAATAGGTGTCAGGCGCTGGGAGGAAAAATAATTCTACACGGTAATAGCATAGCCGAAGCTAAACGTTACGCAATGAACATTAGCAAAGAAAAACGGATGACTTATATTAATGGGTAAGGACTTCTATCAAAAATTTTATCAAATAAAAGGAATTTTAAGGTGTGACGAATGGGCTAATTATTTATACACGAGCTAATAAATATATTCTAATATCTGTGTGTCACACATTAATAATTTAATTTATTCATGCTAATTTTATTTAGATAATAAAGTGTATATTTTCTTTCAGTTATGATCATCCAAACATTGTAGAAGGTCAGGGCACTGCAGGTATCGAAATACTGGAGCAAGTACCTGATGTAGATGCAATAATAATACCAACGGGAGGCGGAAGCTTGATATGTGGAATAGCGATCGCGGTGAAACATCTCAAACCGGATACAGAAATTTATGTTAGCTAAATAACAGTTGTATTCTTTTAATCATGTAAATACTAGAGCCTTAAAATATAATTTATTTCATTTTAGGGAGTAGAAACGGACAAAACCTGCAGCATGGTAGAATCTTTAAGAAAAAATGAAAGGATATATTTAGATATTGACACAACAATTGCGGATGGCCTGGCTGTTAATATGGTTGGGGTTAACACGTTTCACAATCTCAAAGGGATTGTAGACAAAATGGTACGTTAAAATAACTACTTATAAATCCGTATATATTGGACATCGTAGCTTTATGTACCAATTTTCCTAAAGTATTTGGCCATTGAATTGCATTGCTACGAATAACTACTGACAACATTTCTCTTGTATTTAAAGATTGTTGTAAAAGAAGATTGGGTCGCTAGAGCCATTATGCATATTGTCGAACAAGAAAGATTTGTAGTGGAGGGAGCTGGAGCTGTATCAGTTGCTGCTCTAATGGCTGGTCTTTTTCCCAATTTAAAAGGCAAAAAGTAAGATAATAAACAACCATCCTAATATAAATATGAGAACGACTTTGTTTGAATGTTTGAATCGTACAAACGTTCAAACAAAGTCGTTCTCATATTGTTGCGTTAGTTCCTTCTTTCAATCATTTAGAATTAACCGATAAACATAAATTTTGTATATACATACTTTCGTTATGAGGGTTGCACATCAGATGCTACTTTTCCTACAAAATAGAATATTACACGTATTTACACGCACGCACACACCCACACATCCACACGTATCTCGAAGTGTATCGGTGCGAAACTCAATTACCGTTAATAAATAATCGTTTAGAACAATAATTATGTATTTATGTCCTTAATAACGATGATGAGAACTTTGAACTTTTTACTCCGGATAAGTTTGAAAATAATGTTTACGCGTACAAGGTTGTTAATATCTGAATAATTTTTATTATCTCCAGTAGTTTAAAAAACAGAAATTACATTACAGAGTGGTGTGCGTTCTGTCTGGTGGTAACATCGATACAACTATTCTGTCCCGTGCTCTAGAAAGAGGAATGGCAGCTGAGGGAAGATTGGTCAAATTCAAAGTGACCGTATATGATAGACCCGGTGGCATGGCGGATATTTGTTCATTGTTAGCAAGCATCGGAGTCACCATACGAGATTGCATACCCGAAAGGGCTTGGGTTAAAGGCGACGTATTCAGTGTACAGGTACTTTATTCAATAAACTACCTACCATTTTTTATCAGAATTCAAAATGCTAAGCGTCATACACAAGGCAGTCTGTTTACAGCACAGAATACATACACTCTAACGAGGTTTACATACTGTTATTAGTAGTTAAAATCCATTTTTCATTTATAAATTATGTATAATTAAATTTTATAATTCTGAAATTAAAATAAAACTTTGCCATCTCTAAAAATAAAAAAAAAATCTAGGTTATGATTAAAAAATAAACTTAACCGTTTACTCTTTTAAACCATCTCTTCCTTATGAAAATAGAACCTTTAGATACAAGATTTTGTAAACTTGGGTACTTCTGAGTAAATGTCAAATATTTGTCAACTCCTCTAACACCAATCACTGAGTAAGTTAGTCATTTTTTATTGCTAAAAGCTGGCAAACAGGCAAACGACCCACCTGATGGAATGTGGTCACAGCCGCCTATGGACGTTTGCAACAATTATTGCAAACAAACAGCAACAACAAAATCAACAGGTAAATTCATAATTGTGCCTATTATACATACCTATAATTTATGTATGTATACACGCATGGTGAACAATACAAAGTTTTCTATTTATCTATCTATGCTTCTGTGATGGAAACTAAATTAATATTGACATTATATAATATGGATATAATAATGTTTATTCAATAAACAAACTATCCCCTGTGCCTGCTAAAAAATGGTTTACTCTCTCTCTCTCTCTCTCTCTCCGATTCCTCTCCTTTACGTCTTAATGATCTAAACTCAATTTAGTTGTTTCATTCATGACGAAAGCAAACATTTTCAGCGTAAAATATCGAGCAAGGATAAGATTCGTGACGACGACTGAAAAGCGGCTTAGCTGTACACCTATATACCTATAATATGTAATGTTCATCTATTTTCTTCATTCACTTTCAGCTTAAGGTGGTTGCGGAGACCAGAGGATGGGACCATACAAAAGAACTTGTTGAACAAGTAAAGAAACACTACAAAGAGTATTTCTTCCAAGACATGAGCGAACGCATTGACAAAACTGCAGGAACACGCAGGGGACCTTGTCTCGCACCAAACCCCGTCTGCATGCAAAAATGAAGCGAATAAACCAAAATTACTCCAAAGCTGTTTCTTAATTACCAAAATTGTCATTGTAATTTTAAAGTTTTAATTGACATAATACCATTGCCGACAATTTACGCTTTTTATTATTATTGTTAATATGAGGTTATAATTATATAACCTCATATTAAGTTGTATATCTTGGATGTGCCTTTAGCAGGGATGGAAGGTACACCGCTGATATAAAAAGAAGAGTGAATTTGGGGAATAGTTTGAATGGAGCGTTAGGTAAACTTCTAGGCGCTAAGAACCTCAGCCAGAAGGCCCAGCTCGCCGTACACAACGCGGTGCTGGTACCTACGCTCACGTATGGAAGCGAGAGTTGGGTATGGAAGAAAGAGCATGAAAGTAGAGTAAACGCGGTCGAGATGCGAGCACTGCGCAAAATCTGTGGAGTGACGCTTGCGGACCGCGTTCGTAATACCGAAGTAAGAAAGAGAGTTGGTCTGAAAGAGAGTGTCGGGGTGAAGGCAAGGAAAGGAATGCTCCGGTGGTTCGGGCATGTGGAAAGAATGCATGATGAAAGAATGAATAAACAGATATACAATGCAAAAGTGGATGGATGCAGAAGTCGTGGAAGGCCACGACACACCTATGATCAAATTGATCGTGTACTAGCAGAAGGTGATGTCAGGAGCCTTAAGAACAGACGAGCGTGCATGACAAGAGTTATGAATGTCAAAGAAGCAAGTGAGGTGTGTAAGAATAAGCCTAAATGGCGCTCTGTTGTTCGTGCCTACCCCGCAAGGGAACTGGCGTGAAGTTATGTATGTATGTATGTAATTATATAACATACAATGTACTCTGTGATTGTAACTTGGCACTAGCACCGCAGATATAAAGATATTTTTTGACACCATAGTTTCACTGCTTTATTATTTTCTATTCGGTCCTATTTACAATCTATAACGTAATATTTTCTTAAGTTTTCGCGACTAGTATACATAATAAAATTGCGTTTTAACGGTTTTCAGCGAGGTAATTCGATTTTTATTATTCCGACGTTTCGGCCACCTTTCAGTGACCGTGATCACGGAAACGTCGGAATAATAATCTATAACGTATGAAGTTTATTATCATTTTAATGGAGCGGATTCATGTGCGATAGTGTTACAGACTAAGTATAGGCCGTTTCACGCAGATGTGGTGATGGGTTTAATGCGTTATTTGAAATACGGCATTGTTAATGATGATAAAGCGCTAATTTTTAACACTAACCCAGATAAAGCCGCACCATAATACGCTCATTTTATTAATGCAAGCATTATTAAAGACCTATGACGATCCTCGATAAATAATATTCCAAGGTTGGCAAAATTACTCAAGATGAGTAAAAAGTTAAATTAACACCATGGCATTGACTTGACATAAGTATACGTGACTGATAATATCCGAGGATTAATACCTACGTAAGGATGACACAAATATAACGGGCGCGTTCATCTTGAAATCGCAACGCTCAAAATTCTCCTTCAGCCGTTCCACATGACAACTATGATCGTTATGGTCGCAGCGAAAACGTCACTAAAGATATTATAATTTTCACTCACGCTGAGTGTTGAAACTTTTTAGAATGTGTTTTTTCCAAAATTTAAATTTGATGTAATGTTATATCATTTCTTTGTTTCTTTATGTCACTTGTGAAAAAATTCTGTATGAGCAAGTCCAATATAATGTTTTTAGCAGCGATTTTTATTTATTACGTGTTCGCTAATAAATGTATATTGAGTAAAATAAGCCGTAACACTGAGGTCACAGCGACCCAGCTGAAGAGATGAGTCAAAGTGGGCGTTGAGAAATTTGGCCTAAAATTTTAAAACTTATAAAATAAAAAATACTTTCGGAATTCAAAAAGATTCATACAAAGTATTTAATCACATTAGATTAAATTTCGGCGTTTTGAGGTCTATTTAGGTTTAGCTCTATTTGTTTTGCGAAAAAAAATTAAATATATTTTCTACATTTTTTTAAAAATATAAATCAAATTAACCAATTAATGATTAGTCATTATTAAGATTTAGAAATTATAACGTTTTTGTTATTTTAATGTCTTTAAGATTTTGACTTATTTTCAAAGTTGCCTTTTACAATGCTTACATCAACGACGGATTTAAAACGACCCATAATCCATTCAATTTGCATTTATGGCATTGTAACACTCGCCAGCAAGTGGATCGGGAAATATCACGGTCGTGAGCGTGGTGGTGGTGAGCTATTTGTGGAACGTAACCATTATGATTCGTCGATATTATTTTACGTCACCCATTATATTAATGCACTCTGTGATGTTTATGTAACAAATTATTTATGTATTAATTACACGCCACCTCTTAATGTTGCATTGTCCTTTTCATTTTGAACATGACTAAGAAATAGCAGTTTTGCTAATCGAAGTCATGCAAAAGCCGGATAAAGATGATTATGAACCACCTGCTTGTTGGAGGGAGCCATTGGGTGAATCGCCAGCAGTACTCGCTAAGCGTGACTTTGTGAGGCCTAGTCCATGGTGTCCGGTAAATTTTTTAATATTCACTGTAAAGCGAGATTAAAATGTATTTTGAATTATATCTGTCGGCACATCACTTTAAGTAAACACCATAAGAATACATCGGTACTCTGAATCCTCTTCTAACTTCGGATAAAATGTTATTAAAATTATTGGTCATGTAACAATAATCTACCTTAATAAGAGTTTTTTTTAACCAGAATTTAAGACTAAAACATTTGGTAATAAGGTTAAACTTTAGTGATCACTGAATTTTAAGTAGTGGGGGACGGAGAGGGGAGGTGGGGAGCAGTACTTCTTCCTTCTGCAACCCCCATGTCTAGGAGACATGTAGTTCTTGGGATATTAGTTTTTTTAATCGTTCGTTTCGTTATATTGGGATTATGGTAAGTCTGTTCTGGCTCGCTATCACTTCGCTCGCTAAGCTCATGCGCTTTGGTTTAAAGTCTAACCTAACCTAACCTAATCTAAGCCACGGGTCGCGACTTTCGACTAAAGCCCACAAGCCAAGCAAGCGTGCCATGGCAGCGATGAGAGAGTGTCACACCGATTTGTAACCATCGTCGCAATATATAAGCAAAAAAAAAAACTATTTTCGTCTTTAAAAATTAATAAACTAATTCAAAACTTGTTCACTAAATTCAAAAACAGTTTTAGTGTTTATATATTAAGCGTAAGTGTATTCCTGAACATAAGTCACACTTTATTATAACGAAAAGTGGTATAACTTTGTTTATCGAACGTATTTTTGTTTTTCTCATTATTAATTCAAAACTTGTTTGTAGACCCTAAAAACTTGTTTCTTAACCCAAATAACGGGTCTAGTGACTATATATATAAGGCGTATGTTACCCTTAAACTCAAAATTACCCTTAATCTCATGCCACTCTGTGTTAAAGCGCAGTCATTAATAATCTTCGAAAACAATTGTAAAAAAATAAAATTTCTGATAGATTGGCAAGAGAATTTGCATAAGACGCCTTTTTGAGAATTTGCATATTACTCAATTGGATTTTTCGGTGGGATCTTCAACATGATTTTTGCTATGAAGTTTTATTACATAGAATATATAAGTTTGGTCTATAGTGGACAACAGTTGTAGGATATTTATTGTTTTTAACTAAGAAATGTATGATGTAACAAAATATGTCTTACCACAACTTTGCTGTTGGTCGTCAATCAAAGACCCACAAGTGTCTAAGGCTCAGTTTTGATAATTGATGAATTAAACAAAAATTGGCTAATAATTCTTGTTATATATATATATATATATATATATATATATATATATATATATATATATATATACTAGCTGCCCGGGCAGACGTTGTTCTGCCCTGAAGAAATAAAATTTAGAACCCGATTGCAGCGCCACCTACCGGGTCCAAATGTAACCTATCCTATCTTTCAAGTTGGATCAAACTGCACACGGTGTGAAAATTTGATTAAAATCGGTCAAGTAGTTTAGGAGTCCATTGAGGACAAACATTGTGACACGAGATTTATATATATTAAGATATATATATATATATATATATATATATATATATATATATATATATATATATATATATATATATATATCGCTATCACAAGTTTTACGTAATATAGCTACTAGGATGTATTTTTTTAAAACACCACTAGTCCAATACGAGTGATCCAGACAATGTAGACAATTTCTGTAGTTAATCAAAAATAAAACTAAAATGAATCTAATAGAGAAATCAAATTTCAATTGTTTCAGAAAACTAATTTAGAATTTGATCCATGGTGCGATCCAGATAACCCTAAAACCGTAACATATAAAGATATACTTAATGCCACTTCCGTAGTTAACGAATATATTCCCCCAAGTCCACTTAAGGTAACGTAACATAAATGCTAATACTGTATAATAAATATTATGTGAATTAAAACATAATTAATAGCTTTTTCCTACTACTATTTTAGAGATCCAAATGCTGCGTTCAGTTTGAGATGGAACTTAATTATAAGTTTGAAATATTCCACAATACCGGAAGGTACGTATTGAGTACAAATGGATATGAGACCTTAACAAATGCTTAATTATTTCACAAACTATTACAGTTTCAAAGACCGGGGTGCTCTGTATGCACTATCGACTTTAAATAAAGAACAGCGACAAAATGGCGTTCTGACGGCATCTACTGGAAACTGGGCATTGGTAAACAGAATTCTGAATTGTACGACGATATCTTTCATTTTGTTACAAAGTTAGAGAATTAATCATTTTCATAGGCACTAGCTTTCAGAGGACAACAGTTAGGTATACCAGTGACCGTAGTACTACCGGTTAACACAATGCACAGTGTCATACAAAGATGTCAACATTACGAAGCAACTGTAATCTTGTTTGGAGGCGATTTATCGGAATCCACAAGAAAAGCTTTCCTTATGATATATGAAGGTTCTACATTCACCTTTATTAATGGGTAAATATTTCAAATATCCTATTATTTCAATATGTATCAACAAAGTTAATTAGACGTTTGATTGCAGATACGACCATCCTCACATCATAGCTGCAAATGGATCAATTGGACTAGAAATATTAAATCAATTGCCGCAAACAGACGTTATTATCGTGCCGATCGGTGGCGGAGGACTTATAGCTGGAATAGCGGCGGCTATAAAAAAAATAAAGCCAAAAGTCCTTATTTACGTATGAACCTACCTGAATATACTACATCAATTCGTAAAGTATAAAAAAATATAAATGTGAATTGCTTTTAATATGTATAGCTTTAGGGTCGCAAATCTAAATAGGTAGCAAAGATGTTCATCTATCTGTCTGTTCATATGTTTTAAGACTACTAGCACTGTAAATAAAATTTAACGAAAGGGGCCTCTATAAACGGCTTTAGAATGTACGAGGTTAGTGGTTAAAGAAGAGAGAGATGGAAATTAGGGATAAAATAAATATTAGGAGACCATAACTGAGGATGGGAAAAAAATCAGTGTACAACGGCAATTTCCTTTCTTTCTACGGTATATTGTTTAATACCCCACGCGCTTTTATGATAACGATAATTGTCGTAAAATTTCAAGACCCGCAACGTCTGAAAAATGTCAATTTTTCATGTCTTTTTTTATATAAGTCAATATTTGGTAATGGACGCGTTTCTAAAATTGTAAACGTGTCCTGCTTATCCTTTCAATTACATAGTGGAGAATTCCAAAAAAAATAGGGAAAATTGTAAAAAACACTTAACCAAAAAATGGAATAAGATTTTTATTATTTGATTACTTGATTAAGGTTTTGATACCTATATAATAATATATGAATATGTTTATGTCTTTACCAGGGTGTTGAAGCGAACAAGTGCTGCTGTTTCTTTAAAGCAATGGAAAATGAAAGGCCTTATAAAACAGCTGTCACCGAAAGTCTAGCAGCGTCACTTGCAGTACCAACGGCTGGCTGCAATTCCTTTCATACTTCGAAATCTTTGATTGATAAAATGGTATTCTCGTTGAATTAACAAAAAAAATAGTTTCAATAATATTGCAAAAACAGAAGTAACTATAATATATTATTTTTATTGATGAAGGTTCTAGTTGATGAGGATTGGATAGCTCGTGCGATTTTGCACATGGTGGAAGAAGAAAAGATTGCTTTGGAGGGCGCTGGTGTAATATCACTAGCAGCGTTATTTGCTGTACCCAACGTATTGACAGAATTACGAGGGAAAACGTTGGTCATTTGTTTTAAATAATAACTTGAACTTATGTATCATTTAAGTATAAAGGTATATGTTTATATGATCTAAGGATTGAAGTCAAAAGTAAATTTTATAAAACGATTTGGTAAGCTTTAAAAAGTGCAGATTTACTATGTGTAATACTATATTAATTTAGATGTTGGGGTAGACCAGCTTCGCCAGCATAAAGTTCAGGATTCACATCAAACATTTCAGCATCCTGCGAGAATCATGGAAGAAGAATACTAATTACATTTTTTGAATAAAACGTGTCTTAATTATGTTCAACCCAGTTTCTAAGGATTACCTGTAGGCAAATTTCATTATAATCGATCGATCGTAGTACTATTTATACAGCAACAGTGTTCATGTCCGTGACAACAACAAACTGCAACTGGGATTTATCGCTTCGATGACGATGATGATGATCTTATTATTTATTTAGAGACTCGACAGAACTACGTCATTTTTTTGTGTTATAAAATACTGTTAACTGACTCTAATTTCAATTTATAATGTTTTTAATTTTTAGTGTTGTGTGTATTATTAGTGGCGCTACTATCGATAGTTTTGCATTACCTCGTTGCTTTGAAAGAGCTAAAGCTATAGAAGGACGACTCATTAAACTAACCGTAAGATTCCTGTCATTTCATCTAATATTGAGAATGTTCCAAGGTCAACTATCAGGGCCCGGCCCCAGCCTTTTTTCCGGTGTAGACAAATTAGAAAAATGCCGCCCCCACCGAAGCTTAAGAAAACTAAAAGAAGTCTTCTATCTACCTTTCTTCTTTCAAAACCCTGTCTATTCTTGTTGTATGTACTTATGGATTTCGCTACCTACTTATATGTTTCCTATGTTCAAGTGAACGAGTCTAAATATGTTTTGGGTGTTGTTTGTTTTTTTTTTGAGGCTTCAGTAGTTCAAGCATTTTTGCAGACATTTAAAAAGGCATTTTTACCGCCTCCTTAAACGGTATGCCTCCTCCTGTACCTACGGTAGGCAACTGCCTACCGTGCCTACCGTCTCGAGCCGCCTCTGCATCTACCGTTTATAATAATCAAGAATTATGTAACTTATTATACTTAGGTTTGATGTAGAGTGGAATAGGTATATAAACTAGAATGAAATTGAGTGTAACTGGAAAATAATTACAGGTAACGCTTCCATCTGAAGATACAAAAAAGCTGTCGAAAGTTCTAAGTATAGTTTCCAACGTTGGTTGTAATGTTCTGCAAGCCTACAAAGATAAATCCTGGCTAGAAGAAAATGACTTTTACACTATTCGCGTAAGACTTATAATTACCTATCCGTCATATTAGACATTTTTGATGAAGTAAATTTGGTACAAACTATCTCTTTTAGTATTCCTATACATATAGAGGTAACAATTTTCAAAAAATTATTTTCGGCCTGTGAAAATAATAATGAACACATTTTTTATTTATTGCAGGAGTTCAGCAGACAGGCAGACGGCCCACTTGATGGGAAGCGGTTACCATCGCCTATGGACATTTGTAATACCTAAGGTACCCAAATGCATGGTCACTAATGCCGGAACACAACACAAGGTTGTTATGGCGATATACTTTAGACCAGGGGTGGTAGGGTCCAGTTGGGCAAATACTTTGAAATTAATACCAAAAAGAACGTATTAATGCTACCCTTACCAGTTAAAACTATACCCTGGAAAATCCCGTGACTTTTTGGCCTATAAATTATAGCGACTTTATGTTGGAGAATTTGCTATCCATCTAAATTTATTCTATAGTTTACTACAAATATTGTCAGAATATATATAAGAAAAATTATTTAAAAAAGATGTGTGTATCAGCTCCGACGCACAACTACAGTTTACTTCTTAAGTACGATTGTCTTTGAATATGTACTAGATAATATTTTACATTTTATTTCATTGCATTAAAGTTCAAAATTGTAAACTAAAGAAACGTAACGCTCTTGAGTTCATGTTTGTATTATTTCACTTCTCATAAAATTTCCATATCGGTGGCCTTATATGAAAATAGATTCTTGGGGAATAAACTCCAATATACCGTTTGTGTTCTACATAGAGCGCATACCTTATATTTAGTATATTTTTGGAATATCTTTAAATAATTTGCAAACTACGCTATATATAATACGGGCATTTGCCCGTGACTATGACCACGTTGGATAGGTGACAAAAATTACAGTTATTTCGCTAAATATAAAAGTAAAGGTTATTTTCAGAAGGGTAATGGATTTTTTAGTATGAAAACACATAAATCCCTGAAATTCCCGTAAAACCTCGGGATAAGTAATGTTAGTAAAGGAATACACAACTACATTGTTTTACTAAAGATTTTATCGATTAGTGTAAAATTGCGCAACGGAATCAATTTTTTTTCGACCCTGGACACCGTTAACCTCTCCCACGAAAATTGCCGTAGGATTCTCAGGATATAAAGTACCTCAGATTTAAGTCCGGGAATTCACTGTCGATCAGCAAAAACCCCATTGAAATCGGCTCAGTAGTTTTTACGTGAATCCCGAACAAACAGGCTTTAACAAACAAAACACTACAATTTTATAATATTATAGAGATAATATCAGCTCAAAGGTAGTTTGTTAAGATTAATTTTTTTTCAGTTCACAATCATTTGCGAAACGCTTGGATTAGGACACGCATGTACCCTGAAGAGAGTGATGGAAAAGTTGTTCCCCAATATATGCAACTTTTTAGAAGAGCCGTTTAGTCCAATCCCGATATGTGCCTGTTACCCGAGACGCCTGCCTTAGTACCCGACTTATCAAATTGAATACCTACCTACTCAATAAAAATTGACTAATTGATTAGTGTATTATTTGTTTTTTGCTAATAAATGCATCGACATTTTGTTAGAGTATGCTACCTATATATATGACCTTTTTTGATAACCACTAGTTTTTTATCCTTTATTATACTGACATGTTCCATTTTTATATTATTTGCTATCTCATATTTTTGCCTTTTACCGTGTCAATATAATTTTTACCACAAAATATATTTTATTTTCTTATATAGTTGTAATCTATGATTAGTAGCCGCATTGAGCACCTACACATTTCTTATGTTACCTATATACTTAACTTTTGTTGAAACCAGCCCGATATTCGTAGAGGAATATTAAGAACGATAAGAGCTCAGAAAAACATCTTAAATCTTGCATGCATAATGATGTCACAGGTCATTCTTCTGTCAAATACCAAAGCAATAAACAAGTAGAAATTGTTGAGATATATACTGCTCTCGCTTTTTATTTCTTATTTTATATATTTACACGCGTCTTTACAAATTTATCCATTACTGTATTTTTCTTTCGTTCTATTTAGATTAATCAACCAAATAGTGATCCATATAAACACAAACTTGAATTATTCAATATCATTGAATACTGTCGAGTCCATAGATAATACTTTATACATAATTAGCGGCCCGGCGCGGTTTCACCCGCGCTCTGTCCCGCTCTCGTGGTATATAGCGTCATGTTATATATCCTATGACACTCCCTGTTAACGTAGCTTTCCAACAGTAAAATAATTTTTAAAATCTGTTTAGTAGATCCAGAGATTACCCCCTACAATGTCACGAACTCACAAACTTTACCTCTTTATAATATTAGTATAGAAAAGTCGTGTCCTTTCAGTATTTTTTAATCGAATTGTTTCAGCGCGTTTCACTCAAATTGATTCAATTTAGTTGATCTTAAAAACCCGTTCATTACCAAGAATAAGCAGGAAACAAGTTTACTTGATTAGCATAGAAAATTCTATCACATTAAATAAACCTTTTAAACATTGCACTTTTTCATGTCATCACAGAAGAAAAAGAACATTGTCATTTATGACTTTCATTTTCCAATTTCTATCATAAATTCCACCAATCACTACGCTATACCCATAATAACATGCATTTTTCAAATACACGAAAACAAAAAAGTTAAAAAACTAATTATATTTTTAACGTCCTTTTTAGGTTTGAGTATTACCCTTGGCTTGCATTATCAATTTTCTGCTGTTGCTAATGTTTTCATCTCATAGTCCTTCATCCCATTTTACCATTGATTGTAAAGTTTTTGTAGATATCTTAATTTAGAACACAAATAATCTGGTGTCCTCAATTCACAATGTCGCGGCGACTTGTAAGTACAAAATAATCCAAGGTTACAACACCTACTTAGCTACAGATTATAATTTTTTTAACTTCAGACCATATTACCTAGTCTAGTAGACTTGAATAGATCAAAGTGTAATTGCAGATTTGTACTAATCTTTACTCAAATTTAGGAAGATTTTGATGAATTTTGCGATCCGGATAATCCAAGAATAATACAATACCAAGAAGTCCTTGATGCCGCTGATCGTCTGCAAGGCCACGGCCTGAACACGCCATGTCTCGTAAGAAAACAACAATCGTTTATTACATACCCAATAATATGATCCAAATGCAATTAACTGCCATATTCGATCTGATCAGGCAAATCTTAAAGGCAAATTAAAATGTATCATTAATATAACTATAAGCAGTGACTTGACGCGGATTCCAAACCTGGCCGAGAAGAGCCTAAAATGCATATTACAACTACTACATGCTAGCGGTGAAGGAAGCCATAGTCAAGAAACCTGTACCCACTACATCCATGTTACCGACTGATTTGTGAAACCCACCAGTCTGTTTTGAATAAAAATACCTAAACCAGAAGTTCAACCTTTAAGGGTGATGTTTCTTTAGTTTGTTATTAACTTATAGTACACTCAAAACAGACGTGTAATTATAATACAAGAGCTGTACGAGAAATTCAGTTAGGAAAATTTAACTTTATTGAACATTAACGGTCTTATGCATATTGAGTCAGTCATATCCTTAAAGAAGCCTTCAAACTTACTCTAACTTAATACGAATAAGACCGTATAACTCTGAGCATACCAGTAAATGTGTTTTAGGCTTCGCATTATCAAAAAGAATTAACGATGAGTCTATTCTACAAATTAGAACTTCTGCAACGAACAGGAAGGTACGATATTTTCTAATTACTTCCATTCATTAAATATTATGTTTGAAAACTTGTCTATTTTATAATATTTATGGATTTTATTTCAGTTTCAAGGAACGAGGATCTCTCAATGCACTTCAACTATTACCTTTAGATAAAAAGAAACTTGGTGTAGTTTGTGCATCAGTTGGAAACGATGCAGTCGGACTTTGCTATCATGCTTCGAAAATGAACCCGAATGTTCCAGTAATCGTAGTACTGCCAGTTAGTGTGCCGATTTACAAAGTACAACAATGTCACAATTATGGTGCAAAGGTTGTTATTCAGGGAACCAACTTGATGGAATCCCAAAGATACGCACGCGCGATTGCAAGAGACAAGGGACTTACATATATCAACTGGTACGTAGTTATACTATTGTGGTGAAATAAGAATACTTATGGCAATCGCTTAGTCAAAAGCCTGGTTTTTATGTTTGCTTGCACATTAACTGGTAAACTGTCCACATTTAATAGTAAGTGGTTACCGTGCGCCCCTGGCCATCTACAACAATAAGCAGGCCGATGTCTTGCCTACTAAGTTGAGGCTTTAAATATACAATACATGCCTGTATGGCACTGAATGTTATTCTTATCGCGCTTTTGAAAGATTATATTATCTACAACACAATTATGTATTAAAATTAACCTTTATATGTTTCTTTTAAATTTCTTAATTAAACAGCTTATCAGGATTAAATAGGTTTCCACAGTATGTTGGTACGTAAATATTAAAGAATCGGTTAACATCTTGCCTAGTTGTCAATCAATTCTTTGTGACACAGTAGAACTATTAAAGTACCTATAAATTCAATTCAAATCCTCCATGATTATATATATATATAAATAACAGGCCACAACGTCCCACTGCTGGGTTCAGATCTCCTCATTTTTTGGGGGAACGGACAGCATACTCGCTACGCATGCCCAAAGCTGATTGGAGGCTATTTCGATGTGCAGGTTTCATCACAATGTTTTTCTTCACCGTTAACACGTGGTAATTCTAACAATATTAGGTCAGAAAACTACCTAAGTGATGGATGCATACTTCCCGGCCAGGATTCGAACCAAAACAATATCTTTATTTAAAAGCGGGTTTTTACTAAGGTACCACGGCTTTTGCTACGGGTATACCCGCGCAAAACTTAAGTGTTTTTCAATTATACCATGTTTTGTACTTTTCAGTCGAGATCACCCGCATGTCTTAGCTGGATACGGCACTATAGCTCTAGAAATTTTGGAGCAAGTGCCTTTCGTCGATGCAATCATTGTTCCCGTAGGGAGTGGCGGCTTGGCAGCTGCAGTTTGCTCTGTAGTTAAGCACCTTAAACCTAATTGCCTAGTTTATGTAAGTTTTCTTCATTTTTAACGGACTCTTGAACTAAAGTCTATTGAAAGTTGTATTGTAATATATTCGATTCGATATTAGAGCACGACTCGCTCGCTATTTCTCTACAATGATTGAATTGCTACTTGTCAAATATTCTAAATTGATCGACTACGAAATATTAGAAAATAAAGGATTTTTTTAAAGACTGGTTACGTGCTATCTGCTTAACATCAATGTATAGGTATTATGATCCACTAGAGCTATTCTCGTTATTTGATTACGCTTTTATGTACCTATATAGTCAAGGTGGCGAAGTCCGTCAGTGGTGGGAACTCCATACAGCTCTCATTATTTCGGTGTGGTGTTTGAATAGTTACGACGAATACAAATCAGTCAGTGAAGCTAAGACATCATTGAATTCTGTCTTCGAATTGTAGTTGGCGTTCAATTCCATTAAAAAAAGTTAAAAAAGGAGCGGTGTATGAACTAACCCCATTGTAGGACTTCGACACCTTTACTATAATTATTATACTATGTACGTAATCGTGTGAATTGTACATAACCTCCTTCTGTTAACGGGTACAAATGGTAATAGTATATCCGCAAGTCTTACCCATAACGTAGCATTATTCACAAGTCGGTCATC
The DNA here is from genome assembly GCA_019925095.2 of Dendrolimus kikuchii. Taxonomy (NCBI): domain Eukaryota; kingdom Metazoa; phylum Arthropoda; class Insecta; order Lepidoptera; family Lasiocampidae; genus Dendrolimus; species Dendrolimus kikuchii. The sequence goes on from CM034405.1 coordinate 8,567,962, forward strand.
TCAATGTGGGGCTTCCTCGGATGTTGTCCTTCACGGTCAACGTATGGTAACAATATGGCTATGAGGTAAAACAAAATCTGCTTAAGCAGTGTTTACTATCCGGCTAGAATTCAAACCCATGTTATAACTCGAATAACTACGACTTAATAATACTTTACAGGGCGTACAACCAGAAAGCATGCCTGTGCTATTTAAATCGTTGGAAAATGAAGAACCCGCGACGTTGCCGATGGCCAGCACCTTGGGGGACGCAGTAGCGGTGCCCAATGTTGGTGTCAACGCCTTTGCCAATTTACAACCTCATCTCAACAAAATGGTATTTGTTTTATTATTAAACTTTAATTATTTTAATATATTTCGTCGCGCTAATATTTCCCTTTAATTATTTAAACAATAAACTTCATATTATTGAGAAGGAGGTAAATAGGACTTTCAATTTATGAGTGATTCAAGTTTAAAAAATATGTTTTAAATAATAAAGCATTGATCGTAAATTTTAGTCGAGACTGTGAAAAGAACGGATGCAGTGTGTTCCGAGCAAATGCTCTTTACTGGATGATTCCTTTGGATTCTTCCTCCATAAGTTATTTCCAAAATTTTGGGTAACTATGTTGACTATTTTGTAATGTGCGTATACTTAAAACTGTTGAACAATTTTGTTTATGTTTTATCTTAATACTTACTGGTTTCTTACTAAAATCATCAACTCAAAATATAACAAAAATATTGTTTATGAGTGCCTACCTAATTAAATGAAATCACTTACTTAAGGCCTCATTGACCTACGCTTGCTAACAATTTAAAAAATAACCTTTAGCTTCTTGTGAATGAGGACTGGATAGCTCGATCTATTCTATATTTCATGGAGAAAGAGCGTTTTATAGTCGAAGGCGCGGCGGCTACCACATTTGCTGCAATACTGGGTAATCTCGTACCGGAGCTCAAATTAAAACAGTAAGTGGAGTTTATTAAAATATATAAAGTAAAGAGATCAAACAAACACATTACAAGGAATTTCCGAAGAGCTTCTATAATGTAAAACAACTTGTACCTACCCTTTCTTAAGCGTATTGTGCACACGGGAAGTATGAAATTTGGCGTAGTCAAAGCTTATATGGAGAAAAGTGAAGAAAGCATTTTTTTATGTGTTTACAAATACATTAACACAATAAGTGTGTAATCAGGCTTACGTACAGTTAGGATTTTCGCTAGAGTTTTAAAATAAACCTAACCAAAATATTAATTACTGGATAAAGAAGTAAATATACTTTTCGTCAAAACAACATTAATAACATCCAAACTTGAAAGTTATTAACTAGAGTCGAGTTTTTCAACCACTGCAACTTTGATTAGAAGTTATATAATCAAAGCACTGCACCGATCGGCCACTGAAGTTATTATTAAAATACATTGGTTATACTATGCAAAATTTTACATACTTGCAAGTACATACTTCATTAAACTTGAATAATAACTTTTAACATTTTTCAGTGTGGTTTGTATTCTAAGTGGGGGAAATGTAGACAATATACTATTGTCACGGTGTTTTGATCGTGGAATGGCAGCTGAAGGTCGCTTGGTTAAGTTCAGGGTAATTAACTTTTAATCATATTTATGTAACAAGCCAAGGCCAAGTAATTAAAGAACTAAATTAATAAGGAGGTCTTTATTTACTGCCGAAAAAATATGTACTTTCATATCTTTAAAACTTCGTATACGGTGAAAATACTCGATACATCAAAGCTACGCCTTATCTGATAATATACTCTAGGATCACGTGATCGCCCAGGACCTCTCCTTGCCTCCTTTTGCGAGGACTTTATGTCGCGGAAATCTGCGGAATACAAGCCGTGGTGGCTTAAAGGTTAGCGCACGCATCCTAGACAAAGAGCGCAGGTTCTAATCCTGACCGAAGAACTTGCACCACTCTTAGTTTTCTAATGTGCATATTGTTATATTCCTACGTGCTAAAGATGAAGGAAAACACCGTGATCAAACCTGCTAACCAATGTGAAACGCGCCAATCCGTCTTAGACAAGCGAGCAGGGTATACTGTCCGTTCCCGTAAAAATGGGAAGCCCGAGCCCAGCAATGGTATGTTTATGGACTGTTATTATATGAATTCATATTTCGCGGAAGGAAGCGGTCAAAAGGTAGTGTGAAGACTAATAGGAGATCGGATGTGTCGTTACGAATCACCACCCAACAATGATATAGTGGACAGAGTCGAGTTTGGAAGACCTTGCGAGTCAAATTTACGGCCATGGAGGCATTAGTGCCAGGAGCACCACTATTGAACATAGATGTTAAGGCGCCACGGCGAGATGCCTATGGTTCTGCCCCACAGCGCCTCAAGTGACTAGGAGGGACTTTAGTAGGTTTAGTGGGTACTCTGGCGGTCGCAATCTCACAACGTCTTCCGCAAGGAAGGTGTGTGCAGAGCCGGCACTTAATAACCCTACATAACCCTCATTGTTCACCCCCGTACTACGAGGGGACGCCGAAACGTATTCCCCCAGCAACATGAAAAAGTATGCATAAGCGAACGTTCGGTCCGTCTAATGTACGTTAGGAAGAGCAGAAAGCTCTTTTAATAAATAAAAATTATTTCGGCCCAATGAGTTGACGCGTTCTACGAATCCCCTCTCTGTGGTCCCCTCCAGTCCGTAAACAGTATTTCACCTCAGGAAAAGAAGTAGATAAAAACTAATATTTTGCGGTCGGGGATCCCGATAAACGTCGCCTGGAGGTAACGCTTAAGATAATGCAGTTTACTTGCGTGACAATCTCTGCCAGTTTATTGTAAGCCGCATAAAAGAACATCGGTTCAAAAGGTTACTTAAGTAGTACTTGTTGTTGGTATTTATTTCTAAAGAGATCGAAACACTTAGTTTTAAGTTTCATTGATTCTAGGTTTACGTAAATGATTCCTCAAAAAGCAAAGCGCAACTTTTGAAACTGCTTTCTAATGGAGGCTATAATATCATATCAGAATTTCAGGACAGTATTTGGGTTCAGGATGAAATCTATACTGTAGAGGTGAGACAGTTATAACTTAACTTAATAAAACTACGTTTTAAGGGTTATTGAAATAAATTACCGCGCTTAAAACCGTTAAAACGTAGTTTTTTTACTATGTGTACTAGTCGCGAAAACTTAAGAAAAAGTATATAATGTATGTGTTTAATATACCAGTCTTGCCATAAATATTGTAACAAAGAAAATATTTTTTTTCTGTTGCAAATAACATAAGTTTTACAGTGTGTTAGTTTAATATATAAATATATAACAATTTAAAATATAAAAAGCTTATTCGAAGTGGTCTCCATTGGCTGCAATACAGTCCTTTAAACGTTGAGGCCGGTTATCAATAGAAGCACGCACTCTTTCCATGGGAAAATTCTTCACTTCCAATCGTATTGATTGTTTTAGGGACTCTTAAATTATCATGGCGTTTAGAGCAAGCCGTACTCTCTAAAACTGACCATAATGATTATGATCCAGCGGATTAAGATCGGGACTAGACGACGGCCAGTCTTCAGCTCTGATGAAGTCCGAAACGTTCGTTTCCAACCAAGACTGCGTGAACCGAGCTTTATGACCCGACGCCGAGTCTTACTGGAATAACCAAGAATGGTCCATTCTTGGTTACTGAACATGGTGTTGTTAAGGGGCTTAACCACCTTCTCAAGAATGGTATCTTGATACACTTGTGCCGATGCTTTGATACCTTTTTCACAAAAATATGGCTCAGTCACTCCTTCATGGCTAACACCCCACCAAACCATCACTGAAGAGGGATAATGCCCACGTTGCACTCTGTCGACTAATTGAGAAGCTTCCTCAGAGCTTTGAGCATAAATACGGTCATTTTGTTTGTTAAAATGTTGCTCAATTGTAAAAAAAATCTCATCCGTAAACAAAGCTTTTCTGTGACCTCCCTTTGCGTACCTCTTCAGTAGTTGTTTCGATGTTACCACCGTATTCTTTTTTAAATTATGAGTTAAGAAATGACCAGTGCGTCTCTTATAGGCTGCAAGTCCTAAGTCACCTTTTAAAATACACGACATGGTTCTAGGTGATATATCTTCATCTCCCGAGATAAAATATTTTGCTTTCGGACAGGATGTCTTCGAATTCTTTCCCTTACTGCTTTGACCACCTTTTTCGTCCGAACACTACGTGGACGGCCAGATATATTTTTGTCACAAACAGAGGTCTCGTTGTACCTATTAATAGCCCGGTACACAAACATTTGACTAATACCAAGCGTATGGAGAGTTTTAAAAATTGCATTTGGCTCCATAACTAATTTGTGTAATTCAATCACAGCGATTCGGTTCTCTTTATCACCCCACTCCATTTTAATATCGCAAAATGTTGTACAATGTATTGGCGCCAAAATAAAAAAACACAATGAACAATCATATAAAAATGACAGATTCCAAAATGTAATGTAATATTTTGTTTTTTTTTTTAATTGTAACAGTATTTATGGCCAGACTAAGTATATGCTTATATTTATTTATTTATTTATACATATATAGATATATATATATATATATATATATATATATATAAATATATATAGATATATATATATATAAGTGTATATATATATATATATATATATATATATGTGTGTGTGTGTGTGTGTGTGTGTGTGTGCGCGCGTGTGCGTGCGTGCGTGCGTGCGTGCGTGCGTGCGTGCGTGCGTGCGTGCGTGCGTGCGTGCGTGCGTGCGTGCGTGTGTGTGTGTGTGTGTGTGTGTGTGTGTGTGTGTGTGTGTGTGTGTGTGTGTGCGTGCGCGTGCGTGTGTGTGCGTACTAACTAACGTATTTAAAGTTACACGAAAGTCGATAAACGAGATAACAACATAACATTCTATTTTCCGATTTTTATAATAGACTCCTCGGGATATTAAAAAAAGCGAAGCCTCGAGACAGACTCTACAGCTCTACATATATTTCTTACAGATAAAGCTGACAGTACAAACCAGAGGCCTTGAACATGCTTTAGAGCTTAAACGAATGATGGAAAAAGCCTATCCATGTTCAGCAGTCTTTGAAACCGAACCCTTTAACGACAAAAGGACATGCCCTTGTTATGTTCAAAAATGCAGTACGTAAAAGCCATTCTAATAAAACTTGATTTCCATACTAAAAATCCAAATAACTGATATAAAAATCGAAAACGTCACTTGAATCTTGAGTCTTCAATTATAAAATGCATAATATTTAGTTTGTTTCATTAAAAAAATGACTATATATATTATATACAAGTTGAGGTCAAGTCCATAGTACCTTCTCATAATGCCAGCTGGACATAGGTTGGTGAATCTCCCGTATCCATTCGCGCGTAACATTGGCCGTAACTACGTTTTGAAGTGAAACTTCTATATAGACGGGGTCTTACGATTTTTCGCTCACGAAAACACGTCACGGCCGTGTGTTCTAATACTTACATTTTTAAACTCGTGATATCTTTCGAATGGGATGTCCGAATTGAATAATTCAAAAAGTTATATAAAGGTATTGAAGCAGTCTTGAATATGCAGTTGTTTATTTTGATAAGGATGAATACCAAGATACAAATAAAGAGCCTTTTCTAGCGGCGGCATTTTAATTAATTGGAAGGAAGTTCCTTATCGCGCGTTGCGAAAGGGGGCTAGACGGAAAAAATTAACACCAAAAGTTGTAACGACACTTTTTGCTATAGTTGTAAGCCGTGCGGCGTGCGCGTGTTTCTCTGTCTGTCTCTCTCTCTCTCATAGAAAGCAAGCCAGTTATTTTCGTTTCGTCTTTCTATTTCGCATTGAACAGTGTGGTGTCGCGACGATACATTTGTTGAGTGTATACAGGTTTTTTGTACATAATAAATAATAAAAAATAGAATCCCAAACATATGTTTCCTACTTCAGTTACCACAAGCCAATTATTACTAAAATTGAGCCTACTGATTAAGTTTATATTACATTATATTTGTTAATAATAAAAAAAATATTATTATAACTTTAAAAAAAAATTATTATATTTCCTTCACTAATTAATCGAAAGGAACTTCGTTCCATCCGGGTGTCCCTTGACACCTCACAAGTTTTTTTTTTTTAATAAAAGAACACTTAATGTGGCATAACTATTAATAATAGCATAATAATTATAATAGCATAGGTATATAATAATATACATATGCTGTCGCGACACTTTTTGTAAATAATGATGTGTTCTGCAAAGTCGTAGTACATTATTTTATTCTATCATCAACAGTTTTCGTAACACACGCGATTTTAGGTACTTTTTACACCTTGGGTTACCTTATTGGAGTTTTAGTAAGAATCCCTAATTTTTTTGTAAATATAATATAGCCTATGTCACCCGGGGATAGTATAGCTTGCCAACAGTGAAAGAATTTTTCAAATCCGTTCAGTAGTTTCGGAGCCTCTTCAATGCAAACAAACAATCTAACCTTTCCTCTTTACAATATTGATATAGACATTCATATATATTTATTATAAAATGAATTAGATATTTGGATATTACAAAAAGCGCAAAATTTTGCGCTGGAAGTTGTTTAATAAAATTGGCAGCTGGGTTGCCGTAAAAAGCGCTATATCTAGCTCCGAAAGCGTTAAATTGACAGCCCTGGTGAGCCGAGCGCCGGGGAAATCCCGAAAACGAGAAAGCAAGCAAGAGAGCGAGCGAGGATATTTTTTTTTTTTTGTTTTGAGGCGAGGCAAAATGCTTAACCGATTTACGCACAAACTGGGTCGTTGCTAGGGGAACGACACGCGTCGGTCGGGGGCGATAACACTGCAGCAATAGTATGCTCTTGGCAGTGCTCCGTCCGCGATCGACGTCGCAGAATAGTGTGGAAGACTCCGAGCGTTGCTACACGAGCGAGCAACCCCAATACCCACTAAAAACCCCCTCGTCCCTGTCGACCCTGCGCTTTTGTTTGTGTGGGAAAGGCTGAGATTTAGAACATAGTTACGCCCAGTCGATCCAGCGCAATAAAGTGCCTGGAGTGTGCCCTGGGAGAACACTGTCAGGGCGTTCGCCTGGAGATGCCAGGGCGGATCGCCGGCCAGGAGGGTGGCCGCCTTCCGCGACACTGTGCGATACCCCCGTATGGTCCTCACGGCCAGAACCTGCTGCGCCCGGTGCAGCAGGGTTCTGTTGTGGTGGTGAAGTGCAGTGGACCAGACGGGTGCACCGTACAGCGCCATACTCCTCAGGATGCCAGAGTAGTTTCCGCGTCGCACCCCCCACGTCGGGAAGCAGCCTCGAGAGTGCGCCCGCGGATTTGACGAGTTTGGGAACTAGCTCCTCAAAGTGCGCTTTGAACAGCCATTTCCCATCGATAGATAGATTAGAGTAGGGCCCCAGATATTTCATCTGGGGCCCTACTCTAATGGCCACTCCTTGGACCGAAACGGTCAAGTCCGCGGGGGGATTGCGAAATTTCCTCTGGAACATGATGGCCTCCGTTTTCGCGGGGGAGACCCTCAAGCCCAGCCTAGCTATTCGATCTACGACAATCGCCAACCCGGCGTTGGCGACGTCCACGGATTCCGCAAATGACGCAGCGCGTACCGTGAGTAGGGTGTCGTCCGCAAAGCAGATCAACCCTACCCCGGGCAGGACCGGAACCCGAAGGATCCAGTCATAACCTACGTTCCAAAGAATCGGCCCGAGGACCGACCCCTGTGGAACGCCGCACGCGACGCGTCGCCGGCCTAACACGGGATTGCCGGACTCACCGCCCTCCCAAAGGATATGTCGATCCTGCAGGTACGTGCCCAACAGCCTCGTGAGGTACGGGGGGACTCCATGCGCGCGGAGCCCCTCCCTGATCGTCTCATGAGGGAGGCTGTTAAAGGCGTTCGCTATGTCTAGCGACACCGCAAGAACGACATCCTTCGCTTGGACGGCTTCGTCCGTCAACGTTCGCAGCGTCTCGAAGGCGTCCATCGTGGAGCGCCTCCGCCGAAACCCGAACTGCGTTTCTGAAAGCCCCGGCTCCACAGCGTCGAGATGCTTCACGAGCCGCTCCGTCAAGATCTTTTCGAAGACCTTAGCGACCTCGTTCAGCAGCACTATGGGCCTGAAGGCGGACGGATCGTTGGGAGGCCGACCTCCCTTGGGAATCAGGCACAAACGCCCCTCCTTCCATTGCGACGGGGACCGACCTGCGCGAATACAGGCTTCAAACAGTTCCCGCAGCTGGCCGCGTAGATGTTTAGCGGCCCCAAGAAGAGGAGTCGACCTGGAACCCCGTCGGGTCCCGGTGCCGTCTTCCTGCCCCGGAGCCGGTCCAGGGCAACGTCTAGTTCCCCCTCGGAGATGGAGTGAGGCTCCTCGTCCGTGGGGGTATCGGGAACGGGTGGACCCATACTGGGGGGAGTGAAGTTTCCCGGATCCGGGAAGAGCCCGTCGATAACCGACCGGAGCACCTCGGGTTCGAGCGTTTCCGTGACCGTGGATGTGCAAGGCCGCAACGTGTTGCGGGCCCCACGGTACGGACGCCCCCAAGGGTCCCGATCGAGCGTCTCGAGGAGCTCGGCCCGAGCCCGGGCTTTAGCTTGCAATATTGCAATCGAGAGCGAGCGAGGATATACCTCGTCCTCCGACGACCTCGATTAGAGGCATCTAATACCTAAAATCGCGTTCTCTGCACATCGGAAAGTGCGATGTTCCGAGCCGCCATTAATGGAGGCAAACTTAAGTTTGCATCGAACTATATACCTCTGCTCTCCACGTGGCTGGACATCACTGCCACTATTTGTGATCTGTGTAAAAAAATATTAATAAACAATTTTAGAGTAGACTATGGATGTTTTTTTTGGTTCCGGATCGAATTCAGATTTTTGTTTGAAAAAATAAAATGTTTAAATAAAAAATGCATTAATTAAAATGTACCTAACCTAACCAAATCATAATTTGCAGTAAACCTGTGAAAAATCGAAATGTGTGCTGGGACACATATAAGAAGTGAAACTTCAACGGACATGTGGAAAAACGAATCGCAACGGACAAGTTGAAAAACAAATGCCAACGGATGAGTCGAAAAACGAATCGCAACGGACAAGTGAAAAAACGAATGGCAACGGATAAGTGTAAAGATGAATGACAACTGACAAGGTTTTCAAATTGAACACGTACGTTAACAATCTGCCCGTAAAACTTCAAGTTAAAATTTTGTTGCGATTCATTTTGTCACTTGAAGTTTTTCCACTTGTCCGTTGCGATTCATTTTTCCACTTGTCCGTTGCCATTCGTTTTTCACTTGTCCGTTGCGATTCGTTTTTCCACTCATCCGTTGGCATTTGTTTTTCAACTTGTCCGTTGCGATTCGTTTTTCCACTTGTCCGTTTAAGTTTCACTTCTTATATGTGTCCCAGCACACATTTCGATTTGTTTGACACCTTATATTTTAAGAATTTTCCCGTTTCAAGGGGCTTTTTGTTAACAATAATCAGTGATATTGTAACCAAAACTGAATGATCTAGCAAGTTTTAAGAAAATGAGGTGTGGACAGTGATGCCGCTCAGGAGATTCACCCAGCTGCTATTATTATATTTGACGCTTGAGATGATAATCTATCAATCTACAATATTATAAAATTCTAGATATGTCGTGTCTGTGCATTAAAGTTATTAAAAAAAACCAATTGGAATGAATTATATAAAGGACGGAGAACAGGATGAATTTTTTTTAGATTTCTTGTCTGTTTGTTTTTTCGGGATTCACTTAAAAAATATTGAGCCGGTTTTGATGCGTTTTTCGCTGATCGACAGCAATTTCTTACGACTTAAAATCTTCGCTATTTTGTGTCCCGGGAATCCCGCAGGAATTTTAAGTCAAGCGTGGACGAAGTCGCGAGCATATCGTAGTAACATTGAGATATAACATGATTTAAGCCTAGTAAATAATATTTATATGTTCTCTGATTTTAAAATAGTTTCTAATTTGGACGGATTGTTTTCACATAACGGAATGAGTATAGTATGTATAGACTGTATAGTATGCAAGTTTTTCTAGAGGGGGGAGCGTGACGCAAAGAGTAAAGTTTTAAATTTTGTATTCGATAGTCAAAACTACCACGAGAAAATAGTTGTACAAAAATAGGATATTTTAGAAGTAAATTACAACAAACCTACAAACAATACAGGCCTATACGGATAGCGGCCAAGCAACAGCGCAGATTTTATCCTAGCACTGTACACCTCATAGACATTATAATTAGGTAGGTACCACATTTTACCAAGAATTATAAAACAATCTTCATATAAAGGAGAAAGTAATAAAATACCTTGCTACATGCATATGGAATTACATACATTGTGTCATGGAAGAAGAACACTAATTGTATTACTTTTAAAATATTGTGAGAAAAATAAATTTAATTGCTTGCCTGCCATTTAAACAAAAATTAGTAACTAATTAACTCGTTAAATATATGATGTCATAATTTGCTACACTCACACAAAATGTAAGAGGCTAAAGCCTTTCATAAAATGAGAAAGTGTCTCAATTGATGCTACAAATTTTAAAATGATATCATTATTCACAATTATAACAAGGATTTATTAATCAACAGTAATCTCATACAAAACATATTTTTATAGTCTTTAAATTATAAACTTAAAATAAAACATATTTGTTTTCATAAAATTAATTGAAATTTTTATCCATGAATGTGGCCATTCTGATGTCTCTTTTGCTGAGGCCATTTACATCATGAGAAGACAAGGTTACCTGAAAAATTAAAGTGAAGTTGTTAATGAATTGTTTCTTTTGCAATGAATGCATGAGTTGCTGGAATATGGAATAGTCCTGTAAGTTACTTTGAAGTTCATATTTATGAATAAACACATTATCATAAAATTTAGTATACATATTAGGTTGGGGAAAAAGTTTCTTTGCGTTTTATATAAAAATTCAAATGGTTTTTTTATAAAGTTTATTTATATTTGACTAAAGTATGTAGGTGCCATTTTGTTGGATAACTTTTTGCCATCTTGTAGGTAGGGACGTGATCCCATTGCTCTAGAAATTTTGGGGCTTCTGATCAAATAACTGTGACAAGTGGTTTTGGCAGTCGTAATAAAGAATCACAAATGAATACACGGTTCATTAGGTTTCTTTCAGTGTTCTCATGAGGCACTCAAATATCGAGCTTTTTTGTGTATCCAGCTTTTTTCAAATGCGCTAAAACCGTTTTGTGGTCAATTCCCAATTCTCCAGCTACATCGTAACTACTAATATGCAGATCTTTCTCCACTTTTTCACAAAAAGGCATCAATTTTGTCCGTAACAGGGGGACCAGAGCGACATGCATCTTAGATATCAAAATTTCCGGATTGAAAACGCTTTAACCAAATTTGCACTACTCTCACAGATACTGCATTAGGTCCATAAACATCACAAACTTTTTCGTGGCTTGTGTTGCATTTTTACCCTTTTTGTAGTAAAATTTTAAAATGTATCGAATTTCTTCATTGGATTCACTCATTTGAACAATAAGATAAACAAATGAAAATCACACGTTTTCCTAATTTGAATTTGGAATTGTCTTCTTTAAAATTAAAACTTTTTAATGATACCAAAACCAGCCAGATATGAATGGTATAGCCAAAGAAATCTTATTACAAGTTCATACATACTATATGCAAAAAGACTTTTTCCCCAACCTATTATATTAAACATAATAGGTAAATCAATCCCACTTGTACTTGTGAGTTTCACAGATCAATTATCACAATGTGCAGTTTTGTGTACATGGGATAATTTTTATGTTGCAATATGGAATAGCTTCTGCAGGGTATATAATAATATGTAGTTGACTACAGTTGAGACTCCTAATTGTAAATAAAATTTATGGATTAAATCCTTTGTAAAAATGTAAATATGATCAAAACATACCTGTAGCTTATTATAAACATTAAACCACTCTGGATGATGATCCATTTTCTCGGCAAGTAGAGCAACACGACTCATGAAACCAAATGCCTCATTGAAATCTTTAAATTTGAATTCTTTCTCTATTGCATCCCTATTGCTTTGTACTTTCCATCCATTCTGGACAAGGGGCTGTAACTGTGTGGCACGGTCTTCTTGTGTCAACTTATCTGCCTGAAAAAAGAGAACACAATAATTTTAATAGCTAACAATTAATTATACACAAATACATCATAAAGAATAACTAGTGAATCTATCGTTTCAAAATGAAGAATAGGGATAGACAGGTGGTTCTTAATTAATATAATATAACCTAGAGAAGCCATAAATTCTGAAAAGTATTTCATGGAATATTTATGTTACAATAAACTTTTCCTTCAACAAACTATATCTAATTTACAGAAGTCTTAATTATGACAAATGATTAATTGTTAAACAATAAAGATTATGAACAGTGTCTATAATATTGTAATAATTCTTTTTACATGATCTACATTTTAAGTTTAAATTGTAGAGTATAGAGATAAATATATTTCCTTGAATTTTTCCTCTGATCAACAAGTAACAAAACATCACTACTAAACTTATAAAATGAGAAAACTCTATAATAAATCTAATACCAAACTTAATCTTCTGATTAGATATATTCTTCAGAATATGATAGAGGCCTGCTTGTGTTGCACATGTACATAATTGCAAAAAGATTTTGGGTATAACATACCATTTTCCTCTTGCCGGTCGAAGCGGTGGACACGCTGGCGTAACGAGCTACAAATGACAGAGCATTGATCGCAGCCTGCGCGCCGAGTGACCTCGAAGGGTGAAAGTGTATCGCGGCGGAGCGCCAGCCAAGCAAACACTGGCTCGAAAACATTTGGACCCACACGCGAATAAATCGTTTTAATTAGATAAAAACTCATAAAACTGAGGTTGGTTTATATTGGTTATTAAATCAACTTCAAAGTTTGATTCATTTGTTTTTATATTATGATCTGGTACTTATTAAGTAAAATAATTATTTATTTTAATTTTAAAATATAATAAACAAATTAATGAAACTTTACAATGTCACATTTAGGGTTACCAACTGTTTTTGAGAAAAGTAACGTATTACATTTCTTATGTAGGGGAAAATAAAGTACTTGGAAGTAAAAAAAGTATTTTAAAATTTAATTTATTTCTTCTCTTCGAGACACTATTTTTGTGTGCTTCTAGCACACACTGACAACTTTTCATTATCCTTAAATTTTTGAAAGCTATCTTTACATTCCCAATTTAATTTTAAACAAACAAACAATTCATTTTTTATCTTTATAGATGTCCTGTTCCTTTCTTCTCGCCATTTTAGATTCATTACTAAATAAAGTCTTTCAGTGAAAGCAGGATCGATAATAGTTCAGTAATTATCCATATAAGTGTTTCATTTTACGCATCAGAGTATAGACTGGAAATAGAGTATTTTCACATACTTTATTTTTATGCAAAAGTATAAAGTATATTTACCAAAAATAAAGTAGGAAACGTTATTATAAAGTATGGTTGGCAACCCTAGTCACATTCCAATTATACTGGGTGTTTGGCGCATGGACCGACAAAATTTTTTTGGGGATTAGGTGGATCAAGAGCTATCTTTAACCCATAGATCCCTATGTCCTAAGTGTCACTGTAATCGAAATACGTTTTTTTTTTATTGTTTTTGAAAATTATCTGGTTCATCGTCTTTAAAACGACATATTTTTCTAGTTTGTTGTTGTAATTGAACCAAATAACTTTTATTGCAATCTTTAATGTATGATTATTCTAAATTAAGCATTAATTCTTAGCATTAGATAACAAAAAATATTTGACGAGCTTTCAAACTCTTAAAAATGAATTAATCTATGAAAAACGTCAAATTCAAAACTAATTATATAAAAAAACTGAAAGGTATTAAGAATTTCATTTGATTTAAACAAAATCTGTACTTAATATCCTTTCCAACGATATACCACATGGCCTTGAAATTATTCATGTGATCACAAAACAAGGTATTACTCAACCAGTGTCAGAATAAAGAAAACACCTTGTTTGTATTTTAAGACGTTTTAATTAAATTTTATTTTCGATGCTCTTGAAAATTTATGTTTCCAGTCTCCTTCAGACGCCGATAGGTCGTAGAAAACGTCTCGTGGTGTGGTACACGCCGATTAGGATATCGCTCCTGGTAAATTCTACGCACTTCACGAGCGTTACAATTGGCGCTGCCATTTTTTTTTCAGGCGGGGACATGCTATTTTCGCACATACCGGGTCCTTTGCAAGGGATTAGACCATTATGAATTATGGAGGCATTCCTAAAGGCAATCCAAACAATAATTGATCGGCTTGTGTGGAGACTCGAGACCATTGGACGTACAATGGCTAATACCCACTAAAACCACCCTCCTCCGATGCCCCCCCCCCCCCGCGCTTGTGGCAGGAAAGGTATAAGACTTAGAACGTAGTTACGCCCACACCGATCCTAGCGCAGTAAGTGCCTGAGAAAGCCCCTGGAAGAGCTAACTCACTTCGACGACAGGGGTGAAGACTCCTCTGCTCCCTTGTTGCAAGAGGGCCCCTAAAACGGTATTATTCAGGGAGGGAAGTCATGCGTATACCTGCGCCCCCGGACTCCCGACTGACACCGGCGCCCATGAGGAGGTGCATGAATACGCGCAATTCCACTTCTCTCCCTATCTCGTTCCGCGGCCTCCTTTTGAGACATCACCGTCTCGCAGAAATTGGCCGCACCCACCCAATGATCATCGCTATGCAGCATGGCTTGCACCAAGCTGCCGAGCGAATCGATCGGACCTACTAGCGTCTCGAGTTCAAACCTCTGCGGCGCCCAACCTGCGCACTCGACTAGCGTATGAAACGCCGTGTCGAGCGCGCCACATTGGTGGTGGCATCCGGGTGGAGGCTGACAGCCCGTAATCTGATGCAGATACTTATCGAAGCAACCGTGCCCGGTAAGTATCTGCGTCATTCTGAAGGTCAGGATCCCGCGTTCCCGCGAGAGCCATCGCAACAGCTGCGGTCGAATCGCTTCCACCGCGTAAACGCCGGCCGCAGGATTTTCGCCATACGCCAACAACATATCAGCATACTCTTCGTTACTGTAGTTAGGCATTGTAACGAGAACGGTGAAGACAAACACACCAACAGTTTAACAGAATAGTTCAACCAAAGAAAACTTAACAAAAACAGAACGTAACAAAAACAAAGTTAAATACAAAAATACTCCAACAACGCAGATGTGAATCGCGGCAATACCGTTAGCAATGATAGTAAAATCTCAACTAAACAAAGACCACGACACAAATTACGATCCAATGACAGGAACAAAGACAAGGGATATTTCCATGTGCAAGAAAGAGACAGTGTTTACCTGCTTACCATTGTTCCATCAAACGGGTTCGGTGTTAGAGTGCGTGTTCCTACTTTGATTTTGATAATTTGATCACATAAGGATCAAATTATCAAATAATTATTTCAAGGCCATGTGGTATATCGTTGGAAAGGATATAACTACAGATTTTGTTTAAATCAAATGAAATTCTTAATACCTTTCAGTTTTTTTTATAATTAATTTTGAATTTGACGTTTTTCATAGATTAATTCATTTTTAAGAGTTTGAAAGCTCGTCAAGTATTTTTTGTTATCTAATGCTAAGAATTAATGCTTAATTTAGAATAATCATACATTAAAGATTGCAATAAAAGTTATTTGGTTCAATTACAACAACAAACTAGAAAAATATGTCGTTTTAAAGACGATAAACCAGATAATTTTCAAAAACAATAAAAAAAAATCGTATTTCGATTACAGTGACACTCAGGATATAGGGATCTATGGGTTAAAGATAGCTCTTGATCCACCTAATCCCCCAAAAAATTTTGTAGGTCCATGCCCAAATACCCGTATACCTAGTATAGAATATAGAATTCTCTATGTTCCAGTTTCCAGTACAGAGTACAGGGTGGCAAAATAAAGTAGAAAATAATAGGAGCGCCACTTTCGCAAATTTGTCTAAACTTTAAGTAGAGTAATTTCGATACTTACTAGTGATTTTTAGTACAACGTCAAACATCGTGCAAGTATCAAGTAGCTTTAGCTATGACATACGCATTTTGTCAACACAGCCTAAAATGTTTAATAATAATGACTATTCTATAATTTTATAAGCAGGAGCTTTTACACCTTGTGGTAGTTAACAGAACACTTGTTTATAAGAAGCTAAACTAACCATTACACATTCTTTGGTAAATATCGTCGAATTACAACAGAGATTTTTTGCTTCGAATTCTAGACATCCTTGGTAAACTTTAAAAATCACTGCTCAAGTGAAAATTGGTATGTTACACGCGTATTTAGTTATTTTTAGTTGTATTTAATTTCAATTCAACGTTAAAATGAAAATAACATGGATAAATTCGATTTATTTATGACTCACTGACCTTGAGACTACAGAAAATAGAATATTACCAAAACATAAAAAACACAGTTCTAGTTCTAGACATTCTGATCGGGTTATATTTTAGAAACATATGACTAGATGGTAGTTGGCGCCATGGGTAATTATTAATTAATTATCTCGCTTTTTGATGTCTTATTTTTTCAAATCAAACATGATTTTATACTGAATAACTCGAAAATTGAAACAAACATTTTTACAAAGTCGGATAAATAAACAATTTGGTTGAGCTAAGTACTTTACTCTCTTCTCTTCTATCACTTGAACATTTCTATTTTAGTATTAACAAACATACATCAGATTACCTTCGGAGTAGGTGCATCACTAAAGTAAGATTTTAATTTAAAGCATCCATCAAAATATCTTAAATAAATAATTAATTTTTTCATTGAACAACAGCTTTAAGTCCATATGTTGTTATGATAAAATTTACACTATGATTGGGTAAATCAGTAGCAAACACAACTGACAAATTTCGAACTTGTGCATTATTGTAAGTTCCATCATAGAAACACAATTTCTTCATCCACAACCTTGTAGAAATCATATTAGACCAAGCTAATCCAAGGCATGGTAGAACATTAACTATTCCATCGAAAGAAGCTGTAACTTGATTTATGCATACAACAGCCAAATTAAACTGTTGTGCTATGTTTATCAAGCACATAGCCAGTTCTCTCAATTCTTCAGCTCTTTGTACATAGTTGGTACTCTCTACTCTAAATGGTGCTGCAATAGAGTCGAGCACTATCAATGAGCATTTTCTTTGAGTCAAAAGCTTAGGTAGCCTTACTCTTACGCAACATAATAAATCTTTAGCCTCTGTAATATGCTCCACAAACAAATTTTTTCCATAATCAACATTTGTATTGAAATTTTGCATACCTTGTTTCATTTCCTCAAATCTTTTTATTGGGAAAACATCTTCTGTACATATATACACACTGCAATCAGGGTTATTATGAAGGCAAGCTTGAATAGCCAACTGTGTTTTCCCAGAACCACTCTCTCCAAATATTTCAGTCAGAGTTCCTCTACTAAAACCTCCACGGAGAATTTCATTAATTTCTCTGAAGCCTGTGGTAACTTTTACACAATTTTCCGTTTGTAAAAGTTCTTTGCAATTGAAACTTTTCGGGCTAATGAATTCTGATACAATATTTTTCAATAGATGAATGTCCTCTATGTGTAGATTTGTCAATTTTTTCACATCCCAAACAGAAAGTGTAAGTATTTGCTTATGAGTAGCTAGACCTGCTCTCTCAATGACATCAAATATTTTAGTGGGTAGCAATTTTTTAAGATCGAACTCCATCTCTGACCTTCAATAGTTCACAGTCATTGCCTTTTTGTTTTAATTTTTTATTTCAGTTTATAATTTAATCTACTTCTATAAGTACAATTTAAAAAAACGAATATAGGTACATATAAATTTAGTAATTACGAAAATGCATAGGAAAGTAATAATACTAAGTATTAATCAGTGATTACTAGTCCAAGTCTAGATATGAATTATATTGTTCAAAAACAAAAACAATTGCCGCCAAAATTATTGTTTTTTTTTTTGTAACTGTAGATAAGCGAAATACGTTTTCAAACAAATGTTCACAGTCCAACTATTATTACTTCATAAATTATAATTTAATAACAAATATTGTACATACTTAAATTATGATTTTTAATGAATATTTTTAAAATAACTGTATAATAAATATCAGACTACTATGGATATTGGATACTATGTTATTATTTATTTCGGTTTATGGCTTGGCAGCTAGGCCTTTAAGCCAGATCTTAGTTTACAATATAGTTTCTTCATTTTCTTAAGCCTATGTGTAGCACAGCTGAACTGTAGGTTATCAGCTGGTGCCATTCAACGGAGTTCTTGTGACAACTCAAAAGGCCACATTTGACTATACAGTTCACATTTCTCACAAAACACATAATTGCTACTCAAAAACTATCAATATCCTACAACTATTGTTCATTTTCGAGTAATTTTACACATTTTTAGAAAATGAAACTGCTCCTCCAAGCTGCTCTCATGCCGACGGGGCGGGGGCAGCAACAGCGGAAACAGGCTGCGAAGCCTGCGGTCGTATTCCGCGAGCCGAAGTCGGCCGCAGTTATCGTTAAACTGCTGCCGGCAGCGGCCGCGAAGGGTGTCGGTTATCGCGAGGTCTTCGCAAAGGCCTCAACGGTGGTCGACATTTGCGGCCATGCGCCTCCACAAGGGGTTGAAGATGTTGCGGTCCGTCAGGGACGCGCGTCTCCTCGAGTTCCAACCGGGACCCGAGAGCGCGGCCAAGGCGGAAATGCGTTCACGGAACCTAGGGGCCGGACGGTTGAGGAATGGGCTCGTCAATCCGGCCTGACCATATTGAACCAGGGATCGGTCCAGACCTGCGTGCGCGCGCGGGGTGGATCGGTCATCGACCTGTCATTCGTCACTCATGCGGCCGCCCGCAGAGTTGTCGGATGGAGGGTGCTGGAGGAGGTGGAGTCGCTCTCTGATCATCGGTACATCAGATTTGAGCTTACCCCCTCCTCCGGTCCGAGCCCTGTTCATAGCCCCCCTCTCCTCCCGCGTTGGGCCCTTACCAAGCTCGATCCGGAGCAGGCCGAGGAGTGGACACTCACGGAAAGCTGGGCCTACCCAGCCGAATTCGCGAACCTGGAGTCGCAGGCAGAGCACATGCGCAAGACCCTGACGAGGGTTTGCGACGCGGCGATGCCTCGCGTCTCCAAGCGGCAGCCTCCGTGCAAGCAGGTCCACTGGTGGACCGAGGAGCTGGGCGAGATGCAAAAGGCAATTCGCATCATCAGCCACAGACTCAAACGCTGCAGGGCGCGCCGTCGTCCGGACTACGTCGCGGAAAATGGACTCGTGGGCGAGTTTAGGGAGGCCAGAAAGGCCCTTTCGATTGCAATATTGCAAGCGAAAGCCCGGGCTCGGGCCGAGCTCCTCGAGACGCTCGATCGGGACCCTTGGGGGCGTCCGTACCGTGGGGCCCGCAACACGTTGCGGCCTTGCACATCCACGGTCAGGGAAACGCTCGAACCCAAGGTGCTCCGGTCGGTTATCGATGGGCTCTTCCCGGATCCGGGAAACTTCACTCCCCCCAGTATTGTCCACCCGTTCCCGACACCCCCACGGACGAGGAGCCTCACTCCATCTCCGAGGGGGAACTAGATGTTGCTCTGGACCGGCTCCGGGGCAGGAAGACGGCACCGGGACCCGACGGGGTTCCAGGTCGACTCCTCTTCCTGGCCGCTAAACACCTACGCGGCCAGCTGCGGGAACTGTTCGAAGCCTGTATTCGCGCAGGTCGGTTCCCGTCGCAATGGAAGGAAGGGCGTTTGTGCCTGATTCCCAAGGGAGGTCGGCCTCCCAACGATCCGTCCGCTTTCAGGCCCATAGTGCTGCTGAACGAGGTCGCTAAGGTCTTCGAAAAGATCTTGACGGAGCGGCTCGTGAAGCATCTCGACGCTGTGGAGCCGGGGCTTTCAGAAACGCAGTTCGGGTTTCGGCGGAGGCGCTCCACGATGGACGCCTTCGAGACACTGTGAACGTTGACGGACGAAGCCGTCCAAGCGAAGGATGTCGTTCTTGCGGTGTCGCTAGACATAGCGAACGCCTTTAACAGCCTCCCTCATGAGACGATCTGGGAGGGGCTCCGCGCGCATGGAGTCCCCCCGTACCTCACGAGGCTGTTGGGCACGTACCTGCAGGATCGACATATCCTTAGGGAGGGCGGTGAGTCCGGCAATCCCGTGTTAAGTCGGCGACGCGTCGCGTGCGGCGTTCCACAGGGGTCGGTCCTCGGGCCGATTCTTTGGAACGTAGGTTATGACTGGATCCTTCGGGTTCCGGTCCTGCCCGGGGTAGGGCTGATCTGCTTTGCGGACGACACCCTACTCACGACACGCGCTGCGTCATTTGCGGAATCCGTGGACGGCGCCAACGCCGGGTTGGCGATTGTCGTAGATCGAATAGCTAAGCTGGGCTTGAGGGTCTCCCCCGCGAAAACGGAGGCCGTCATGTTCCATAGGAAATTTCGCAATCCCCCCGCGGACTTGACCGTTTCGGTCCAAGGGGTGGCGATTAGAGTAGGGCCCCAGATGAAATATCTGGAGCTAGTTCTCGATGGGAAATGGCTGTTCAAAGCGCACTTTGAGCAGCTAGTTCCCAAACTCGTCAAATCCGCGGGCGCACTCTCGAGGCTGCTTCCCAACGTGGGGGGCCCGGGGGGTGCGACGCGGAAACTTTACTCTGGCATCCTGAGGAGTATGGCGCTGTACGGTGCACCCGTCTGGTCCACTGCACTTCACCGCCACAACAGAACCCTGCTGCACCGGTTGCAGCGGGTGCTGGCCGTGAGGACCATACGGGGGTATCGCACAGTGTCGCGGACGGCGGCCACCCTCCTGGCAGGCGAGCCGCCCTGGCATCTCCAGGCGAACGTCCGGGCAGAGGTGCGTCGCACCCGGCAGGATGCCCTAGCTAGAGGCCTGACCTTCTGTCGGGTCGAAATCCAGGCGATCAGGAAGCGGGAAACCGCCTCCATGATCGCGGTCTGGTCTCAAGAGCTCGACAACCCTGCGGCCTATGGCGGCTACACGGTGGATGCAATCAGGCCATAGCTGACGGAATGGGTCAACCGCACCAGCGGCACCCTGACCTTCAGAACGACGCAGATACTTACCGGACACAGATGTTTCGATAAGTATCTGTATCGCACTGTGGGCTGCTTGCCTTGCCCGGACTGCCGCCAGTGCGGCGCGCCCGACACGGCGCTACACACGCTAGTCGAGTGCGCCGCATGGGCACCGCAGCATTTCGAACTTGAGACACACATAAGTCCGGTCGATTCGCTCTGCGACCTGGTCAAGGCCATGCTGCAGAGCGGCGACAATTGGGGGGCTGCGGTTACTTTTTGCGAGACAGTAATGTCACTCAAGGAGACCGCAGAACGCGATAGGGAGAGAAGTCCTGCAGTGCGTGCTAATGCGTCTTCTCGAGGTCGCCGACCTTCAGCTGGCACCCGAAGAGGCAGGTACGCGCATTACTTCCCTCCCTGAGTTAGGTTCCGTTTACCGCGGGGGGCCTTTAGCTTGCTAGGAGAGCAAAGGACCTTCTACCCCCGCACAACGAAGTGGGGTGTGTTCTCCCAGGGCACACTCCAGGCACTTTATTGCGCTGGATCGGCTGGGCGTAACTATGTTCTAAATCTCAGCCTTTCCAACACAAACAAAAGCGAAGGGTCGACAGGAAGGAGGGGGTTTTTAGTGGGTATTGGGGTTGCTCGCTCGTGCAGCAACGCTCGGAGTCTTCCACACTATTCTGTGACGTCGATCGCGGACGGAGCACTGCCAAGAGCATACTATTGCTGCAGAGTTATCGCCCCCGACCGACGCGTGTCGTTCCCCTAGCAACTACCCAGTTTGTGCGTAAATCGGTTAAGCATTTTCCCTCGCCTCAAAAAAAAAAAAAAAAGTGGTTACGAAGGTGATGAATGTGATTGAAGGGTTGGCCCACTGCTGGCCAACCACGTGGACAGAGTCTTGTTCTGCCCGGACCTGGCTCCCTGGAATTGATAACAAATTCCAGTGAACGAGGGTAAAATATGGAATGTCACTGTTAGGGGGGAGATGAGAATTTAAGAGCACATTTTAATCTACTTCTAGTTATGATGTTCCTAATATAACTGTTTAAACTCGCCTAAAAAGGGGAAGATGAAGAAGCTTAGCTACGCTTATACTACGCTCAAGCGTCGCTGCCCTTCAGGAGGCCGATCGCCCGCGTGGAAGAAGAAACTGGCCATGGCTAGAAAGTAAGCAACACCTTACTACCATGGCGAAGAAAGAAAAGAGAAGGAGAGAGAGAGAGACTAGCTAGAATACCACGTACCTGCTTCTTTAACGCACTACGCTTATTCGGCGTGGAAGAGACTCAAGCACGTTGGACTAATAACTGCAGCGTTGAATGGTGAAACGAGAAAGGGGCTCCGCCGGGCATCCGCTCAGGCTTATAAACTCACGGGAGATGCGACGCGCGGGGGGAAAGGACTGCACAGGTGTCTGCCGCGCGGGGGTGAAAAGGGGGAGAGAAATCGTATATGGCGTGATATTACTGCGGGGTGAGACGCGCGGGACGGGAGGAACATAGGGGGCTTCGTCGCCGCGGTGTAGGGGAGAAATACGTTCCGACCGATATGGTGTGATTTTTGACGGCCAAATTAAGTAGTTCTAACTAGTTCGTATGGTATGTTCCGACTAAATTGGGAAGTCGCCTTACGAGTGTTGCTAGGCGCAAGAGTGTCACTTTCACAACGTGACAGTAGTAATTATGTGTTTTTGTGAGAAATGTGAACTATATAGCTAAATGTGGCCTTTCGAGTTTTCACAAGAACTCCGTTGAATGACGTCGATTGTAGCCTACAATACAACGGCGCCTGGCTCAAAGGCCTAATTGCCAAGCCTTAAACATTAAAAAAAACAGAAGCCGCCAATGCCGCCATATTGTGACGTCATTGTCCCCCAAACAATAACAAATAGTCACGAAAAAATAACTCACCAAGAAGAAAAGAGTGATATATATCTTTTTGATACAAAGATATATATCACTCTTTTATATATTTAACTCTTTATCTTTACAGTGAATAGTGTCAGTGTCAATTGCAGACAGGATGAGTTATTATCTGTGAGTGATATACTGATAAACTGATATGAAAAAAATATAAACAAATAGAGTGAAAAAATATAATAAAATTAATTACATTAAAACAAAATTACACCATAAAACTATAACGTTACGATTTATTTTGGCTTGCTGTTATATTCGGTTTCCTCGTTCACTTACTACGCATGCGCAGTGCGCGGGCTAATCATTCTTTCTCTTTTCTTTCTAGTTTCTTCTCATTCGGATCTATAGCCATCGCGTGGAACAGAAATGAACTAAAGGTTTAAAGATATAAAGACACATTTTGAACGCAAGTGATATACAGATCTAATCACTCTTCGCGTTGGATATATATATACGTAGTATCCATAGTAGTTTGTGACTACACCGATCCCGGCTCGCCGGAATCCTTCCCCTCGGGCTTTATATTACCCGTCGCCCGTTCTCAATTAGTGCTTTGTGTCGCCCTATGGTGGCCATCATTAAATTCATCCCCCTCTCATGGCAACAGTTCAGCCGAGGTAAAACTCCTTAGGGAGCTCCCTCGAGCAAGTGTGCTTGAGTGCTTCGCGAAGGCACTCGCCCCAAAAACCCCGGTAAAGTTGTAAGGTCTTCGGACCAACAACATAAAGTCAAGTCCAATAAAAAAAAAAAAAATAGTTTGTGATTAGAACATACGTAGTATCAGTAGTAGTTTGTGATTAGAACCGGTACGTGGCTCTGGGATCGAGTTCTAGATTTTTATTTTTTAAAGGCAGGACATATGTAGTATCCATAATAGTTTGTGGGCAGGACAACGTATGCCAGGGCCGCTAGTATATATATTAGGTTGGGGAAAATGTTTCTTCGCATTTTATATAAAAATTCAAATGGTTTTTTTATAAAGTTTATTCAGATTTGACTAAAGTATGTAGGTGCCATTTTGTTGGATAACTTTTTGCCATCTTGTAGGTAGGGACGCGATCCCATTGCTCTAGATATTTTGGGGCTTCTGATCAAAAAACTGTGACAGGTGGTTTTGGCAGTCCTCTCGTGATGTGAACCTGACACTGCCTAAGGAATTCTGCAGAGACCGAAACAGGGGAAAATCTGAAGGTGCAAGGTCAGGACTATACGGCGGATGCATTAACACCTCCCAGCCAAACTCTCGTAATTTTTGCTGAGTGGCTAAAGATGTGTGAGGTCTAGCGTTATCATGGTGAAAAACCACACCCCTTCTGTTGATTAATTCCAGCCGCTTTCTCTCAACTTTTTGCTTTAATCTCATCAGTTGTTTGCAGTACAGTTCAGAATGGTCCTGCCTGGCGGTAACAGCTCATAATGAATAATGCCCTTCCAATCCCACCATACACACAGCATCACTTTGTTGCGAGTTAACCCGTGTGTCGCCACAGTCTGTGAAGCCTGACCGGCCTTTGACCACGATCTTTTTCGCACGTTCTTGTCGTACGTGATCCACTTTTCATCACCAGTTATCAGCTTCTTCAAAAATGGTTCGGTTTCATTGCGTCGTAATAAAGAATCACAAATGAGTACACGGTTCATTAGGTTTCTTTCAGTGAGTTCATGAGGTACCCAAATATCGAGCCTTTTTGTGTACCCAGCTTTTTTCAAATGCGCCAAAACCGTTTTGTGGTCAATTCCCAGTTCTCCAGCTACAGCGTAACTACTAATATGCTGATCTTGCTCCACTTTTTCAAAAATGGCATCAATTTTGTCCGTAACAGGGCGACCAGAGCGACATGCATCTTTGATATCAAAATTTCCGGATTGAAAACGCTTAAACCAAATTTGCGCTACTCTCACAGATACTGCATTAGGTCCATAAACATCACAAATTTTTTTCGCGGCTTGTGTTGCTTTTTACCTTTTTTGTAGTAAAATTTTAAAATGTTTCGAATTTCTTCATTAGATTCACTCATTTTAACAATAAAAAAACAAATGAAAATCACACATTTTCCCAATTTGAATTTGGAATTGTCTTCTTTAAAATTAAAACTTTTTAATGATACCAAAACCAGCCAGATACAAATGGTATAACCAAAGAGATCTTATTACAAGTTCATACATACTATATGCGAAATGACTTTTTCCCCAACCTATTATATATTATATAGTAGTCCAATCCAAGTACATATAATCTGTGTAGTGTAGAAGTCTGTGAGGAAAAGCGCGGGAAACCTTCGAAGTTGGCGGGCGCAGTTTTTCAATATTTTAGTTTTACGAATTAATTTATAAGCTAATAGTGATCAGAATAGTTATCCTTTGTAAATATTAGGTTTTTTTATATATTTCTATTCATTAGTTACTAGTCTAGTTCTCTTCTTAGTGTAAGTTTTTTCCAATTTTTATGAACGAACCTCCGGACCCGGGGGGCTTAGTGCCCCCCGCGAGTTCTTACGTGACAATTTCTAATGAGTCTGGCATGGATACAGACTGTTCTTTGTCGAAAAGAACACTAAAGCGTGAGTCTGGCATGGATGCGGACTGTTCTGTGCCGAAAAGAATAATAAAGCGTAGTCGACTGCATAACATATGCAAACACTGTAACAAAAGAAAGAAAAAACCTAGTTCAGAGGCAAATCCTGCTAAGGACTCCGACTGTCACTGCCATAATAATGATTTGGTCGTAGTCTCTCCAGTTTTACCAACAACTGAATGCACTGATACTGCTATTCCTCAGCCTCCCACACAAATCGGCAGATGTCAATATTAATCGAACGATCACGAGCCTTTCATTGCTCATATACAAAAAAAACAGACATCTGCTGATGATGGGACTTCTTTAAACCCCATCGTCTTTGGAAGATTTTTAAAGAATTAATGAATAGGGAGAAACAAAATGTCTCTATCATTCCAAAATTTCGTCGATGCTAACAGCTTTGTCTCTTCAAATATCTTACTAATAATAATCTCAAAGCATTTATACCTACTTTTAACGTTACTAGAATGGGATTAGTTAGAGGAGCTGACTGGTCTCCTGATGAAATAAAACACAAATGTACCAATTGGCTGTGGTGACATAATTAAAATTAGGCGCCTAAACTACAAAGTGATTATTGAGGGTTCCCCTACATGGAAACCATCACAAACTGTAGTGTTCACTTTTGATGGTCAAGTTTTACCCAAACGTGTATTTATGTGTTTTAATTCGTTACCTGTAGAATTATATACCTACCCCACTATACAATGTTACAACTGCTGTCGTTTTGGACACAGCAAAACACAGTGCCGTTCAAGACCAAAATGTTAGAAGTGTGGTCAGGGCCACACTGGTGACAGTTGCAATGTTGAGGAGGATCTCGGATCTTGTTGCTTATGTTCTGGGCTGCATTTTGCTTCTAGCAAAAATGCCCAGAATATTCGAGACAAAAACAAATTAAAATTACTATGGCTGAAAATAGCATATCGTATATGGAAGCTTCCAAATTACAATCCCACAGTCTCTAAACCATATGCCGATGTTTTATGTTCTATGCCAAGCAAATCTTCCCAAAATGAAATTACAATTGTTCCTGGCTCACCATCTCAAAGAACTGTTTCATATAAAAAAAGTTTTTGTTAAGCCTCGATCACCTCCAAAACAAAACAAAGGCTATGACCGTGAGGCTCATGATGCCTTAACAAAAAATTATAATATGCCTGCTCCCTCCAATGGTTGTGCTTTACCACTTCTTTCCAATGACTCCGATCAAACACTTGCAGATATTATTTTGTCTTTAATAAATTTGTTATCTCAACCCAACTTAGGCATACCGAACAACGCAGCTACATTAATTAATACTTATTCAACGAATCTCAATAAAAATGGACAACATGGATCAAATAGTCCAATGGAACTGCAGAAGTGCAATAAATAAAAAACATGAATTAATTTATATTATAAATAAATTTAATCCCTTTATTCTTTCACTATCTGAAACTTAGCTTAAGCCAAATCACACCCTTAAAATCCCTGGTTATTCTTGTTTAAGGAATGACCGGGCAGATGGGTATGGTAGTGTGTGCTTACTCATCAGGAATACTTATTTTATATCTCCTTTTCCTCTTACCCCACACAGTGATTCTTTTTCTATTATCGCTGCTATTGTAAATAATATATGCTATGTTTCTATATCTATCTATCTATTCTATATGCTATCATCCTTCTTCACAAATTTTCAATGAAATAAAAAATTTGATTTCTCTTCTTCCTAAACCTTTCTTGATTCTTGGTGATTTCAACTCTCATCATAGATCTTGGGGTAGTTCAACATCTAACAGTTGTGGGGATGAACTGTTAGACATTCTGGACTTATATGATTTATGTGTTTTAAATTCAGGCACTCCTACTCGTCTCACTAAACCTGATGAAACAATCAGTGTCTATATGTACTTCCGATTTAGCTTCATCTTTGTGTTGGTCTACTTTAAGTTCTACTTTTAATAGTTATACAAATAGCATCCATTTTGAAGGCACACACATAAACATATATCTATCTCGTTCTTACTCAGCACTGTAACTCGCAGGAAAACAATATAACAGTATTTCAGTGCGTACATAAAGTGGAACATGAATATACGTAAATACCTAATGAGGCCGAAAATCCGCCATGTTTAGTGCACCAAATGTCATTATCAGTCAGTGCACCCGGTACTTGTCTTGTCAAAAAGTCGTGGTATAAATCAAAATAACTAATTATCTTTCAATATTTTGCTTGTGATTTAAAATAATTGAAGCCAAATATAAATAATTACGTCGCAGATATGTCCGTGTGCAGTGTAATAGGGTGCGGCATAAGAAAAACACCAAATCAGTCATCTTTAACCATACACAGGTACGCTGTAAATAACATTAAAAATATTGCTTATTGTTAATGTTTCCGGGAAAATAAAGGAAGATTTTCATTATAATTAGCAAGGTTCTTATGTGCAGTTATAGGTCATGAATGGATTTAACTTATTTAACTATATTTTTACGCTTAAATAATGTTAATTTATTAGCTGGGGTTGTACATTATTTATCGACTTTGATATCGATATAAAATGATTGCTTATATAAAATTTCTTATTTTATCATGCTACCCCGCTTAAAACATACAAAAATAATAATTAAAACATATTTTATAGGATCCCAAGAAATGAGCGTATAAAGAAAAAGTGGCTGGAAGCCATTGGAATGGAAAATATAAAGCCAAATGCAAAATATATTTATATTTGCTCGCTACATTTTGATGATAAATGTTTCAACAAAACTCTGGATGTGACTCGACTACGAGATGATGCCGTGCCCTTCAAATTTGTAAGAGTAAGTTAATACTGTATATACTTTTATAGTTAGTATTGATATACTTTTTTTTAATTATATACATATTTTAATACATACATATTATTTTATAACAAAACGTGCTATAAAAGGATCAAAATTAATATACAAGTTTTGTATGGTGGGACGATGATCAGCAGGATAGTCGTTGGACTGTCGGCTTATTATATCATTCCTGCTCCGTCTTCGCAGTCGAAGGCCTAAATATGTCTTCTCGTGCCTCTCACCCTCATGGAGACTGCTCGTATAATTGAAATTTGTACTTTCACTTTTAGCCTTTGATATACTTGTTGCTGCTACCTTATTACTGACATGCTAGTTACTAGTTGTAGTCTATGTCATTCTCATTCTATATAACTATTTTAGAAAAACTTATGGGTTTTGTGGCTGTGATTCCATCCAAGAAATGTATTTGCCCAATTTGAATGATAATGTCATAATTTAAGCAAATTTTATGAAAAAAATACTGTGGACACAATTATTCTAAACTAATATTTCAATATTTTGCAGCGACATGCCAGCCAACATAAAACTGGCATATTAAAAGAAAACCAGTTGGAAACAATTCCTGTTTTGGCCGGTCCTGACACCTCTACCTTGGTATTAGCTGCACATTTAAGGACTCTGCTGTTCTTTAGCTTCAAGAGATGTTAGATTTTGTATATACAGACTCTTTATAGTGAAGCTATTGAACCTACTTAGATAAAAGTAATATGCTTTGACATCTTTAGAGGAATAAACCAAAACTGATGGTGTCACTTCTTTGAATTTTGTATTCCATGTAAAACATCTAAGGTACAAATAAAACTCATATTATAAACTTATGCCTTTATTAGTTTTACTTTAATAAAAACTATTGTAAATTCGTTAAATTTTTAATAATTAAGTGATTTTAGAGCGGAAGTCATAAGGAATGACGTTTGTAATTAAATAAATGTTCTGTAGGTGTTTTGTTTTTTTTTTATCACGCGGCCCTTAATAAGTTTAAAATTTGAATCACTCTCACTTATGGTGCAGCGCACCTATCTTGAGGTGCGTTGCGGTAATGTGTTACGGACTTTAGAGACAGCAACACAATTAAAATAGATTGTAATAGAGAGGTAAGTAGTTTAGACTACTTACCTCTCTATTACAATCTAATTAATCTGTTTTGGATATCAAAATAACAGTACGTGTTTTTCATAGGAAAAACACGTACTCTTATTTTGATATCCAAAACAGCATAGCTAGCTAGCATGCTAACGTTTTATCGCCGACATAAAGCTTCCATCCCTTTCCGGCATATACGCAAGTGCGAGCGAGACGGCAACATACGAAACGACGATAAAATTTAGCATGCTAGAGATGGGCAGATGGCACTGTACTACGCCATATGTTTATGTTTTGTGGTCACTGTGTTGTCAAACGACAACTTTATCAAATCAGTGTAGCAACTTTTAAAAATCGTCATATCGTTTACTTGATAAATTTGAAACACGAACTTGTCTTAGATTTCACACATCTAAATCAAAGTATCTTTGCACATAACAATATACTTACTTCCTATTAAAGTATAAATTCTACAAATAATTAATACTCAATAATATTGAAAATAAAATGAGCCAAGGACGTTTATCGATAAAACCTAATAACATTAAAATCTTCTGGGCAGCACTAAAACCGCCATGTTTAGTGGCCAGATGACGTCACAGTGGCACGCATTTTTTATTGACGTTTCATTTCCATAGGTTTCCTACCCATGGAAGCAGTTATGTTTCTCATCGGAAGATTCTGATGCGAGCACAGACTCGATCGCCGATGTAGTACTACAGGGAATAGAATATTTCATTCCAAACTCAACGTTACCTATCGGTGGTACGAGTAAACCACCATGGTTTGATAAGTCCAGCAGTGAGGCTGTCAAGCTAAAGCATCAGGCTTATCGAGCCTGGACTGCAACGCGGGCTCGTCAGGATCCAAGTTCCTCTAACCTGAAAAAGAGATACAATGCCGCCCCCAGGTCTCTCAAAAAACAGCTCGCGAGAGCAAAATTCGATCACATCAGCAGAATTGGTGAGCGCCTCTCTAGCTACTCTTATGGGACTAGAGCTTTTTGGGCCCTCGCCAAAGCTGTTGAATGAAACTTTTGTCGGGCGTCTCTTCCACCTCTGCGCATAGTGGACGACCGTCTGGTACACGCCGCCAAAGATAAAGTCAATCTTCTGGGTGAAATCTTTGCGACCAATTCAACTCTTGACGACGTAGGAGAATCTCCACTTACAATCCCTGAGTGTGAGTCTAGAATGTTGGAGGTGCGCTTTACTCAAAAAGCAGTTCAATGTGCTCTCCTCTCCCTCGACGTTAAAAAGTCTTCTGGCCCAGATGGCATTCCTGCCATTGTGCTGTATACGTGTTTAGCTGAACAGTCCCCAGCCAGTCCTTGCCCGACTTTTCACTCTCTCTTACTACAAGGGTTGTATCCTCGCTTTGTGAAAGATTGCCCATGTGCACCTTGTCCCCAAAAAAGGGGAACTGACAGACACGTCGAATAGGCCTATAGCAATAACCTGTTTGCTCTCAATGGTGATGGAGCGTATTATCAACGCGCAGCTTCTGTGTTATCTTGAAGATTCCCAGCTGCTAAATGATCGGCAATACGGCTTCCGCCACGGTCGCTCAGCTCGGGATCTCTTGGTTTACGTAACCCACCGTTGGGCTGAAGCCATTGAGAATTGCAAAGGGGAAGCACTGGCAGTTAGTCTAGAATTCTAGATATTGCTAAGGCCTTCGACCGGGTCTGGCACAGAGCTGTTCTATCGGAGCGGCCATCGTATGGGATACTCGACGGGCTTTACAGCTTTCTTGATAAGCGCAGCATTCAAGTCGTTGTCGACGGTTGTTGCTCAAGTTTCAAGCCCATCAACGCTGGTGTGCTCCAGGATTGTGTGCTATCGCCAAAGTTGTTCATTTTACATATCAATGATATGTTGTCTATTCGCGACATTCATTGCAATGCGGATGACAGCACAGGCGATGCGCAGTACTCTGGTCGTGCAAACATCCCTCGATCATTCAATCATGATCTGAACTAGAGTATTCCTTAGAGAGAGTCTCTGAATGGGGGAGACAAAACCTTGTCCATTTCAACCCCAAGAAGACATAGGTCTACGTATTCTCTGCCAAAAAAACACCATTCGAGCAATCGCTTCAGTTCCAAGGAACTCCCCTTACCACCTCCAAGAGTATTGCTATCCTCGGTGTTGACATCGCGAACGATATTCAGGGGACATCTTGAAGGCAAATCAAAACTTGCCTCTAAGAAGCTGGGAGTGTTAAACCGGTCCAAGTAGTACTTCACACCGCGGCAACGCTTTGTGCTTTATAAAACCCAGGTGAGCCCGCATATGGAGTACTGCTCACACTTTTGGGCTGGAGCACCTGGCTACCAACTCAATCCCCTAGACTGTATTTAACGTCGAGCCATTCGTGTTGTTGATGATCCAATACTCACAGACGGTCTAGATATGCTTGGCCTTATGAGAGCCTTCGCTTCTCTCTGCGTATTCTACTGACTATATAACGGGGAGTATTCGGAAGAACTGTATAGAATGGTGTATTCGTCCTCTTTCTACCATCGAACCGCTCGCCATGTGTTGCGATTTCACTTCTACTTTCTTAAGCTGCTTCGCTCATGTACGCAACAGTTCTGTAGAACCTTTTTCGTACATACCGTGAGAAATTGGAATGAGCTCCCAGCCGAGGTTTTTCCACAGCGCTACGATATGGAGTTTTTCAAAAAGGGTTTTATAAAATTTCTTCGAAGCGGCAGCGGGTTGATGAAATCTCTGGTGTTGCAAATGTCCATAAGCGACGGTAACCGCTTTTCATCAGGTGGGCCGTCAGCCTGTCTACTGTACTCCAGCTATAAAAAAAGGTTGAAATTTCCAGAATGGAAGCGGAGAAACCAATAACAAGTGGTGCGTTCATTGTAGTGTTCGGTCATAAAGGTCGTTGATGTTGCTTGTCGCTCTTGCCGCGTTGCTGCCACGACGGTACTCTTATTCCATAATTACTCGAATTTTAACTATCCATGATGACGAAAAAGATTCAAATGCGATGAAAACATAAGGCTTATCAATAAATAAATGACTAATTTTTTAAAAAGAATTTTATGTTTTCAAAGTAAAATTAATTTAAATTATATATCTTAGCCAAACAAAAATATTTATTTTAAATGGCCAGTACTGCAGAACGTACCTAATATTTAGCGGTCACCATTTTGCTTATGAAAACTATCGAGAGCTATTTTCCGAAGAACACACCCATTTACATTAGTTGACTTGAAAGGAGTCCTCACTCATGTTAAGGATAGCGCCCCCGGCGAAGATGGGATTCCGTCATGGACCTCTATAATAGGGACGCGACATATTGTTCTATACGTACAATTGCTTATACAAATAGCATCCATTTTGAAGGCACACACATAAACATATATCTATCTCGTTCTTACTCAGCACTGTAACTCGCAGGAAAACAATATAACAGTATTTCAGTGCGTACATAAAGTGGAACATGAATATACGTAAATACCTAATGAGGCCGAAAATCCGCCATGTTTAGTGCACCAAATGTCATTATCAGTCAGTGCACCCGGTACTTGTCTTGTCAAAAAGTCGTGGTATAAATCAAAATAACTAATTATCTTTCAATATTTTGCTTGTGATTTAAAATAATTGAAGCCAAATATAAATAATTACGTCGCAGATATGTCCGTGTGCAGTGTAATAGGGTGCGGCATAAGAAAAACACCAAATCAGTCATCTTTAACCATACACAGGTACGGTGTAAATAACATTAAAAATATTGCTTATTGTTAATGTTTCCGGGAAAATAAAGGAAGATTTTCATTATAATTAACAAGGTTCTTATGTGCAGTTATAGGTCATGAATGGATTTAACTTATTTAACTATATTTTTACGCTTAAATAATGTTAATTTATTAGCTGGGGTTGTACATTATTTATCGACTTTGATATCGATATAATATGATTGCTTATATAAAATTTCTTATTTTATCATGCTACCCCGCTTAAAACGTACAAAAATAATAATTAAAACATATTTTATAGAATCCCAAGAAATGAGCGTATAAAGAAAAAGTGGCTGGAAGCCATTGGAATGGAAAATATAAAGCCAAATGTAAAATATATTTATATTTGCTCGCTACATTTTGATGATAAATGTTTCAAGAAAACTCTGGATGTGACTCGACTACGAGATGATGCCGTGCCCTTCAAATTTGTAAGAGTAAGTTAATACTGTATATACTTTTATAGTTAGTATTGATATACTTTTTTAAATTATATACATATTTTAATACATACATATTATTTTATAACAAAACGTTCTATAAAAGGATCAAAATTAATATACAAGTTTTGTATGGTGGGACGATAATCAGCAGGATAGTCGTTGGACTGTCGGCTTATTATATAACTTCTGCTCCGTCTTCGCAGTCGAAAGGCCTTAATATGTCTTCTCGTGCCTCTCACCCTCATGGAGACTGCTCGTATAATTGAAATTTGTACTTTCACTTTTAGCCTTTGATATACTTGTTGCTGCTACCTTATTACTGATATGCTAGTTACTAGTTGTAGTCTATGTCATTCTCATTCTATATAACTATTTTAGAAAAACTTATGGGTTTTGTGGCTGTGATTCCATCCAAGAAATGTATTTGCCCAATTTGAATGATAATGTCATAATTTAAGCAAATTTTATGAAAAAAATACTGTGGACACAATTATTCTAAACTAATATTTCAATCTTTTGCAGCGACATGCCAGCCAACATAAAACTGGCATATTAAAAGAAAACCAGTTGGAAACAATTCCTGTTTTGGCCGGTCCTGACACCTCTACCTTGGTAAATGCTGCACATTTAAGGATTCTGCTGTTCTTTAGCTTCAAGAGAAGATGTTAGATTTTGTATATACAGACTCTTTATAGTGAAGCTATTGAACCTACTTAGATAAAAGTAATATGCTTTGACATCTTTAGAGGAATAAACCAAAACTGATGGTGTCACTTCTTTGAATTTTGTATTCCATGTAAAACATCTAAGGTACAAATAAAACTCATATTATAAACTTATGCCTTTATTAGTTTTACTTTAATAAAAACTATTGTAAATTCGTTAAATTTTTAATAATTAAGTGATTTTAGAGCGGAAGTCATAAGGAATGACGTTTTTTATTAAATAAATGTTCTGAAGGTGTTTTGTTTTTTTTTATCACGCGGCCCTTAATAAGTTTAAAATTTGAATCACTCTCACTTATGCTTACTACTTATACTTACTATCTTGAGGTGCGTTGCGGTAATGTGTTACGGACTTTAGACTCAGCAACACAATTAAAATAGATTGTAATAGAGAGGTAAGTAGTTTAGACTACTTACCTCTCTATTACAATCTAATTAATCTGTTTTGGATATCAAAATAAGAGTACGTGTTTTTCCTATGAAAAACACGTACTCTTATTTTGATATCCAAAACAGCATAGCGAGCTAGCATGCTAACGTTTTATCGCCGACATAAAACTTCCATCCCTTTCCGGCATATACGCAAATGCGAGCGAGACAGCAACATATGAAACGACGATAAAATCTAGCATGCTAGAGATGGGCAGATGGCACTGTACTACGCCATATGTTTATGTTTTGTGGTCACTGAGTTGTCAAACGACAACTTTATCAAATCAGTGTAGCAACTTTTAAAAATCGTCATATTGTTTACTTGATAAATTTGAAACACGAACTTGTCTTAGATTTCACACATCTAAATCAAAGTATCTTTGCACATAACAATATACTTACTTCCTATTAAAGTATAAATTCTACAAATAATTAATACTCAATAATATTTAAAATAAAATGAGCCAAGGACGTTTATCGATAAAACCTAATAAGATTAAAATCTTCTGGGCAGCACTAAAACCGCCATGTTTAGTGGCCAGATGACGTCACAGTGGCACGCATTCTTTATTGACGTTTCATTTCCATAGGTTTCCTACTTCAGTGGATTCCGTATTCATTTTTAACTCATCTAGGTGAAAACGGTCAAAATTATTTTCTAAATGTTATAAACAAAGTCGTCACGACATGTGACATTCCTGCATCTTGGAAAAGTCAAATAGTGCTGCCATTTTTAAAACCAAATAAAACTCCTTCTGACGCTCAATCATATCGCCCAATCGTTTTATCGTCTGTTATTACTAAAATTGCTGAACATTTGGTGAAAAATCGTCTTGAGTGGTATATGGAAAATAAAGGGTTTTTTCTCCCAGACTCAATTCGGTTTTAGGAAAGGCAAAAGTGTTGCTGATAATTTAGGAATCCTTAGTACTGATGTTCGCAACGCTTTTTCGGAAAACAAATGTGTAGCTGCCGCTTTCTTAGATATTAATTCTGCGTATGATAATGTTTTAATTCCTGTCCTCAAACGAAAGTTAGATAGCTTAAATGTTCCATACCTTTTAACAAACTTTGTTATACACCTATTTTCTGAGAGGAAAATTGCTTTAGATGTATGTGACCCATATACACCGAGTAGACTGGTTTGGAAAGGTTTGCCACAAGGATCTGTTTTGATTCCCTTGCTATATAACATCTATACATATGACCTAGAGGGTTCACTGGATAATACTGTCAGTATTCTACAATATGCGGATGACTTGGTACTTTATACATACATACATAACTTCACGCCAGTTCCCTTGCGGGGTAGGCACGAACAACAGAGTGCCATTTAGGCTTATTCTTACACACCTCACTTGCCTCTTTGACATTCATAACTCTTGGTACTTTATGCTAAAGATAATAGTATTACCACTGCTGGACTACTCCTTTCATCTTCACTGATCTCACTTAAAGTATGGATGGATGATAACGGGTTAGATCTGTCACCTTCCAAAAGCACAGGCATTGTATTTACTAGATCTCGTGCTCACCCTCCTGTTAGTATAAATTACAACAATATACCCATACTAACTAAAAATCAAGTAAAGTTTTTAGGAACTATACTTGATACTAAGTTGACGGGCCTCCCTCATTGCGATTACGTAGCTGCAAAATGTGAACGGAATTTGAACATACTCCGATGTCTACGTGGTGTCTGGTGGGGCGCGCATCCGACTACAATGAGATGGGTTTACAATGCCGTTATTAGAAGTGTCTTGGATTTTGGTACATATTTCTTGGATCCGGGTAGTGTGGCTGGATTTAAGAAATTAGATTTAGTACAATCACGAGCTCTAAGAATTATTTCCGGAGCTATGAAGTCTAGTCCCATCAATGCCCTTCAAATTGAATGCTGCGATCCCCCTTTACATTTAAGACGGCAGTACCTTTCTAACAGATTCGTCTTTCGAATCGTACAGTTTTCTAACCATCCCCTTATTTCTAAACTTCAACTTCTTTCCCATAAAATATCTTCCTCTAAGTATTGGTCTCGTAAACCTTCAACATGTTTAGTTAAAAGTTATCAAAAGTTTCAGACTATACGAGCACCTACACACTCATTTCAGTTACTTCCTTTATTTAGTGGTTCATACGAATCTTTTCTTCTTACCCCCGATATTTGCTTTTCACTTGACATTAAAAGTCTGACTCCAATGCCAACAACACGTTTAATTCTATAGTTAACAATAAATGGCAAAACTGGCATCATATTTATACCGATGCATCAAAGCATTCTATGGGATGTGTTGGTGTCGGTGTGTTCCATAAACAGTATAATATAGTTCAAAAAATCAAATTTCCTCCTGAAACATCCGTCTTTACTGGAGAATGTTTTGGTCTTTTAAGAGCCATTGAGTATGTAATTACTTTCAAATTAAGTAGAACTGTTATATTCTCTGATGCTCTAAGTTCCTTACAGGCCTTGGCAAAATTTTCATTAAAGTCAAACCCATATTTTCATGTTATATTTGAATGTAAGAGAAAGCTGTTACATTGCCAACTTAATAATTATTTAGTAACCTTTTGCTGGATACCTAGTCACTGCGGTATAAGTGGAAATGTCGGAGCTGATAGTTTGGCGAACGATGCTACTATGGATGGAGATATTTATCCGTACAGGAATTTTGGCCATGATCTTGCTACTTTGCCTAGCACATACCTCCATGATTCGTGGAACATGTGCTGGAGCGAGAGTGGTCGGATCAAGGGTCGTTTCCTGTACGGTTTGCAGTCGTCGGTTCCCAAGAAGCCCTGGTTCGCTAAACTCTCGTTTGGTAAAACTGTTACTTCCATTTTGATTCACATGCGTCTTGGACATCTCTGTATTCCGGTGCATTTACATAGACTTGGAATTGTCTCGAGTCCAGGCTGCGAAAGCGGTGAGAATTATTGTGACATGAACCATGTTTTCTTATCCTGTCCTATGTATGATCACACTTCTCTTTACGACTCTTTAATTTCTCTTTCC
The DNA here is from genome assembly GCA_019925095.2 of Dendrolimus kikuchii. NCBI lineage: Eukaryota > Metazoa > Arthropoda > Insecta > Lepidoptera > Lasiocampidae > Dendrolimus > Dendrolimus kikuchii. The sequence goes on from CM034405.1 coordinate 8,605,865, forward strand.
GTTCCTCTTCCTACTTCTATGTCTTTATTACTTAAGGATTGTAAATTTGATGTATATAGTATATTAAATTCATTTATTGTAAATAATCAAATTAAACTTTAATTTTAGAAGTTTGTACATATTTAGTAATTATTTTGACACTTTTTTACAAATTTTCGGTAAAGTTTCTATTTTTTCGCGTTACGTTTCCCTTGTTTTATAAAACTGAATTGAAAAGCCATTTATATATGACTCTGGCTGTATGCACAAACCGTGCCAAGCCATTATTGAACAAAGAATAAGAAGTCTGTGAGAAAATTAAGTGTAGGTATCCATAGTAGTTTGTGGAGAAAATGTCTTGCAATACTTGTGCAAAGTCTTTTTCCATATTGCGTAAAGAAGTAAGTATTTAAAATACCATACGAAAATATGTTTATACTTGTAAATAATCCTTTTTTTGTAAATAATTATGATTTTTTAAAAGTCTTGTTGGATTTATTTTCCAGAGGGGTTGCCCTAATTGTGGTTTCAGCTACTGTTCAAAATGTCTTGATAATAAAGTTCATGTTCCAAAGCTTAATTCAGAAGCTAAGGTAAATAAGTACCTATGTATTTAAAAAACATTAAGAATTGAAGACTCGTTTAACAAAATTTTAATCTTTATATCTAATAATGTTGTTTTTAGGTTTGCGCTAAATGCAAAAAAGCTTTGACTACAAATGAGAAACTCATTGTTGAACCACCTGACGCATATTTCAAGTATAATTTATTTTTATTTACTCATTCAGTGTTATAAATTAACACAGAATGCTAATTTAAATTGCTTAATTTCAGAAGATTAGCCTTGGTAGATAATTCAAACAGTCAATGTAACAACAATACAGATGGTGAAATAGCAGAGAGACTACAGAAATTGAGAGAGAATCAATACCATGTCCCTAGTTCAACAGAAGAACAGATTGCTCAGCGGTTACAAAAAATTAAAAGTGCAGTGCCTTCAACTTCAGATGCGGAATTACGTTCTCGTCTAGCAATATTAAAAGGTGTTCCTGATGTTGTTGCACAAGCTCGGGTAATATATCAACTACCTAGACTGCCTGTCTGATAATTTAGACCAACTGCTTTTTTTACTGATCTCCTCATTTTACCTCACACAATAGAGAAGTCTTCTATATAAATTTATCCTACTTGTATTTAAAGTCAACAGTACTATATTTTTGTTGGTCCATACCTACACTTCATCAAACATAAAAGATTTTTTTAGCTATTATACAATTCTAATTATATTGAGTTGAGTCTTGATAGTTAACCATCAATATGTATCTTAATTACTGGGAGACACTGACATGCTTTGATTTCAGCCAGTATTACCTGCTCCAGATTTGAGAACAGAACAAGAGCAAGCAGATGACTTGCTGAAACAGTACATGGAACAAACAAACATTGACAAAAAATACAAAAATGAATTTGATCAGCTTGTCAATGACATGGAGTCTAGGATGGAGAAATTGAAGGGAGTTAACCCTTCTAACGTACAAAATACAAAGATTCAGGAGAATGATGAGTCAGAGGATGAAGAGGAAAGAATTAAAAAGATTTTGGAAAAGGTAATTTTCTGTGTACATTTAAAAAGATAAAAAGATCTACTGTCTTGTGATTGTATTCAGATAATTCAAATTAAGGTTTCTTGTTCTTCATAGGTTAAACTTTATTTTAGCATACTTTATTGCTATACTACGTTGGGTCTATATTTTTTTGCTTCCTTGTTTCGTAACTTCAGAATTATTTATGAAAACACTAGTGGCCCCGGCAAATGTTGTCCTGCTCTGACAAATAAAAATCTAGATCCCAATTCCAACCTACTGGGTCCAACTATAGATTTAAACCATTGAGAGAACCACTCAAATAAACCCAAAAAAAAAAAACAATTCTGGCATCCGATTTGTACTCCTCCAACCGGTTCCAATTGTGAATCTAAACTATTCTCAAACCTACTTGAACACACACAATAAATTACATTCAAATCAAAATGTTTAGGTGAAGCTCAGTCACATACTCTCATATAGAGAAGCATGGTCACATGTTTGAAAATGTTAAAAAGATGTGTGACATTAAATATATGGTGGCATCAAAGAAAGGATGTGACTTAAAGTATGGTGCCATCTTTTTGATGCTTATGTAACTTAGTTGACAGCAGAACTCATACTTACCAACTTCTCGGTTTAAAAAAAAACAAAAAAATATTACAAATTAAAATGAAAACTATCCTGTGTCCTAAGTTGGAACAAATCCAGCAAAATGGAAAAAATCAAAATCGGTTGAGTTGTTTCGAAGTTCATTGTGGTGAAACACTATGACAGAGAATTTTTATATATATGTAAAGATTCTAAAGCTTTTCAAATAACCTTGCTGTTAAATGTCTTGAAACTAAGTAGACTCTTTTGGTCTTATATATCTATCTTGCAAGAAGATTTCAAATGGAGAGTGGTTTTATACTTTTTTAAATCAATATTCTATACATTAAGATATTCAAAAGACTGTAATAAATTGTAAAAATATGTGTTCATAAAAATATACTTCAAATTGGCTTTTCTAACTCACTCACATGTCACTCAGACACCTATGATACATATGCGGTTATGTTAAGAGTTATAGCTTTTAAAACTTTATTAGTACAGGTGAAGACAGAAGTCACATTGGAAGACAGTGAAGTATCTCCACCAACAAATGATGAGCTTCCCTTCTGCGAGATATGCAATGAAGATGCAAGAATGAGGTGCCTTGGCTGTCGGTACTTGTTTTGCAAACAATGTTTCACAGAGCACAAGGATGATGACGATGGGTGCGACAGATATGAAGCTTATGAACCTCCCAAAGGAAGTCAATACTAAAATGCTATTATTATTCCAAGTTGAATATTATACATTTCATTCAAATTTTTTATACATATAGTTAGAGCTCACATAAAGCTGAGATATCTATCATGTAAATATTTGAGGGCTTAAAAGAATTTTCTGTTAACTCCTTTTTAACACACTTTCAGAAATAACAAGACCCTACAACTATAAACTTTATTGAACATACATAATATATAACAAATTTTATAATAATTGTTGTAATTCCAAAGGTGTGAAGACTGAATCAACAAATATTTACAGAAACACGCTAACATAATTACACTTTTTCAAACTTATCATAATGAAAATGGATATATTATTATATTTTCTGTCTACACTATTTTGTATACAGTTTGTTTTATATTTATTGTTTGTGTTTAAACCAATTTAACACATGTAAAATGTAATTAACAGAGATAGTAAGTTTTCTTTGTACTGAAAAAGATCTTGAAGATATTATCTACATAGCATCATGTAAATATGAAATTAATTATTATTGAATTAAACAATTTTGTTATAATTAAAGACTATTTATTTAACCTTTTTATTTCTTTGTGTCTTTCATACTCTTCAATGATGCTTGGTACATGTTTAAGTAGGTCATCTGAAGTTTGTTCATATTCACTGTCTACCCAAATGTCCTTCAACTTATTGATAACTGATCCATACATTTTACCAGGAGGCACACCAGCTTCCTTCAAAATTTTCCCATTTATAGGAAACCTTGGTATTTCCCAATTATTAAATTGTTGCAATAAATTTTCTTCACCTCTATATTTCAGAACCTCACGGACATACTCTACAGCATCTTTTTGTTTTAATCTTGTGTTTAAAACTAATTTTTCGTAAGGCCTGAAAAATTAAATAGATTTAAAACTATGTATAATATAGAAAATTATACCTACTGTATACTGCTATATAGTTTTGTTGTGATAAAATGTTATTATTTTTGTAATATCCAAACAAAGTAAAAGACGCACTACTGAATTATAACATTTTGATAACTTAATATGTCGTTGTAAGAAACAGCCCGAATGGCGCTCTGTTGTTCGTGCCTACCCCACAAGGGAACTGGCGTGAAGTTATGTATGTATGTATCTAATATGTCGTTCTTGCATACCGTATGGTATGCTATGTCACTATAATATGTGCTAGGTATTTATACTGTATATGTATGTGTGCGGTGTGTGTATATATATATATCTTAATATATATAAATTACGTGTCACGTTGTTTGTCCGCGATAGACTCCTAAACTACTTGACCGATTTTGATCAAATTTACACACCGTGTGCAGTTTGATCATCCAACTTGAAAGATAGAATAGCTTACAACTGTTGGAACTGGTAGGTGGCGCTGAGATCGGGTTGTAAATTTTATTTCTTCAGGGCAGAACAATTTTTTTTTTGCCAGGGGAAATCCGTTTGAGGACTAAGCCGCGACAGGCACAGAAGCCTGGGGGGATGTTCGCGACCCGTGTGAGTGTGGGATTCGCCAGATCGGGGGTGGCACTAGCGTGCCCAGTCAGAACTGGTGCCACGCTATTGCCACTCCCCAGTTAGGGATACCCACTAAAACCCCTGGGTGTTCCGTCCTGCGCCTTATGCCAGGGCTACGGGAAATGGGCTGCCCGACTCCGCGGTGCCCTGGCAGGCGTGGGCCCCCCTCACTGGGCCTCTTCCTATGCCAGGGGACGTATCCCCCGGCTACAACTTGGTCTATTCCATGCGTGGGGCGGTCTGTAACGCGCCCCACGGGAAGAGAGATGAGCGCGCGCGGAACACTCGCGCTCTCATCTCGACGGTATGTGCGGGTGAGTGAGAACCCCTATACCCCTAGGGGCCCCACCCGCGCCGCCCGCTTACGGTGGCCGAAGGTCGAACTCGGACCTCCGGCGTCGGCGCGTCCTCCTTTGGCGGGAGCGGAGCAAGGACGTACGCTCACGCTCCCGCTCCGCCTCCTCCTTCGCAAACATAACGTGCTCGCAAAAGGAGGAGACGGCGTCCCATCCGGTGCGGCTCCCGACCATGGTGCGAACCACGGCCGGGAGCGATAGGTCGAATCCGGTGAAGGCGACGAGCTGTCGGCGCTGCTCCGTCCATGCAGGACATCGCTGTAGGGTATGCAGCGCCGTATCCTCGTCGCCTGTGTCGCAATGGTGGCACCCTGACGTCGGCTCGCGGCCGAGGCGACACAGGTACCTCCCGAAGCAGCCGTGCCCCGAGAGGACCTGCGTCAGCCTGAACGTCAGGGTGCCGTGAGTTCGTCCAATCCAATCCGGCAGGACGGGCCTCACCGCCTCGATGGTGGCGGGGCCCGCGCTGGGGCGTCTGAGGCGATCTTCCCAGACTCCCACGGCGACCTGGCAGAGCTCCGACCTGCACGCCTCGATTTCGCGAGGCGCGGGTCTGGTGCCCCTGGCCAGGGCCTCTTTGCGCCACACGTACAGTGACGCCAGGACCCTGGCTTCCAGGTCCCATGGGAGGGATCCGGCGAGTAGCGAGGCCACTTCAAAGGACACCGTACGGTATCCCCTTATTGCCCTGACGGCCATTATGCGCTGTGCTTGACGCAGTAGCGGAGCGTTTTTGGCCGTCAGGCGATCCGCCCATACAGGGGCCCCGTAGAGGGCCATCGACCGTACGATGCCTTCGAAGAGTTTTCGGCACGTGGCGTTCGGCCCCCCGATGTTGGGGAGCAAGCGCGACAGCGCACCCGCTGCCCCCTTGAGTCTGGGGAGCAGCTGCCGAAAATGTGCCGAAAAATCCCACCGGCTATCGAGGACCAATCCAAGGTATTTCATGGTCTCCCCGATGCCGATGCGGATGCCTCCTACTATAATAGCAGTGTCTGGAGGTGGACGGTTTCGAGGACCGTGAAAGAACACGGCCTCGGTCTTCTGAAGCGCCACCTCCAGTCCAAGACGCCGGATCCTGCCTACTACTAAGGACACCCCAGCCGTGCCTAGAAGGCACGCCTGCCGGTGGGTCCTCCCTCGTGCTGCGATCAGGGTATCATCCGCGTAGCATATGATGCTGACGCCGGGGAGGACCCTGCTGCGTAACGTCCAGTCGTATGCGATGTTCCACAGGAGGGGACCAAGAACCGACCCCTGTGGAACACCGCACACCATGGCTCGCCGATTCCATCCCTCGTGGACCGGGTAAATGACGGCTCGTTCATTTAAATAATCCCCGACTATTCGGCGGAGGTAGGACGGCACCCCGAAATACCGGAGTGCCTCCATGATGCAAGGCCAGGGCAAGGAATTAAAGGCGTTGGCGATGTCAAGAGACACCGCCAATAATACCTCGCCCCGGGAGACTGCTTCCTCCGCCAGGCTTCTCAGGCGCATTACAGCGTCGATTGTGGAGCGCCCCGTGCGGAAACCGAACTGGTTGTCCGCCAGGTCCGGCCCCGTCGTCGATAAGTGCTGGACGAGGCGGTCGACGATGATACGCTCGAAGAGCTTTCCAACCTCGTCCAGCAGCACAATGGGCCGGTAGGCGGACGGCGAGTCCGCAGGGCGCCCCTCCTTACGCAGCAGGACCAGCTTTCCGGTCTTCCACCGTTGCGGAAACTGGCCCTGCTCCAGACATGCGCCGAAAAGCCTCATCAGTCGGGGTTCGAGGGCGTCGTAGGACAAAACCCACGCACGCCCTGGAATGCCGTCGAGGCCGGGGGCGGCGTTCTTAGCCTTTAGCCGTAGCATAGCCACCCCCAGCTCTACCCGGTCCACGGTGGGCACAGGGTCTCTATCCGCGCTGGGCTCCGCCTCTGGCGGGGCCATTGCAGGAGGCACGTGCTCAGCCCTTGAAGGGAACAGAGCGCCAACCACGTCACGTAGTGTGTCCCTGGGGAGAGACTCGGTTAGCGGGGGCGCCCAGGCACGGAGCTTGTTCCGTGCCATCTTGAAAGGGCGCCCCCAAGGGTCTTGGTTTAGGCTTTCCAAGAGCTCCCCCCAGGCCGCGTTCTTCGCATCGCGGATTGCGACGCGTAGGTTCTTCCTGGCGCTTCTGTACCCCTCGTACAGCTGAGCCTCTACGGCCGCTGCGTCTGCTGCACAGCGTAGCCGTCGTCTGTGTCGGGTGTACTGGCGGTGCGCGCTATTGCACGCGCGCCTTAGCCCCTCGAGTACGGGGCTCCACCAGTACACCTTTCGGAAAGGTCGGAATCGACCCCTCCTCGGCATCGCCGCATCGCAGACGCCTGTGACGAGCGACCGTAGGTTATCTGCCTCCTGCTCAACATTTACGTCGGGAGGGTTCGCATCGGGCCCTGATGCCCAGGTGGCGACGATCAGGGCCTCCTTGAACACCTCCCGATCCAACTTTTTCAATGCCCAGCGCGGACAGTCTCCTACCGGGGGCTCTCGGGACGGCGGGTCCGGATTTCGGGCGGAGACGCTGAACCGAATATAGCGATGATCGGAGAGCGTCTCCACGCCCGTGACGACCCTCCAGTCCCGCACACGGCGCGCCAATTCAGGGCTGGCAAACGAGACGTCGACAATTGAGCCGCCCTGCTGGCGCACACACGTGTGTACGGAGCCCCGATTGAGAACTACGAGACCCTTTTCGATGACCCATTCTTCGAGCGCCTCGCCGCGTGCGCACGTACTCGGAGATCCCCAAGCCACGGATTTTGCATTGAGGTCCCCGAGCACGAGCACGGGGCGAGGTCGGCTGCGGGCCACCACAGTGCCCACTTCCTCTATCCAACCTTCGAAATCGGCGAGCCGTCGGTTCGGGGAGAAGTAGCCCCCAAGGACCACAATCTCCCCGATCGTTGCCGCCACATAGCCCCGTCCCCTTACCACATCGGCTAAGGGAGGGCATGCGGCGGCGGTCCGGACGATGATAGCCACCGAGCCATCAAGATCCCCCGCCCAGTCAGAACGGGGGGGGACGTAGTATGGCTCGGCGACTACGGCCAGCTGGATGCCCCACTGCGCCAAACTCTGCACCAACAAGTCCTGGGCAGCGGCGCAGTGGTTCAGATTTCCCTGGACCACTAGGAGAGCCATTGGGACGACTTTTATTCCTCCATCCTAGTGGTCCCGGGCGCTGGCGACGGCGGCGGCGGCTGCGAACGCGGTTTCGGCTGCGGCCGCAGCGGTAGAGAAGTGTTAGCAGCCGCAGCCTGCCTAGGACCTTTCCTGTTACGCTTCCTTTTCCGGGGTTGTTTCTTTTTGTCGCCTTTTGAGTGTTGGTCCACCTTATTAGTGGTGGTGGACCCCTTGTTGGTGGGGGGGCCCGCGCTTTTACGCGCGGCCGGCACTCCCCTGCACATCCAATGACCAGCCGCACGGCCAGCCGCGCTGCAGATGCTGCAGTGTGGCGCATTTTGGCACGTAGCGGCGGGGTGGCCCGGTTGACCGCAGCGGTAACAATCCTTACTGCGGTCGACAGGGGAGGAGCAGGTACAGGCCACGTGACCTGCCACTAGGCAGCGCCAGCACCGCTCTGACCGGCCTGGCAAGACTTTAACGTCTGCCGAGGCCCACCCCACCATGACTCTCGATCTGTCCTTTAGTTTTATGGCCGCCGCCACTGGGCATGCCAGGATAGCATAGCCCAGTCTATCCGGGCCCAGACGTATGGCGCTGGAGCTGAAGCGACTGGCGGCAACATCTGTGACCCGGGCGACGGCGGCCACGACCTCATCCGTTGTGGTGCAGTCATCCAAGCCCGAGATACGCACGTTCAAACATCTCTCGGGCCTGGACACCTTAACCTCATCCTCAGGCAGGACTGCCTTGAGCCGCGCGGCGAGGGCATCGGCTTTCTCCCCGCTGTCCTTACCAGGGAGAAGGAGCATACGGGCTCCTGTTCGCGCGGTCTTCAATTTAACTCCACCGATGCCAAGATCGCCGAGCTTTATATTAGCTTTCGCTTTCTGCATTACGTCCGCGTAGCTGATGCCTTTTTCCACCGCTGCGGGTAACAATGTGAGGATCACCGCAGTGGTGTTAGGCACCCGCATACGCGGACCCCTTTTCGCCGGACGCGTCGGCGGTCTTTGCTTCTCTTTGGGCTGGGCAGTCCTGCCCGCACCACTGGGTTGGGTCGGTGGCTTCTTCTTTTTAGGCTTACGAGCCACCACCGACCAACCTTCTTCCTGCCTTGGGGGCAGATCTGGGGTCGATTTGTCAGCCCTAGCGAGCTCCTTTTGCCTCGGAGTGCTAGCGCTGACATTACCTTCTCCGCCACCTCGCTTCCTTTTCGCGGGTAGCGGAGGGAAATCCTCGGGAGGGCGGTTAGCCTGCCTTGTCCCGGATACAGGGGTCTGCTGCGTACTCGCCCGCCGGGCATCTACAGCCAGCGGCGGGCGAACTCGCCTCTCCGGGAGAAGGCGGTCATCCAGGGCGGCCAGCTTTGCGTCCATCATGGCCCCGAGCGATAGGGTCAGATGGCGCAACAGCTCGTCCTGGTCCTTGAACCGCCCTTCCAATATGGACGACGACGACGATCGAGGTAGGGGCGGTGGAGGCGGAGGCTTCGGCATCGGTGTTTTGGAGGCCGGTACTAACCGGGGTCGGGCGAACTCGGCCCGGAGACTGGCCACTTCCTTCTTCATCTCCTTCATCTCGGCCTCGAGGCGTCTATTGGCCGCTTCGAGCCGTCTGATTTCATCAGTCTCGGTGCGGCCTCTCAACACCTCGAAGGCGTCACTGATGATAGAGACCGAATCGTTTAGGGACTTCATAAAAGTCCCTTTTAGTCCCTTGGGGACCTTTGCCACATGGCGGATGACCCCCAGGGCATTTCGAACGTCGGTCTCTATGGCCTGAGCGGTTTTGGCTCGAACCTCGTCCGTAACTGTGACCGACCCTGAGCGACTGAGGAGTTCTGGGGCCCGTCGAGCGATACGCGCCTCTTCCGCGGCTCTAATCAGCTCGACGGTGCTCTCCTCGTGATCCAGCTCAAGGTCGGTTACCCGACCCGCTTGGGCAACGGCCTCCTTGGCTCGTGCCATACTGGCTGTCTCTTCTGAAACTCCCGCGGAGGGTGGAGACACCCTGCGGGAGGTTTTCAACGCCACCGTTTCCTCATCGCTGGTCACCAGCGAGGTTTTCTGGGGTCCACGATATGGTGCTGGCCTCCTCCGTTTCTTTTGGACGCGCCAGTTCGACGGGTGCGAGGGCCCGGCTTCCGGCTCAGTGCGTATGCCGGGTCCCGATCCGGAGCGTGAGCGCGTCGGCGAGCGCGATCGCATTGGTGACCGCGATCGCGAACGTGAGTCTGTTCTGGAGCGGGACCGAATGGAGAACATGGAGAGGTTAGAGTCTGACTCATCCATGGCCCCACTCAAGGCCCCGCTCAAATTGCCGCTTTTGGCGCCACTGGCAGCAGATGTGCGGCCGCTCTGTCTGCTGCTGCTACGCGCGAACGTGACTTCTCCGCCCATCTCGGGCATCTTCTCCTTGGACAAAGTCCATGATTTTGAGCGCAAAGGCGTCCCCCCCCCAGAATACGATGGGGGACTTCTGACCTTACCAAAGGTACCGGCATCAGTGCAGGATTCGCCTTCCTTTTTTTTTTGGGCGGTAGATCGACCTGCCTGGGGTAGTTTTTCTTGGCTTTGTGCTTCCATGATAAATTCGAACCCCTTTCGGGGTTATTAAACCTAAAATTGTCTCCTTTACGGGAGACCATCTGAATGACTTATAAACTACAAGTCTGTAAGCGGCGTGCGGGGTGGCTGTAAACAGGACACCCCACACGCCGTCCACAGGGCGCTTGTAGCCGGGATAACCCGCCCGGCATACAGCTCCAAGCACGCCAACTTAGCTTCGGGTGGGTGGGGAAAACGGTCAGCCCTAAGGGCGAGCAAATCGAAGCCTCCACCCATTTCCATCTGGAGGTTTTCTCATCTTCTACCGCGGTGCGGGTGCGGTCGGGTGAAACCGCCGCCACCACACCCCACATCGCGCGACGGTGACGAAGTCAGAGATGGGGCGGACCGCCCTTCGGCCCACCCCGTCGCCAGCCCGGTGATTGGCAAACGCCTAGACGCCGGACCCGTCGCCGCCACATCGCGAGGGACCTCTCCGCTAAACGGAGAGGTGCGAGTGGCCCGTCAAACTGGGAGAGGATGGGTAATTGTGAAGGAGGGACACACAGGAGCCTTTTGAGGACAGGAATGAAGGTGGGACACCACTGTCACGGAGAGAAAGGGGGAATGTGACAATGGCCGCTGGGGCCCCGGGGACGCTTCCCCGTGTGCCAACCGCGGTCGGAGGGGGTGAAGACCGCGGGGGCACCCCCTGGGGGGAGACTGACGAAACCCGGGTTAACTCGCAACAAGGTGATGCTGTGTGTATGGTGGGATTGGAAGGGCATTATTCATTATGAGCTGTTACCGCCAGGCAGGACCATCGATCCTGAACTGTACTGCGAACAACTGATGAGATTAAAGCAAAAAGTTGAGAGAAAGCGGCCGGAATTAATCAACAGAAGACGTGTGGTTTTTCACCATGATAACGCTAGACCTCACACATCTTTAGCCACTCAGCAAAAATTACGAGAGTTTGACTGAGAGGTGTTAATGCATCCGCCGTATAGTCCTAACTTTGCACCTTCAGATTTTCACCTGTTTCTGTCTCTGCAGAATTCTTTAGGCAGTGTCAGGTTAATATCACGAGAGGACTGCCAAAAAAACCACTTGTCCCAGTTTTTTTTATCAGAAGCCCCAAAATGTTTATAGCAATGGGATCATGTCCCTACCTACAAGATGGCAAAAAGTTATCCAACAAAATGGCACCTACATACTTTAGTCAAATGTGAATAAACTTTATAAAAAAACCTTTTGAATTTTTATATAAAATGCGAAGAAACTTTTTCCCCAACCTAATATATACATATATATATACATATAGCATAAAAATCTAGCACATTACACTTCGCCAGCATTAAGTTCAGGCCAGCATCCCATTTTAACACAAAATGATTGAAAGTATCATAATATTAATAAATGTAGTTCTGGTTAAGAAGATGGTACCCACCTAACATAATTATAACATGGCTTGTAGTGTACCTAATGATACTCTGGCAGGCCCTAGCCTATAGGGTTTTTTTTTAGTGCGCATAGTAACATAACATTAAACAAATTCTATCCATCAGTTGAGGATGTTTAAATTAAAAATATTGGAAGTCTCAACAAAAGATTATAGGTGTATCCTTTATGTTGCTATTAGTCATGTATTACTTAGCAACATATCACTCGTAACAGTGAAATTGAATGTTGAATTTTGACATTACTTCTATGGAACTTATGTCAAATTTTAACCAACAGTAAGGCAAATAAATGGTCGGTAAAATATAGGAACCAGCCATAAGTGTGGTACAAAACAAATTGGATTATGAGTGTAACTTACAACAATGGCCTGCTTGCAACTTTATCAATTCTGTGTTCCACAAGAAAGTATGTTAGGTCTCTGTCATATCCAGAAAATTTTAATCTATTATGAAGTACAGTCACTTCATCCATATCTTGCAAAAGTGCTGCCATGTAGCTCATTGGATGTAGTTCTAAATGTTCAGCTCTCTTCAATACCCTGTTAAGTTCTTCAATGTCGGGAGATGATGGTAACCCTGTGAAAATAATAGGAAACAAGGGACATGAACAATATATATTTTTATACAGAAATAATATTGTGGCAACCGGGGGGTAGAACTTTCTGGCAGCATAAGCCGGTCTCAAGACTTCTAGAAAAAGGTAGAAGATTCTGGAAGGAAAAGACAAGGACAGATAGATGTTAGAAAGGGATAGATGTATAAACGAAAGTTTTCGAATAGAAGGTTCGGGAAGGAAAAGACAGAGATAGATAGATGTTAGAAAGGGATAGATGTATAAACGAAAGTTCTCGAATAGAAGCTTCAGGAAGGAAAAGACAGAGGTAGATGTTTAGAAAGGGACACATAGTAATAGAAGGCAGTGACGAGTTTAGTGGTGAATTTAGTGGAAAGTATAGTGGGCAGTTTAGTGAAGGAGGTGTGTAGCGTAGTTCGAGAGAAGAACCAGAAGCGAGCTACACGCGGTAGTATCGGAGGCGAGCACTGCAGCAGCAGGAGGTGGTCTACGCAATATCGGCGACGGTATTGTGAGCGAGACAACTTATCGTCAGGACAGTGTGTTGGTTGGTAGCCCTGCGTGTAGGGGCGACGCTGGGAACAGGATTCGTGTACTACTGTGAAAGTTAATAAAGGTGTTATTTAAATAACTGGTGTTTCCTTCTAATCCCGAGTGCATGGGGTATGCACGTAACAATATTTATAATAATAATAATAATCGGCAGACGGACACACATATTGTATATCCCTAAATTAAGCAAGTTACGCTTGTGTTATGGGTAATATACAACGGACTACTCTGGGGCCGATCCCAGACACCCAGACCATAGTAAATAACGGAGAAAATACGTTTTCGAAATTTACTATACCAGGAATCGAACCCGGAGCCTCTGCGTTGTAGTGAGGTAGGCCGGCAAAGGCTTAGCCCGCTCAACCACAGAGGCCGTCTTAATTTAACAAAAGCCTTAGTTATAATTTAACAATTATAACTAAGGCTTTTCTCACAGTTTTGTATCCTGTGAGAATACTATCTTAAATAAAATACCTATATTCATCTTTAGTCACAAATCTGTATTTATATAGATTAAGAATGGTTAATTTAAGTAATATGGCATAATTGCCCATAAACAAATAATAAATACATTAGAATCCGTTTATAATGACTTGAAGGGAAGGGACTAACACGTCATACTAATAAGAAGACCTCATAAAAGCATATACAAACCTAAAAAATTATTATTAAATAATTAATACATTTTGTTCTAGGTATCATTAACCATAAGAATTGTATCTAGTACTGTTATTTTTGTAGAAAAGATGTTTTGATTAGAATCAAGGCAACTGATCATTATAAGCACATTCTTTCTAAAATTGTTATTACTGTCACTATAACCGGACATAATTTATAAAATAGGTAATATAACATACTAGCGGCCCCCGCAGACGTTATCCTGCTCTGAAAAAATAAAAATCTAGGCCCCGATCCCAGCGCCATCTACCGGTTCCAATTGTGGGTTTAAACCATCCGGGGACCCACTCAAACACACAAAAACAAAATCACCAAAATCGCTCCAGGTGATTAGGAGGATTCTAGAACCCGATCTCACCGCCACCTACCGGTTCCAACGGGATTAAAAGTATCCTATGTCCGTCTCCTGGTTCTAAGCTACCTCGTCACTAATTTTTAGCCAAATCGGTACAGCCATTCTCGAGTTATAAATAGTGTAACTAACACGACTTTCTTTTATATATATAGATATTAGGTAATAAGCGACATGTCACTATATTTGACTTTGTTATAAAGACTTTATTATAAAGAATTTTATATGAAAACCATACTGATATTGGTGTGGAGAGACATTTAACCAATGGTTAAAATAAAATAATTACTGTTTAGCCATATAGTTTTAGTGATTATTTTATTTTAACCATCGATTAAATGTCTAATGCACGGTTTCTGAGGTTACCAGTTGAGTTCAATAACAAATTATTCCACATTTTTATGTAATAGACAAACTTAGGTTAACTGTTATTGAGTTTCTGTATACGTATGAAAGCCTTTGATAACTATTAAACCTACAACTAGTACCAAAACTCGCCACTAGATGGATCTATTTAAGAAGGGGTATCTAATTTTTATTTACATTAAACAAAAACGTCAACAACAAAAGTCAAACAAAAGACATGGAATAGATAAACGCCTAATATTGGTTAGTTAAGTTGAACCTACTTTGAAGTTTATAGTATGATGGTGTGTTTAGAAAAGCAATTTTATAATTTACTGAACCGATAGTGCTAACAAACAGATAAACTACAGTTAAAAGTACCTCAGAAACCGGGCATATGTGCACCAGGTTAAACTGTAATTCATATTAAGTGGTTGGTCAATATAGAAGAAGTCATAATAAATGGATTCTAATATAGTACAGTTTCTTTTATGAAACATATACACATGTTTTACTATTGAAAAAGAATTACCTATATATTCTCCAATACCACAATCTAACATAGTCTTCAACAATGTTCCAGCAAACTTTCCTTGTAGCATTTTCTTTAATTCAACCCAAATTCTTTCGCCTGATATATTCTCAAGGCCATGGGCATTGTCCTTTAATACTTCAAGTGTTTTTGCCTCATGTTTGTCAGGTTCCTCAGCTATTTTCCCATAAAACCGAAAATATCGTAAAATTCTTAAATAATCTTCCTTGACTCTCACATCTGGATCACCTACAAATGCAATCCTCCGCTTTTGTAAGTCTTCATAACCATAGAAGTAGTCATATACAGAGCCATCAAAACCTGTAAGTTTATTCAAGTAAATTATTCAACATACAGAAAGTTTTTAGTTTTCTGTTATTTTTTTGTGTCCACCCATATTTTAACAAACTTATCAAATGTGATTAGGAACTTTTTGTTGGAAAGAACGAGACTCCTTAGAACTATCTACTCTTACAAATTGCAGAAAGCCTAGAATGTGTCAACCCACACATAATACAACACTTTGTGCAGTTAATAAAAAGGGTATGTCAAAGAAAACTACCTAAAAACATAGAATTAATTGTCAGATCTCTTCTATTGGCATCTAATTTCCAGTCTTTAGTGAACTCAACTTCTGCATGTCTCCCATCTGTCACCATGTCTATCCTTAGAGTGGTCACCTCAAAATTTTCTTTATCATTAATTCTAGGTGTAATAGTCCCATGCTTTTCACCATTTGTATTGATCATTCTAATATTTTCAAGAACAAACATATTTTTCATTTGTTGTGGAGTTGCTGTTGTGGCAAAATCAAGGTCTTTTGGCTTCATTCCCATCAGTAGATCCCTTTAAAACAGTTGTTAGATATAAATAAAAAAGTAGAAAAATACCAATAATTTGTAAAAGTAGTTGATCTTAATTCATGGTGTGCCTAATACACTGTACACATAAAACCAATGAATTTTCAGTGGAAATTCACCTTGTGGAGCTAATATCAAATGAAACAATACATAATTATGGTCATTCAGAAAAACATACACATAAAGCCAACAAAGACTAACTTCTTGGCCTTCCTTGCCTCTATGTGTATACATCCATAATAGTACAGTTCAAGATCAATTTTTTTTTTCAAATGTAGTGTTTTGGAGGTCCACCCTGTGTAAACATTTCAGAGTTATCCACCCTAACTGTAAATTACAGGCGGAGAGAGAAGAAGAAATTTTATGACTTTGAGCCATACAATATTATCACCTATTAGAAAAAATCAATAAAAAATGATTGAGATTAATAATAATTTTTTTAAACCTGTTAAATCATATGAGATAGTTAATGTGCACTGAATTTTTGCCTTTACATTATACCAATGTCTCAGGTAGTCATATTGCCCCAGACAAAAAACAAACTTCCATACAACATGTCATCACTTGAGTATTAAATACACAATAGCTAGGCTATGTATGACAGTAACTAAAATTCAGACTAACTAAAATTAAATTCAGGATGGGACTTATAGAATATTTGAATAAAATTACAATACAGGCATTGTATCAAGTTATCTAAGAATATGTTAAAATTGTTCCAAAGCACTATACTAAAATTAAGAGTAAAGAGTTTTAGGCTAAACTTTTGCAGAGAGTGTCATCAGATTAACAGAAATTAAGTTTAGGGGTATACATATGCTTTATATAAAGACACTAGACCTGTTATTTGGGCTAGGAAACATGTTTATAGGGTCCACCAACAAGTTTTCAATGAACAATGGTAAAAACAAAAATACATTTAATAAACAAGGTTATGTCACTTTTCTTGCCTTTGTATTTGTAATTACATTTGTTATATTATTGTCCATATGTTATTAGGTTATATGCCATAATTCATCTTTAAATTTTATTAACGCATAGATTCTCACCGAACAGCTCCTCCTGCTATACGTATTTCGTATTGGTATTTGTCAAACAGCTGTTTCAGAGCTAGTACTTCTGGTATGAAAATACTTGTAAATTCTGGAGTATCTAACTTAGTTACTATAGGCGGGTCCCGACTTTTTAGCTCCATATCAATTCTAGTCCGAACTCTTCGCCGACCGGGTATAGTAACACTACAGTAAGCCTAAAAACAAAAGAATTCTAAGAAAAATTGCTTTTTATGATCTCATTTGAAAACAGCAATCATTGTATCGTTTACCCTTTTCGAAAAATACTGACACAGTAATAAGATTCCTTTGTTTCCGATACTCATAATGAAAAAACTCCACTCAGAAATTAGGAAAATGTAGAAAATTTCGGCATAAACATTTTTTCGCTTGACAGTTGATTTGAAAATATTATGAATGTCAGTTGTCACATAACAGCTTTAAAAAATATAAATATATTTTTTTATACTTTTTAAATAAATCGAATAAAGGTGGAAACAAATATCTACTTTAGGTAATATCATAGTAACGTAGTCTGTGTAACTACTCACCATTGAACACGAAGAGAACGGGTATTTATGTAATGTTCTATCTTCATTGCTTTTAATTCCTTTGCCACTAGAATAGCTTTATGCCCAAGATTTTATTAAAAGCCCTTAAATTACATAGGGATTTAAATGTACTAACATAAGTGTACTATTATTTATGGTACTAAATGAATTTATAAACGAGGTTACGACCTTATAACTTACCCAGTAAAAATTTTCAATAAAACAAAGTAAATATATTCATGCTTGTTTATTTGTTGCTAATATTACAAACGGTACACAGTATTAATACATTGTATTGTTAACTTAATGTCATTTACCACCCATCAAACTGTTCATGCCACTTGAACCCTGCTGCAACTGTCGCATCATATTATGGAGACCAGACATGCCACCCATTTGTTGTAGAATTCGGGGATCCATCATCTTAGCCATTTGCTGGTTAAGCTTTACCATTTGCGTTTGATTAACATTCTTAGCCATGTCACCGCCCTTGAATAATCCTTTGATGCCTCCCATTTTCTTAACTACTGCTGCGAATTTGGTGTATTGAGCAATTAGGTCTTTAACATCTCTCTCTGTGACACCAGCGCCTTGTGCCACTCTAGTGATCCGGGTTGGCTGCTTTGAGAATAACTTAGCACCATCACGGTGGTCTAGTTCTCCTTCATTCATTGAATCCATTATAGTCATAAGACGTTTTAATTTCGCCATCGATTCTTGTTCACTGCCTTTCGCCATAAGATCTTGAGAGAAACCCGGAATCATTCCCTAAAAAAATGTTTGATAAATACACACAAAATAGTTTTTTACCATTTAAAACGTGAAATAATAACATAATTTAAACACTAAAATAAAGCCCAATTTAATTTTAATACTAAATAATTCAGCTTTATGGATCATTCACAGGGATTGTTGACTTATTTTTGGCAATCTGAAATAAGCAATGCCTATATGGGTCTACGATTTAAACAATAAATAGAAACTTTATTAATATATAGTATAGTATGTGGATACTTCTCAACTAGTAACCAAGACAAGCAATATACAAATAATCTGAAAGCAGATGAATAGAAGTCTTACCATAATTTGTGAAAAAGGTCCCATTTTCATGATGTTTTGGAACTGTTCATACATGGCCCTCAATGTAAACTGTCCATGCTTAAGTTTATCTAGTAAATCATCATTGTCATCCAACTTGAGTTCATTGACTTTGTCCAAGAGGCCCTCTATATCTCCCATGCCCAATAATTTATTGATGAAAGGCTTAGTCTTAAATGGTTCCAAATCATCAATGTGTTCTCCTGTACCTATGAAGATTATTGGACTTTCCGTTGCTGCAACTCTGTGAACATACAGTAAATTTTTTATGACTCTCTTATTCTGACATTATTTCTGTTATTGCTAACTTTTGGCAGACTTAATATTGTTGGATCTAATGGCCTAAACTGACTTTAGAGAATCTTTAGCAAAAATTACATGTATCTAGATATACTGGTAGTGTAATACATAGAATAAAGTTCCACTTTATGTTGATATTTGTCATGTTTATCATATGAATCTGCGAAAACGATTCTCTTTAGGCCCTCTGATATTTTTCTACATTAAAAGATTGTGTACATATATTTAAAAAAATCCAAACTATACATGATATGGAATTTCCGACCAACCAAATATGTTTACAATGTTTGCCTCATTTACATTATTCCCTTTTTCCATAACAGAATGCAAGTAAGTGGGCATCGCAACTATGAATATACCTAACATAATATGTTGAATATGGCATACTTTCCACTGCCTGCTTCCTTTGCCACTTTACTGTTTGCTGTTGTGGAAATGGGCATAAATGAGATGTTTCAGAACCATTATGCCAACCATTGCCATAGTCAATTTTTTGGTCAAGTCTGACTTGTAATAGGAATGAACAAAATTAACTTTTAACGGGATACCAGAACTTTTCAGTTATATTACCAGAAAAGATTTTATTAAATTACTAACTACACTACATGACTAAAATGAAATTATTCCTACATGAAACAAACTGTCAGTATAAAAATATGCATTTCCTTTTTGGTCAACTTTCACTTGACCAAAATTTTATTACTTTCCAAAATATATTAACCTAAAAGATGCAAAACCAATTTTCATTAAGAGGTAATTTTTGTAAGATCCATTTTAAGTATCAAATTACCTAATGCATGGATTATAAAAAAAAACCTAATAGTTCCTAAGACAGTTTAACTGTATCTTCTATGATTTCTCTGTATTGTTCCAGTTAAAATAAACACACTAAACTTTATACAAATCGGTTCACAATAATTATGTGAGAGAAAAAATATCTATAAAAATTTACATTTTCTTATAACTTGTATATTTTATACAATACCTAAAAAGTATATTTTACTTACGCTGAAAGTGCACCACCACCCTTAGCATGTCCATCCAATTTGGTAATAATAACTGATCCAATGTCCACCTTCTCTTTAAAGGCCTTGGCTTGAGCTTCACAAGCTTGTCCTATAGTAGCATCCATGACGAAAATTATGTTATCTGGTTTCTGAAAATTGAAACAAAAAGAATTTGTATCTGTCAATTCCAATAATAGCGACATTTTGATGACAATTTGAAAGGTAATGATTTGCTGTACAGTTTTATTTTAAAACATATATAACATTGGTCAACAGCGTAAATTAGTGTTGGATAAGGCTTGTTGAAGCAAGAACTTCATTATCATATCATACTTCTTTCATGTTAGTAAAGACCCTATATAATTTGACTGTTTTTTTTACCAGACAGGCCCACCTGCTGGAAAGAGGTTACCATCGGCTATGAAAATTTGTAAAAAAAAAAGATACTAAAAATGTGCTGCCGCCTTCTAAAAAGGACAGGAACCTGGCCACTAATGCCGGAACACAACTCAAGGTTGTTATGGCAGCATACTCAAGGTAGGGGTGTTAAACATCCAGATGGGCAAATATCCTTCCTCCTGGCTGTAGATTGATTTCTCACCTCTTACAACAGCCCACCCGGCTACAGGAAATTGTATTCTTTCTCCATTCCTTCATGAATATTTGATACTGTTAATACAATCGGACTAGGCCAATTAACAATTTATAGCTATTGCTAAAATATTTTCCTAGTATAAATGGTGCTCAACTTTATAGCCACTCTTGATTAACAACAAATAGCTGCACAATGCAATGATGATGTATGACACTTTTTCACCTAAAATAGAGTATTGCACAATGAGCTTTTTATAATCTAGAAAAGCCAAAAAGATTGATGCTGATGATATTATTCTTTACTGTGACTAAGTCATAGTTAACTAGTTTAATAAACTCTGTGATTGACAGATTTCTAACAAGAAAGAATATTGGACATATTTTAAAAACTTAGACCATAATTGTTTAGAAAAATCACTCACAATAGCATTGGCTACTGCCAACATCTCTTCAAATAATGATTCCTCTTGTTTGTGACGACCACTTGTGTCCACAATAATCATCTCAAAGCCCTCTTTCTTGAACATTTCCACACCAGTAGTTGCAATAACGACAGGATCTACTTCTGTGTAGCTGAATTTAAAGAATTTTAATTTATACAATGAATCAATGGTTGTGACTTAGTAATTAAATTAATGAATGAATTGATAAAATACCTATGTACAGTGGCGGAATTAAAAAATTCACCAATTTTCAAATCGATTCATTTAACAGTCCATGAGAATATGTTTTTAAACTAAGTCACAGAACCAACTGTTCCACAGGAGATTATGTCTAACTGTTTCACAATAAAGTTTAAAATTACTTAGAGCAAAGTTTTTTGATTTTCCATCTTGTCTAAGAAGATTGTTTAGACAAGTAAAACCTTTTTATTGGTTTTAATATTCATACTAAGCATAGTGATTATATGCTATTTGTTTCTTATTGGTAATCTCAGCATCTCTCATTGTCAACATTGCAATTTTTGTTTTTCAGGTTTCTATCTATACATACAAATAAATAAAATTAAGGTCTGTTTGTAACCTCGAGAATAACAGCTTCTTACTAAATGCATATGAAAGTGTATATGGCATTTATATATAAAATCAATTTTAAAAATGTTTGTCTATCTGGATGTTCTGGCTAATCTTTGAAACGGCTCAACCAATTCTGACGGGACTTTGACTGGCAGATAACTGATGTTACAAGTAGTAACTAAAGCTACCTTTTTTTAGGATTTCAAGAAAAAACAAAATCCACGCAGACGAATTCGTGGGCACAGCTAGTATTTTATAAATGTAACATTTATTAAAATGTTGTCAGTACTGTTGCCTGTACTCCTGCAAGCAAAAGTCGTCTTTAAGGTGACAAACATTTTAATTCTGTGAGTGTGCATTTGCAATAAAATTAATTTGATCTTTTCATAGATTCATTTTATTTATTTTTACAATGCAATAAATGTGGTGCATTGGTGGTCTTATGAATTATAATAGTTTACCTATGAAAATTTCATTCTTTAATGATATGGTAATTTTTGCATATACCAGGCTAAAATATATGTAATGACCTGTAACTGCCATATTTAGAATCGGACATTAGTAAACTTAAGTAGCGAAAAGTGAATTGATTATTTTAGAATTTTAACTAAGCCTATATTTTACACGTCAGTCACGAAATTATGATTACGAACAAGTAGCAGAAAGGATAATGTTACGAATATTATTTTTTATTGTTATAATAAATTTTAGTGACTTTTAAGTAAAACTTTCTTTAAGGTCTCTAATTGTGGCAGTAAGAAAATCTATATTTTATTTCATAAATAGTGGTTAACCACATTGACATTAATGTCACATTAGGAACAAACTGAAATAGGTATGTCAGTATGGGTAGGTACCCAAATATTTTTTCAATACTAGAAGATTCCCAAATGGCATAAGGTACATTTTCATATTTTCAAGCACGTTTGGATTTGAGAAAAAGAAACTGTTAATTTATTTCAGTTGCAGTCGGTTCTTGATGTATACCTGATACAAAATTTCCTAACAATTTGGTCAGATTTGAGGACATAAAAACTAACAATCAAACTGAATTTACATATATACTGTAGTACAATCAGCTTGGAGACATTTTTTATGTATAGTATACATATAGAGAGTTGGTCTGAAAGAGAGTGTCGGGGTGAAGGTAAGGAAAGGAATGCTCCGGTGGTTCGAGCATGTGGAAAGAATGCATGATGAAAGAATGACTAAACAGATATACAATGCAAAAGTGGATGGATGCAGAAGTTGTGGAAGGTCACGACACACCTTCCATGATCAAATTGATCGTGTACTAGCGGAGGGTGATGTCAGGAGCCTTAAGAATAGACGAGTGTGCATGACAAGAGTTATGAATGTCAAAGAAGCAAGTGAGGTGTGTAAGAATGGGCCTAAATGGCGCTCTGTTGTTCGTGCCTACCCCACAAGGGAACTGGCGTGAAGTTATGTATGTATGTATGTAGTATACATATATGTCGAATAGGATGACACTTCTAATATTACTTTGGGAGTGTTCCTCTTGTAGCTCACAATGTCCAAAATGCTCTTACAGCTGTTCCACATAGCGACTATGGTGTGAAAACATCACTAATGACATAATGATTTTCACTCACGCAGCGCTCACAACAATGCATGTCAAGAGGCAGGTCATATAATCTGTTCCACTTAATATTAAGATTCTAATACTCTCAAGAAAGTGGAACACGAAGAATTGCAGACATTAGCATGGTCATTGTGAGCCTCTTGTGAAACATAGCCTTATAAGTGACTGATACAAGTGTGTGAGTCACTTACAGGTAGCACAAACTGTTGAATTTCACTGTGTGTAATTACATAACTACAAACGCAAAGGTGTCCTCCAGCTGGTTTATGTTTAGTAAAGGATTTTACCACCTGGCTTTAACAAAAAGGGAGCTTGTGGTTACTTTCACTCACCTGCCATAAAATGGTATTCTGGCTTTAGTACAATTTTGTTTAACCTGATCATAGGCACCAGCTCTGAATGTATCAGCACAAACAAGGCAAGATTTCCAGTTCTTTCTTAAATAGTGGTATGCCAATTTAGTACAAGTTGTAGTCTTTCCTGAACCCTGTAGCCCTACAAACATTATAATGTTGGGCTTCCCCTTAATAGGTTGGTATGGTTTTACTCCAGGATCGACAAGCTAAAAATAAAATACATAACCATAAACAATAAAATCAACAAGTTTTAGGGCTTCCCAGCAAATATCAATGCCAACCCCTTACAATTTTCATGTAATTTATGTGCTTCTAACATTGTACTAATGTCCTTGCCTCCTCAACTGTTGAATTAAAATGCAAAAATTAAAAAATAATTAAAGTGGTAAACAATAACAAATATTCAATGAAAATAAGTGGAGTAGATTAAGGAAAATAATTATGTATGTTGAATATTTAGGTTCTGTTGATATAGAGTATTATGTTTACCCACTTTTTAGTGTTTTGGCAAAAAGCAGTAAATGTTTATTGCCAGTATGGAATCCTTCACTAAGCATGTATCAGATATATCTACTTGATTTATAAATGTATAAAAAATGTTTATTAGGTATGGTCCCTGTCAGAGCAAGTGGGGTGTGTAAGAGTAAGCCTGAATGGCGCTCTGTTGTTCGTGCCTACCCAGCAAGGGAACTGGCGTGAAGTTATGTATGTATGTATATATGTATGTATATCCCTGTCAGAATGGACTCAAATAAAAATTTATGTGTGAAAGTTTTAAAAAGTGTTTTATAGGTTTTACTTTATAATTGAATTCCTAAAAGTCACAACACAAGGCATGTCAATATTTTTTTTATTGCTGAAGCACAGCAGCCATGCTGGCCCAATGTGATGGAAAATAATTACCGTCGCCTATGGACATTAGTAATTCCAGAGTAGCTGCCGGCCTTGAAGGAGAAACTGGAACCTGACCACTGATGCTTGAACACAACTCAAGGTTGTTATGGCGGCATACTCTAGACCAGGGGTGGTAGCCATCCAGTCAGGCAAACACCCTACCCCAGCCTTGGGTTGTTTTGTCGTGTCCTATGACAGGCCACCCAGCCGCAGGAATTAGTATTAATTTTCCATTCCTGCACTGAGAAAAATAGTTCTCTTCTATGTGTCATAAGGTAATTAAAAACATGTTTGTTAATTAATTACCTTCACTAACTCTTTAAACACAGCAGATTGTATCATCCGTCGCTTGTTGAGCCCTCCAGCCATCTCATCAAAATCAATAACAGCACGTACATTTTCTCTTAGGTTCTTAACCAACCGAATATTCACATCAGCCTCTAGGAGAGCAGCACATATTTGCTTTAGCATAGAATTTAGAACCTAAAAATGGAACAAACAAATGTTTAATTGGGTGAGTATGTTTGAAGAAGTTATTGTGAATAATGATATTAAATGTATTACCTCTTCATTGATGATAGTGGCTCTGCTTAATGACTGCAGAGCCGTAGTTATTTTTCGTCCTAAATCTGCTAAAACCATCTTGAATAGATCGTCTTTTTCAGTCACAAAATATTTTTCATCAGCTGTTTAGCAATTTTCATTACAATGCCAGGGTAGACAGCATTGTATCTCTTTGTGACATTTTCCTACTTTGTAATAAGATTAAACGACACTTTATTCTATCTCTTAATCAAAATACTAATAAATTGTTAATTTAAAGTAATATAAAAAACATTCTCATTTACAAATAGAAATCGTAAGCACAAACTACTATGGATACTACGTATATTGTAAGCCCTAGATGACATGAGGTGAACACGACGAAACGACACGTCTAAAATAGTCAAAAATGTCAGACTTAAGTCTTGCAAACTTGCAACATTCCATTTCTATAAATAAATGTTAAAATAAATCATTTACGTCATTTACGTATCTATATAAATATTAAATAATAGTTTAACAATAATTGTTCTTTCATATAATTTACAAAAATTAGCGTTTTATTTGGAGTTTATTTAATTTAAAAAACACAATTTTTAGATACGAGAATGGTATCAGCCTTTGACAGAGATGTCAAACTGACTACTGAACTGACAACTGACAAATAAAATCTAACACTGATCTGAACCCGTTTTCTCATTTTTATCTGTGCAAACAATTTCGCTTTGTAATCGTCGTGATTCTTGGCTTTTGTAAAATTTAATTTTAGAAGTATTTTCATTCAATAATGGTAATAATTGATTTGCACGTGTGTTCTGTGTTGTTTGTACTGATAATATATTTAGTTTCTTAATTTCAAATATTCTTATTATTAGGGTCAAAACCAATCTGGTGGGGGAAGCGGTGGAGACAAAAAAGATGATAAAGATAAAAAGAAGAAGTACGAACCCCCAATTCCTACGAGAGTTGGTAAGAAGAAGCGGAAGGCGAAGGGTCCTGATGCAGCTCTTAAACTACCTCAAGTCACACCACATACAAAATGCAGGTTGAAATTGTTAAAATTAGAAAGGATAAAAGATTATTTATTGATGGAAGAGGAATTTATTCGTAATCAGGAGCGTCTTAAGCCTCAGGAGGAAAAAATTGAAGAGGAAAGATCAAAGGTAAGTTCTCCATTCTTAATTCAATTTATTTGAAAATTCAAGAATGTCGCCTATTTCAGACAAATAGTATGAGGTAACATTATCATACTGTGAATGTTGCTGTGACCAGGTATAAAATTATAAATAAAAGTGAGAGAAATGAATTTCTCGTAACAACAGTAAAACTTCATTTTGGTGCTCTTTAGAAATATGGGAGGTGAACTTAATGGTGATTTGACATTCAACAATACTTATGACTAATAATCAAACTGTTTCTGGGGTTCAGACACAAGTTTTTCCCTTCATTTTTCTGCTAACAAGTAAAAATTTATTTGAGAAGTTATTAGTATTAAGGGTTTAATTTTTTTAGGTTGATGACCTTCGAGGAACTCCAATGTCAGTTGGGAACCTTGAAGAAATCATAGATGATAATCATGCTATTGTGTCCACCTCAGTGGGCAGTGAACACTATGTTAGCATATTATCATTTGTTGATAAAGATCAGCTGGAACCAGGATGTTCTGTGTTGTTGAATCATAAGGTAAATAGCATCATGATCTTAAAATAACTCAGGGCTCTAATAAATGTATATAATATATATATATACACTGCACATGGCATTCCCCTAGTAGCTCACAATGCCCAAAATGCTCCATTAGCTGTTCCACAAGGGGAAGGCGATTGTTGTGGTCGTGGCGAAAACGACACTAATGACATCATCATTTACGATCACACAACACTCACAACGACCCATATCAAGAGGTGGGTTGAATAGCCGTTCCACTTGGGTTTGCGATTCTAACGCCGGCAAGCAAATGGAACAGAAAAATTGCAGTTGTGAACATGGTTGTTGTGAGTCCCTAATGGAACATAACATAGTAACTCATCACGATACCTCAGGAACTATAATACCTATAGACGAAATTTCGCATGGACCTTCCTTTTGCCAAATAGAGGTCAGCTAAGAACGGATTTTACGGCATGGGAAGTGGGAGGGTATCAGCTAGTTTACAATAAATTAGTTAACCTATAGTTATATTCTGACTAGTAAATAGACATTTTTAGGCATAATAAAGTAAAGAAAAGTCAAATAAGAAATGGATTGTGTGAAAAATTACTTGAACATTTTTGGTATGTATGTTAGAATGATAATTCTTTATTTACTCTCACACTAACAATAATTAAAGTAGGGTAAAAAGTAATAAAGGGAAAGATACTATTTAAAATAAAGCTTTCCTTTATTTTATACCTTTGATATTGGGATACTTTTCTTCAAAGGAAATAATTTAAGTTCTATTTATATATTTTTTATAATACAAAAGTGAATAATATACTTTTGTTTTAAAAAAGTGTGAAAATTTTATAATATAGTTAATATTAATTTATAAGAGCTATAGTTTTCTACATATAAAAATCCAACAAGAACATATTATGGAAACTTTCAGGTCCATGCAGTAGTGGGTGTTCTAGGGGATGACACTGATCCCATGGTGTCTGTGATGAAGTTGGAGAAAGCTCCCCAGGAAACATATGCAGATATTGGTGGACTGGACACACAAATCCAAGAAATCAAGGTAAATTTTTGTATATAATGCAAGATTCTATTAGCAGATTAATAGGTTATAATGGATTAAAAAATGGTATTGTTTAATTTTGTTTGACGATTGTTTATTAGCAATCTTTAAAATATAAGAATACAAGATTTACTTCAAATATTTTTGCCCTGTGTGTGATACTTTTTAATTCATGATTGATTTAGATGAAAATAAAAGTAACCCTCATAATACATAATCGAAAACCACGTTCAAACCGGTTCATGTATTTGAATATAGCTTCAGCATGCACAAATAAGTAGTAAAAACTTTTGCAAAATGACTGTGTGTATACAAACTGTTTATCATTGTATTATACTATATAGATCTGTGTATTTCAAAAAAAAAATTTTTCTTTTTTGTAGTAAAGGTTTGCATTTGACCACAATCTTGCCCTATGTGGAGCGAATATAGATATGGTCTAGGATGGAGCACGCTTACCTAGTATACACCTTGGTGATAAATATCCAAATTGCAGTAAACTAAAAATTGTTTATTGTGTTCATTTGTTTTTTTGTAGGAGTCTGTAGAACTGCCTCTGACCCATCCTGAATATTATGAAGAAATGGGCATAAAGCCCCCAAAAGGAGTGATCCTATATGGGCCCCCAGGCACTGGAAAAACCTTGCTGGCCAAAGCTGTGGCCAACCAGACTTCCGCCACTTTCCTCAGAGTAGTGGGCTCAGAACTTATCCAGAAATATTTGGTAAGACTTGTGAAAGTAATTTATTCATTGATGCTTCTTGTAAGTTTTAGCTTTTGTTAGCGTCAAGGATATATCCCATGGGAACATGCCCATTTTCCAGGATAAGAATTATAATATATTTGTTAGTATCTAGGAAACATAATTCTATACTAATCTTCATCCATCTGTAAGAAGAAACAAAAAAAAGCCAAAAATCGCATTGAAATATTAGTATGCATTGCATATCAAAATATTTTATTTAATTTTATTTTTTCATTTCTAACTTTATTAATAATATCAGGATAATATTCATCTCATTCGAACATTTTTAATTTTTTAAAGTGCATTTTACTGCTCAGATACAGCTTAAAGTAGTTTGCACTCTGCTATGGCTATGTAGCAGTGTCATTAACCAATTATTTGTCACATGCTATAGATAATGCATAAATAAGCCTTAATTGTTTATTTGCTGGCTGGTAGAATTATTTTGTGTAGAGTTATTTCAAACGTAAATTATAATTGTAAATTATAATTACCTTCTACCCGTAACTTCTTGACTTCCTCCACTTTCAATAAACAAAGATTAAAATGGCAGTGTCAATAACGTAAGCACTCTTAACTTATTTTAAAGGTTAATTTATGTCATTTCAAAGATAAGCGAAAACTTCATATGTGAATGAGTCTGAGTGTTGTGAAAGTTCGGCAACCAGTCTCACTGAGTGATAACTGTCATAAAATACATTTTGAGGTCTTGGTTTTGTTTGTGCAGGCTGTAGCTCTTATAGCCTATATGATCTTCTGATACAAAAGAGCATCTAACTTTTTTTTAATTTTTTTTTATTGCAACAGTTCAGTAGACAGGCAGGCTGCCCACTTGATGGAAAGCGGTTACCATCGCCTATGCACATTTGCAACACCAAAGGTGCTACAAATGCAAATACAAACCTGACAAGTATTATCCAATTTGACTAGTTGCACAAATGAGAAAATGATAATCTTATTATGTTAATGTATAGACATTGGTTTTTCTTTGTATAGGGTGATGGACCAAAACTGGTTCGTGAATTATTCAGAGTGGCGGAGGAGCACGCGCCATCTATTGTCTTCATAGATGAAATTGATGCTGTCGGTACTAAGCGGTATGTATCAGGCATTTCTTTAGTGGATGTTATATTACTTTTGGCATAATAAATACATTAAATTATAGAAATTCCAACACTAAAACCAGCGACTCTGGTTCTGATATGCTTTATTTGTCATACAATAAATTTTCATATCAACCTTCGCAAAAATTAACCCCATCTTACACTTTAAAAACTTCTCAATACATGTTCACGCCATTTCTTCTTCTATCTCTATCAGTCATGATATGAAAAAAGAATAATAGGAATAACCATCGCCCAGTTAAGACAACTCTGCAAAGCAGAATGGGTCAGGACTTAGGAGCTTTCAAAATTAAATTTTTTACTTGGCTATTGTCAATCCTAATTCTCTTGTTCCATTTTCGTGGGTACAAACATAGATAATACACTATATATAAAATGGATAAGCCTCTCTATTCTAAAATATCAAACCATCCACTCACCCAGTAGGTAGTATCTCAATCGTAGCATATTCCTATAAATACTATTAGATAGTGTTTTTTTTTTTATAGCAGGAGCTCAGCAGACAGGCAGACGGCCCACTTGATGGAAAGTGGTTACCATCGCCTATGGACATTTGCAATACCAAAGGTGCTACAAATGCGCTGCTGCTCTCTTAAGGAAAACTGGAACCTGGTCACTAATGCCGGAACACAACTCAAGGTTGTTATGGCGACATACTTTAGACCAGGGGTGGTAGCCATACAGTTGGGCAAATTCCCTACCACCTGGCTAAATGGCTAATGGCTGGTTTCAATCAATAATTCTATAATTTCCACTAGATGGTACTTTAACTTATTATAGGTTGAAATAAAGACAGAATAGAATTATACTTTAAAAACTAAAATAAAACACTTGATAATTTAAACTTGAAAGTAAAAAAAATCGTTTACAAAACAATTTTAATGTAAAAATGTGTGAGTGAAACACCAAACCTGACCGTCACTTGTGGATTTTTGCTCTCAAAAGCTCGTCAGCGCGTTGTCATTATTTAATGATATTATACAATACCATCTTAAGTGCCCTAAATGGAAACTACTTATAATTTTTGACCCCTCCCTACCTTGATGGCACTAGTTTCCATATATTTTTGTATTTTTCGATTATGTATGGGAGAGCCACTAGGATGGGTACAAATGTCAAAGACACCCATTATGTATCTGTTTCTCTCCTTATACATTCTCAGAAAACTGAACATAAACATCCATTATAATATTCCTGGCTGGTTGAACATTTATAGGACTAGTTTAAAATCTATGTACTACTAGCGGTCCCGGCAGATGTTGTCCTACCCTGAAAAAATATAAAAATCTAGGACCCAATTCCAGTGCCTCCTACGGGTTCCAATTGTGAATCTAAACCACCCGTGGAACCACTCAAACACACACGAAAAATCATCAAAATCGGTCCAGGAGATTAGGAGGATCCTAGAACCCGATCCCAGCGCCACCTACCGGTTTCAATTGTGAATCTAAGCCATCCAGGGACCCACTCAAATACACACAAAAAATGTTATCCAAATCGATAAAGTCGCTCTCAAGTTTTGCGTGTACATACATTTATATTTCTATATATATTAGATTAGATTTGTATTGATTATGGTTCACATACTATTAATCAAAGTTGAAAGTATGGTGCCATCTATTTGATGCTTATGTAACTTAGTTTACAGCAGAACTCATACTTACCAACCTCTCGGTTTAAAAAGGAGTTGCAGTAATTTTTTTTTATTGTAAATTAAAATTAAATCTATCCTATGTCCTAAGTTGGAACAAATCCAGCAAAATGAATCAAAAAATCATCAATATTGCTTGAGTAGTTTCAGAGTTCATCACGGTCAAATACTGTGACATGCAAAATTTATATACACAGAATATTATAATTTGTATATATAGATAAATAGAATATTGTATTTTGCAGTTATGATTCCAATTCTGGAGGTGAGAGAGAAATCCAGAGGACTATGTTAGAACTTTTGAACCAGCTGGATGGATTTGATTCTCGAGGTGATGTGAAAGTAAGTTATCAATATAGAAAATTGCAGTAAAAGATTTATTTCTCAAATGTATTTGATAAAGATTGCATAAATAATGAGAAATCATTTATTGGTAACATTATTACACAAAAATTATTTATTTATATATTTGTTGTAAATCATAGGTAACTTTATACATACATACATACATACATAACTTCACGCCAGTTCCCTTGCGGGGTAGGCACGAACAACAGAGTGCCATTTAGGCTTATTCTTACACACCTCACTTGCCTCTTTGACATTCATAACTCTAGTCATGCAAGCTCGTAGGTAAGGTAACTTTATAATACATTTATATAATTTAATTCACTGCACCAACTATAGTTTGGTATATAATGTGTATTTGCTAGCACACATTTTGAAGATACCTGTCACTATACGTCTTTTTAAATGCAAGCATCATTAGAGTTTTTTTGGCGGGAACTGAAAGGAGATGTTGTGCTGTGCAGTTTTATTTTCTAAAAATGTGTAAAATTACTCTAGAATGAACAATAGTTGTAGGATATTGATAGTTTTTGAGTAGTAATTATGTGTTTTTGCGAGAAATGTGAACTATGTAGCCAAATGTGGCCTTTCGAGTTGTCATAAAAACTCCGTTGAATGGCACTAGCTGATTACCTACAGGTCAGCTGTGCTACACATTGGCTTAAGAAAATGAAGAAACTATATTGTAAACTAAGATCTGGCTTAAAGGCCTAGCTGCCAAGCCATAAACTTAAATAAAAAAAATAACAAGCATCATTAATATCGGATTATAGTCTTTATGGGTAAAACATTTATAAAATGTTGAATTAAAGCTTTGTGATTTGTAGTCACTTTATGGAGCAGAAAACTCCTACAACCTTTGATTAAACAGTAAACAAAATATATAATATTGTATTATTTCACAATAGTGCTCTTTTTTAAGTGTTACAATTGGCGATAATTACTTTATTAACAGTAAATTTATTACATATACTGTGTTTTAAAAATAAATTCATTATATCTAATGTGGAGTGTCATGAAGATGTTACAATTTCATGTAGAAAGTATACCCAGATTGGAAACAAATTTATAAGTTCCGGGTGACTTTATTTGGATCTTATAATTTGACAAATTGATAATAAAAAACTTCAACATTAGTTTCAGAGGATGGAACTCTTCCACTATGAATTTAAATTGATAATTGAGATATGTAAAGGAATATAGAATTCTAACTTAAAAAGAAACACTATTCTACTGATATTATCAATTTTTATTAAAACAAACATATTTTGAAAAGGAAACTGCTTAACAAAACTTCCTTTATATTGTCCACCAAAAATTCGATCTAATGCAAGGAAATCAATAATTTCTCAATTTTTTTTAAAAATATTTTTCAGGTGATAATGGCTACAAACCGCATTGAAACATTGGACCCGGCATTGATCCGCCCAGGGCGTATTGATAGGAAAATCGAGTTTCCCCTTCCTGATGAAAAAACAAAGAGAAGGATCTTCACAATTCACACATCCCGAATGACATTGGCTGATGATGTCAATTTGTCAGAACTCATCATGTCCAAAGATGATCTCTCTGGTGCTGATATCAAGGTATTTTCAGTTCATATTCACTTAACTAGTTTGAAGTGTACTTTGAAAATAAATTTCAAGCATAACAAAATGTCTTCAAATTTTCATAAAGAAGATAATGATTTCAAAGGCTACTCTGTTAAATTAAAAACAACACAATTTTCATTTAAGTTATTGCACTATTCAATGCGTAAGAAAGATGAAAAGTTACTCAGTCATATTAAAGAGATATTGCCAGTGTCAATGCAGTAGTACCTTGTTACTAAATTTTTTTGGTGATTTTATTTTATTTGTCAAATTATTAACAAGTATTACATACATTTATACCAATTTTGAGGAACAAAATAATTAAAAAACAAATGTTGTTACAATGTCTTGCACTGACACTGATGATATAGGAAAAATATTATTACACATATTTAATTTAGCGCGATTTAGAATAAGCCTAAATGGCGCTCTGTTGTTCGTGCCTATCCCGCAAGGGAACTGGCGTGAAGTTATGTATGTATTTATGTAATTTTCAGGCAATCTGCACTGAAGCAGGTCTTATGGCACTACGAGAACGCCGTATGAAAGTGACTAATGAAGATTTCAAGAAATCTAAAGAAAGTGTACTATATCGCAAGAAAGAGGGCACGCCAGAAGGGCTATATCTATAAATTGTTTATGTGATTATTATATACTAGTGTCTCATGAATGTTCATTTTATCATTAATTTTCTGCTAAACCAATTCAAAAATAAATGATTATAATAATAGGAGATTTTACTGATTACCTATAATTTTCCGAGGGGTGCTTTAATTACCAAAAGCTTAGCAATAAGGAGGCCTATTGCTCAAAATTGAATAAAAACGCTATGGAGACAAGGATATATAGTATAGTATGGTAATCAGGGAACAGATTCTCGTATTATATTAATCTACTCTGGAACAGATTCACTGTTTACCGTAATGAAATGGATCAAAACCACAAATGAAAACTCCTAGTAAATATTCCTTATTAGTGACATTATATTTTATTACTTAAATTTCCTAGAGATGCATCTAAATAAAAACAGAAAAATAACCACGGCTTGTCGATAAATTAATTATTATTAAAAGGCTGGCTTGCACCTAGGGCAACGAATTAGCGTTGCTATGCGGCCAGCATTTTGGGCACTCTCCCCGCCGACAGCGATTTGGCGTCAATTTTTTTTGTTTATAGATGTATGTTATTTTGTAAGTATAGCTTTATTTATAGTTTAGTTTATTTATTTTTAATACTTATAAATCTTATGAGAAGTATAACTAAACATTTGACAGACAACTACCCACATTATTATTATGGGACTAATAATTTTAGAATTAAAAATATTTTATAATTTCTCATTTAGAACTATGATTGTTATAACAAATAGTAGAATTCTTTTCCACTATATGGAAGGATCTGTTTTTCCATGCCAAACTGTCCGTAACTATGGATTAAGGATTATATATTTTTAATGGGGCAGTTGACATAATCACAATAAATTCTTAAACAATGTTTATATAAAAGAGTAGGCGTTCAAATAACTAGGAAAGCTTGCGCAAAATCTAGGTAGCTTGAACCTTTTACATACATACATACATACATAACTTCACACCAGTTCCCTCGCGGGGTAGGCACGAACAACAGAGTGCCATTTAGGCTTATTCTTACACACCTCACTTGCCTCTTTGACATTCATAACTCTTGTCATGCAAGCTCGTCTGTTGGACCCATGGACCTCTATAATAGGGACGCGACATATTGTTCTATACGTACAATTGCTTATACAAATAGCATCCATTTTGAAGACACACACATAAACATATATCTATCTCGTTCTTACTCAGCACTGTAACTCGCAGGAAAACAATATAACAGTATTTCAGTGCGTACATAAAGTGGAACATGAATATACGTAAATACCTAATGAGGCCGAAAATCCGCCATGTTTAGTGCACCAAATGTCATTATCAGTCAGTGCACCCGGTACTTGTCTTGTCAAAAAGTCGTGGTATAAATCAAAATAACTAATTATCTTTCAATATTTTGCTTGTGATTTAAAATAATTGAAGCCAAATATAAATAATTACGTCGCAGATATGTCCGTGTGCAGTGTAATAGGGTGCGGCATAAGAAAAACACCAAATCAGTCATCTTTAACCATACACAGGTACGCTGTAAATAACATTAAAATTTATTGCTTATTGTTAATGTTTCCGGGAAAATAAAGGAAGATTTTCATTATAATTAGCAAGGTTCTTATGTGCAGTTATAGGTCATGAATGGATTTAACTTATTTAACTATATTTTTACGCTTAAATAATGTTAATTTATTAGCTGGGGTTGTACATTATTTATCGACTTTGATATCGATATAATATGATTGCTTATATAAAATTTCTTATTTTATCATGCTACCCCGCTTAAAACATACAAAAATAATAATTAAAACATATTTTATAGGATCCCAAGAAATGAGCATATAAAGAAAAAGTGGCTGGCAGCCATTGGAATGGAAAATATAAAGCCAAATGCAAAATATATTTATATTTGCTCGCTACATTTTGATGATAAATGTTTCAACAAAACTCTGGATGTGACTCGACTACGAGATGATGCCGTGCCCTTCAAATTTGTAAGAGTAAGTTAATACTGTATATACTTTTATAGTTAGTATTGATATACTTTTTTTTTAATTATGTACATATTTTAATACATACATATTATTTTATAACAAAACGTGCTATAAAAGGATCAAAATTAATATACAAGTTTTGTATGGTGGGACGATAATCAGCAGGATAGTCGTTGGACTGTCGGCTTGTTATATAATTCCTGCTCCGTCTTCGCAGTCGAAGGCCTTAATATGTCTTCTCGTGCCTCTCACCCTCATGGAGACTGCTCGTATAATTGAAATTTGTACTTTCACTTTTAGCCTTTGATATACTTGTTGCTGCTACCTTATTACTGATATGCTAGTTACTAGTTGTAGTCTATGTCATTCTCATTCTATATAACTATTTTAGAAAAACTTATGGGTTTTGTGGCTGTGATTCCATCCAAGAAATGTATTTGCCCAATTTGAATGATAATGTCATAATTTAAGCAAATTTTATGAAAAAAATACTGTGGACACAATTATTCTAAACTAATATTTCAATATTTTGCAGCGACATGCCAGCCAACATAAAACTGGCATATTAAAAGAAAACCAGTTGGCAACAATTCCTGTTTTGGCCGGTACTGACACCTCTACCTTGGTAAATGCTGCACATTTAAGGATTCTGCTGTTCTTTAGCTTCAAGAGAAAATGTTAGATTTTGTATATACAGACTCTTTATAGTGAAGCTATCGAACCTACTTAGATAAAAGTAATATGCTTTGACGTCTTTAGAGGAATAAACCAAAACTGATGGTGTCACTTCTTTGAATTTTCTATTCCATGTAAAACATCTAAGGTACAAATAAAACTCATATTATAAACTTATGCCTTTATTAGTTTTACTTTAATAAAAACTATTGTAAATTCGTTAAATTTTTAATAATTAAGTGATTTTAGAGCGGAAGTCATAAGGAATGACGTTTTTTATTAAACAAATGTTCTGAAGGTGTTTTGTTTTTTTTTATCACGCGGCCCTTAATAAGTTTAAAATTTGAATCACTCTCACTTATGGTGCAGCGCACCTATCTTGAGGTGCGTTGCGGTAATGTGTTACGGACTTTAGAGTCAGCAACACAATTAAAATAGATTGTAATAGAGAGGTAAGTAGTTTAGACTACTTACCTCTCTATTACAATCTAATTAATCTGTTTTGGATATCAAAATAAGAGTACGTGTTTTTCATAGGAAAAACACGTACTCTTATTTTGATATCCAAAACAGCATAGCTAACTAGCATGCTAACGTTTTATCGCCGACATAAAGCTTCCATCCCTTTCCGGCATATACGCAAGTGCGAGCGAGACGGCAACATATGAAACGACGATAAAATTTAGCATGCTAGAGATGGGCAGATGGCACTGTACTACGCCATATGTTTATGTTTTGTGGTCACTGTGTTGTCAAACGACAACTTTATCAAATCAGTGTAGCAACTTTTAAAAATCGTCATATCGTTTACTTGATAAATTTGAAACACGAACTTGTCTTAGATTTCACACATCTAAATCAAAGTATCTTTGCACATAACAATATACTTACTTCCTATTAAAGTATAAATTCTACAAATAATTAATACTCAATAATATTGAAAATAAAATGAGCCAAGGACGTTTATCGATAAAACCTAATAACATTAAAATCTTCTGGACAGCACTAAAACCGCCATGTTTAGTGGCCAGATGACGTCACAGTGGCACGCATTTTTTATTGACGTTTCATTTCCATAGGTTTCCTACTTCAGTGGTTGGACCTTTTGTTACATTATAAAAAGTATTTCAGTTGATTTGACTGTCAACTATCCTATTATTGTGTGATTGACAATAATCAATATTTAATCTATTGTAATCGATTAACGGTTATACGGACCCCTCGATAAAAAAAGTACATCACTAATTTGAAAATAGAATCTGACAAAATTGTCTTTATACTGAACTATATATTTTCTACTAGCAACATTCTCAAAATGAACATTCTGCTTTGACTATGATGTAAACTAAAGTACAAGTGCTTGTAATATTTCTTTTGTTTCATATTAGCGTACAAACGATATCTTCCGTAATATGAAGCGAGAAGTATTCTTTGGAACCTCAACGAAATTACCCAAGAACCACTGATATGACAGATATATTTAAGTTTATATTGTTGTATATCACTATTTTGATCTCTCAAACTAAATATATGTGAAAATTCTTTAATTAATAATTGGCCAGATAGGTTATGTTTGTTCGTTTGTGCCGGGCCACATTTGCGAGAATGTTATCACAATATGGGATCGATTGACATAAATATACGATATGGTATGAATAATTTTACGTGATAATTTCTTTCACTTTGAATTTTGGTTGAATTATAGG
Source organism: Dendrolimus kikuchii (assembly GCA_019925095.2). Classification (NCBI taxonomy): domain Eukaryota; kingdom Metazoa; phylum Arthropoda; class Insecta; order Lepidoptera; family Lasiocampidae; genus Dendrolimus; species Dendrolimus kikuchii. Next base: position 8,643,839 of record CM034405.1, read on the forward strand.
AAGATTTAAATTGGTTATGATTTTCTGTCATTATAGGAAGCAGCTGATCACGCATTTCGAGATATCACTAAAAACGATTTGAAAAATTCGTGCCAACTTACTCTATGTGAATGATTAGTTGTAAATTCGTGGATGATAATAGCAGTAATCCGACGAAGATGATGTTGCGGCCAGCTTTAATCAAGACATGGATGAAGAAGCAGTTACCGAGATAATATATTTAAATGAAGATTTATTGAAATAAAATATAATTAAATAATACCTATCATTCTATTCTATCTGGGAATTTTGAATTAATAATAAAATTAACATACTCTTTAAGGTCAAGTAACATTAAAATAAAGGTCTTTGGATAGTATTTTTGTAAACTTTGTGTATAGGATCTTACTATAACGTCGAGAACATGAATTATTTTTTTGGCTACTAGCAATATTCTATCTTATCTATAGCCAAGGTTAGTGAATTACATGAAAGCGAATTTATCCGTATTATTTCAATTTTAACTCTGATCCAAGTTTAAAATCCATTAAAAGTAATACGGATATAACAATCCTACGTTTCACACGAGAAGTCATTTTTATAGTTTACCAAGGATATCTAGCGGAATTTAAAGCAAAAATCTTTTCGTTATATTTTGACTATATTTACCATAGAACTGCCGACATGGCAGGATTGTAGGGGTTTGTTTAGCTTCTTTTTATAAAATAATCGTTATATTAATTATCGCGAGATATTAAAGCTCTTGCTTACAAAATTGTAGTTATTATTATTAAAATAAACATTATAGCTTATGTTGAAGAAACACACGCATGTCGTAAATGAAGCCACCAGACTCTTGCACGGTGTTTGACGTACTACCTCCTCTGGGATAACGTTACGTGATGTGTCGGTGTGTGTAATGCGTTATTTGTGACTTAATTTGGCTACAATCAATATCTTTGACATTATTGCTGATGAGGCCCCAGCATAAAAATTGTAGTTGCTAGAGCTTAGACAAATTGGCGACAGTGGCGTCTCTAATATTTTCTACTTTAATTTGACACACTATTTAATTTGTCAAGTTGAGTTGAGTTGCCAAGCCATAAACTCAAAAAAAGTAGTAATTTGTCAACTGCAAATTGCATTGTGTACGAATTTGTTGTTAGCACTTCGCTTGTTTTACCGTAATTTAGATTAACACAGTGTATATAACATAAAGGAGATTACTAAACAAAATGCTCAAAAGTGGAAACATATATGAATGAGTGACTCCAGCAGCGAATCGGACGAGGCGACCGAGCAAACAGCACTGATGGATGGCCACATAGCTGAGGCTCGCCCAGACAGGGAAGTCGCTGAAAGGATTGCTAGGAAGAGGAAAACTAAATCTGAAAGCCAACGTAGTTATGGAGTAAGTTGAATTTACATGTCCGGTGCAATACATGACCTACTAGAACAAGAAATTCCTTTTTAGGATGCTAAACTTATAACAGCATCATTAAACTTCATGAGTAATCATCGACACGAACTACACCCACTATCTAATCTTACCGCAGGAAATAAAATTTGAATTGTGTGGAAAACGGTATTAATCTTTTGTAACTTGTTGCTAATATATTATGTTTTAATGTCATACTTTCAGCATTGCTATGAGATTTGTTATTTTGACTAATAATAATTAACTCTTTAAAGTACATTAATCTTCAGTTACAAGCAATTATTGCTTTATAATATAGTAGTTTTATTACATAACAAGTGTTTAAAGGAATTTCTTATATATTGTGAAATTACTGTTCAATTTACAGAGTGTGGAACAAACTGAAGGTGGGTCAGGGGCAGCTACAATGTCATCCACAAATGCTACAGCTGCCCCAGTTCCCACAGAAATTCATATGGAAGAGCTGGAGCTAAAATATGGAGCCCGTCATGTGATCAAACTCTTTGTGCCAGTCACTCTGTGTATGCTTGTAGTTGTGGCTACAATATCTTCAATCAACTTTTATTCAGTCAAAGATGTTTATCTGTAAGTGTCATTTAGTAAAATATCAAAGTACCTGCCATATTTGTGAATATAGCATATGAAGACTATATTTATTAGAGTAATAATTAGTATTTTATATAGATTTTAAATTTACATTCATTATTTGCAAAAAACTGTTCTGTGTTCTAATATAGAAATACACTATTTTATTGTCTGGTCTTTAACCTTTAACATTCACCTATAACAAACTTTAAAATCCGTTCACAACAAAGGAAACCAAGAAACAAACTCACATTTAAATATTTATAGTGATGAATAGCATTATAAAGATCTCAGTTACAATAATTTGCTTAAATATTGTATTACTAAAGACTTGAAGTAACTATTGTGTTTTAAAAAAAGTATTTTATATCTTTACAGAGCATACACACCATTCCATGAGGACAGTCCACATACAGGGACAAAAGTGTGGAATGCTTTGGCGAACTCAATGATTCTATTGTGTGTCATAGCACTGCTGACTGTGTTACTTATTGTACTATACAAAAAAAGATGCTACAAAATAATACATGGATGGCTTATTCTTTCCTCATTAATGTTACTCTTTTTGTTCTCCTATCTTTATATTGAGTAAGTATTATACTATTTTATTCTAAATTGATTATACTGATTTATAAGAAAACAAAACACTATTAAATAAAATAGCAAAAATAACTCTTTGCACATCATGAGAATGGTAGACTATATTAAAACATAAGAGTATATCATTATTACCGACTGTAATGTATTAAATACATTCTTATATACATATATTAAAATTCTATAAATCCCTTAGCTGCCAAGCATGGGAACTCTGCATGTATTGTGTTACCTGTCCATAAATGTCCCTAAGCTAGATCCAAATTTCTATGTCTCTAGGGACTGGAAAATACATGTTTAACACTTATCTAAAGAGGATTGGTTTGATTCACATATGGTAATCAATGTGCTGTATCTTAATAATGTTTACTTTGAAGTTTGTGTCGATAATTATAATAATATCTTAATTGTGTTTTGTAAAGCTTAACCATACTATTTCATTCTCATATCATTTTTAATTTTTGACATTATTTTAATGTTGTCACTGAACACAAGAAACAGAGCTTACTTTAATGCTGTGTTATTGTATTAACAAAATGTATATATGTGCATTATATAAATATGTAATACTATTACACAAAGCTTTTAAATCAGTAAATATCTAATTTGAAACTGTAATCATGCATGTTTTGGATAATTATATTGTCTGAAAGTTAAAACTATATGTATAAACATTTGGTTGACAAGAGTACACTAGGTGGTCTTATCCATAACAGTGCTGAGATATAATTCTTTCCATATAAAAATAAATAATTAAAATGGTAGCAATTATTTATAGTATAAACAATAAGTAGTCTTATCACTAATGACCTATTTCATCTAGAAAACCCTCAGCTAGAATTAGATGATGGTGGCCAATTAGTACATGCTATGTACAATGATTACTTAAATATCAGTATTTGTATAGATATTTATAGATAGTGATTTTCTTCTAACTAGTCTGACCATAAATACTGTTACATAATTTTTTTTCTTTTTTTTCAACCTTTTAATTATTTTGAATTTGGAACACATATTATTTTAAAAACTTCTGTCGATTTTGCACCATTTCACATAATTTTCCGTGTTCATTATCAAATTACAATATGGAATGAGGTGTTCCAAGAAAATAGGATTGCAGTGATCGCCTTGCACAAAGTGGGTATGGAGCCGTCGGTCATATTCCAGACACTTCAAAAGCTTGGTATCAGCCCTATGTTTGTATATTGTACTATCAACAGATACAATAACACTTCGTCTGTCGAAGACCAGAAAAGATAGGGGCGGCCGCGTGCTGTTAGAACTACAAAGGCTGTTAATACTGTTAAAGCCAGAATTCATCGAAACCCCATTAGGAAGCAAAAAATCTTATCGCGATAAATGAAGATTCCCGGTAGGACTCTGTCGCGTATTATAAAACAAGATCTGAAGCGCGGTGCTTATCGTCGATAAACGGCACATGCCCTAAATCAATCTTTACAATTAAAGAGTGTGGATCGATCAAAACGCCTTCTGTCGCCATACTCAGGTGAAAGGCACAGAAATATCCTCTTTACCGATGAAAAAATTTTCACTATTGAAGAGAACTACAATAAGCAAAATGATAAAGTGTACGCTCATAGTTTTAAAGAAGCTGCTCAAGTGGTCGGATAGGTACAATGTGGTCATCAACCTGCATCAGTGATGGTTTGGTGGGGCGTGTCTTATCAAGGAGTCACAAAACTACATTTTTGTGAAAAAGGAGTGAAAACTTCAGCCAAAGTGTATCAAGATCAGTCTTGTAGCATGTTGTGAAACCTCTCAGCAATACACTTTTTAAAAATATACTGTGGACTTTCCAGCAGGACTCTGCACCTGGTCACAAGGCACAAACTATCCAAGCCTGGCTTGAAATCAATGTTCCGGACTTTATAAAAGCAGAAGACTGGCCCTCATCTAGCCCAGATCTCAACCCTTTAGACTTGAAATTATTGTCAGTTTTAGAGGACATGGCCTGCTCTAAACGACACAGCGACATTGAGTCTCTTAAAAAATCTTTGGAGCAAGCAGTGGCGAAATTTCCCTTGGAAACAGTGCATAAATCCATAGATTCGTGGCCGAACAGTTTAAAGGCCTGTATAAAAGCCAAAGGTGGCCATTTCGAATAGAAGGTTTTTTTATTTTTTGCTGAGACTAATAAATATGCAGGTATCAATTTTAATAATATAACATTATTTCATTTAAAAAATAATTATTTTCATTTGTAACAGAACTTATGGCTGGACTAGGTATATATTTTGGAGGACATTATATGTATAAACAAAGTGTTCAAAACACAATTTTTGTCATATCAATATGAATTTCAGAGAAGCTTTAAGAGCTTACAACATTCCAATGGACTATATAACATTAGTGTTTGTGATGTGGAATTTTGGTGTGATGGGTATGATTGTGATACATTGGAAGGGCCCGCTGAAGCTGCAGCAGGCGTACCTCATATTCATAGCTGCCCTCATGGCACTAGTCTTCATCAAATACCTGCCTGAGTGGACTACATGGGCAGTTTTAGCTGTTATATCTATCTGGGGTATGTGTTATGGAATTTAATCTAATTAATGTGTAAATAATGAAATACACACTAGTACAAAAATTAAAGGATCAAAATGTTTTACCAAACTTTTCAAATGGCTGTATTGGAGTCATAAAAAAGGAATTTGTAGTTTGAAGTCTCTAGTATCAAGATCTTGGGATAAGAAAACTTTACAAGCAACAAGTATTTGAATGCGAAGAAAACAAAGATTATGGTGTTTGTAAGAGAAGAAACCAGAACGAATGCAAGGATAATGCTTGATGATGTTATGCTGGAGCAAGTGAGCGAGTTTGTATATCTTGGATGTGCTTTTAGCAGGGATGGAAGGTACACCGCTGATATAGAAAGAAGAGTCAATTTGGGGAATAGTGCGAATGGAGCGTTAGGTAAACTTCTAAGCGCTAAGAACCTCCGCCAGAAAGCCCAGCTTGCCATACACAACGCGGTGCTGGTACCTACGCTCACGTATGGAAGCGAGAGTTGGGTATGGAAGAGAGAGCATGAAAGTAGAGTAAACGCGGTTGAGATGCGAGCACTGCGCAAAATTTGCGGAGTGACGCTCGCGGACCGCGTTCGTAATACCGAAGTAAGAAAGAGAGTTGGTCTGAAAGAGAGTGTCGGGGTGAAGGTAAAGAAAGGAATGCTCTTGTGGTTCGGGCATGTGGAAAGAATGCATGATGAAAGAATGACTAAACAGATATACAATGCAGAAGTCGTGGAAGGCCACGACACCTTCCATGATCAAATTGATCGTGTACGTGTAGCAGAAGGTGATGTCAGGAGCCTTAAGAACAGACAAGCGTGCATGACAAGAGTTATGAATGTCAAAGAAGCAAGTGAGGTGTGTAAGAATAAGCCTGAATGGCGCTCTGTTGTTGTCCGTGCCTACCCCGCAAGGGAACTGGCGTGAAGTTATGTATGTGAGTATTGTGCCATCCTAATGGATTACTGTGAAGAAAAAAAGGTATATCTTCATTTTTTTTTTGGTTCATGGATTTGGTAAAAAATCCGACGAAACCACTGTATGGTTCGGATAGGTTATTTCTCCAGCTTTAATTTTTTTTTTTGTAACCCCTGATATGACCATTTTCCTCTGTGGTATCAGACTTTGAATGGAAATGGATAATTTGGTCTTTGATCATCGATATCTCGGCAACCAATGCACACACAGAGAATGAAAGTGGGTTTCAAAAAATGGACTTTTGGAGGTCTTAGGAAAATCACATGCTGAATTAAGAGTATTGAAAAAAAAAACCACATGCTGAGTTAAGAGTATTGAGAAAACAAATAAAAGAGTGCATATACTCATAAAAATTCTACAAAGTTTCAACTTGATCCATCCAGCCATTTTTTCTTTAATTCCATTGAATTTTTGAAAAAATTAAGGAACATTTTTCTTTTAAATGCTCATAATCTCTAAAAAAATCTCGACGTTTTTCGCATTCATATCTGGCTGACTATACAGGACTCAAGGGAAAGTTGGTTTTCTGAATTTTAGGTAGCCCATACAGTTTAGGCGCTTTGGCGCCAGACGTGAGAATGAATAGTCTAAGTTTAATTTTTCGGAGTGTTCTTTCCTAACTGTGATGGTTTGCTTGGTATGTTTGTCAGCTAGGTTATATTTGACCTATTTGTAAGTGCTTTTGTCTTTTTTATTTTCCATCCCACCTATTTTAATATTATATAAAATAGTTAAAGCTAGGCATGTTGCTGAAGATTTTCTTGCGCCGCTTTTCAAGCCAGAACATGTTGCAAAGCGGTGGTAAATTAGATTAGGCTCCCATAGAGTAAACAATAACCATAAACAAAAATTAAAATGAACAAGTTGGCGGTAGACTAAATAAAATCATTAACATTACCCATTAATACTTGACATTTTCGTCTTTCGCTATCGCGGTAACTGAAAAGTGACCGAAACGTCGGAATAAAATTAAATACCGCGCTTAAAACCTTTAAAATATAGTGTTATTATATAAATTTCTATTGAACTTTATTTCATGACAAAATATGGTTAAAAAATTTTTAGAACATAAAACAGTGTCCTATCTCTAAAGAAGTTTTTGTCAACTTTTTTAAATGCTGTTATCCTCTTAAACTAAACAAAATTAATACAATTATAGTTTAGCTTTTTTAATCCTTTTCCTAATCACTGAATCAAATTGCAATTAATTGAAAAGATGTTTATATGTAGTATAAATATAATTAAAGGAACTTCTTAAAACTCCTTATTCATTGTCATTTTAGATTTGGTAGCTGTACTTACACCCAAGGGGCCACTCAGAATATTAGTTGAAACAGCTCAAGAACGCAATGAGCCAATATTTCCAGCGCTAATATATTCGTGTAAGTATACGAGAGAAAACATATTTCTTACCACACAACTTTGTTTAGGTTTATATATCCTGCAGAAATTTTTCTGAGTAAAAAGTACATATATGTTCACTTGGTTTCCTTAGCATACATTTTGAATCTTTAGAAACTATAAAAAATTTGGGATTATACATGTCCTATTTACATCTCTGTTATTAAAATTCTATATATTATCAAATTTCACAATAATTGGTTTATTCCCAAGGCAGATAACATGGAACATAGAAACTGCTTTTTTTATTTTTGTTGCTTGTATCTATCTGTCGAAAATTTAAAAAACACTATTACTATTAATGTATTAGCTTACAATAAAGAGTACTTATTTGTTATTATAAAATGGTAATATAGTCAGTTATATAGGTACAAAAAATTGTACGTAAATATTGTTGGAATTTCTTGTAACGTGTTTTATCTACCCCGATCCTTGTAAGTCGAAAATTCTTTAGCACATTTTTTTAGTATTTCCACTGAAATTATTTTAAACTTTAATTAATAATAATTTAATGAATTTGGAATACGCTGCCTCGTTAAAGTCAGGCTGACGTTAATGATGTTCAAGAACCTACTCAAGAAGTAAAAATGCCTTTTTTTAACAACTATGCCTAATTTGTCTATATGCCATTATTTGTTATATTAAAATAAAATAAGCCTTTATTCTGCCGTGAGTGGTTAGTGTACATATTTTTGAAGTGAAACTTCTTTAAACTCGATGAACCGAAAAAGCGACCCTAAAAGAGATAAACACATAAATTTATAGGACTAACCTACGAGAGAATGAGATACGAGTTTTACATTGTGCATTTCAAACTAGAGTCATAAAGACCGAGAATAAAGATAGGTCCAATTTGGACTGAAATAAATTTGATAATAATATTTTTTAGACTAAAACAGTGAAAAGTTGAAAGTGATATTAAAGAAGTTTAATTTAAATTATAATATGTTGACGGATGTAGGGTAAAGGCATTATATTTATATTAATAAAAGTTAGAAAAGAATTATCTATGAGTATATATTCTGTGAAGTTTCAGTTCTACTGTGTGTACTACACACACACATACACAATTATTTTTAATGTTTAAAACTATATTGATAGCTTATTTGGCAGCTTGTCCTTGACATAGGCCTCATATGTCGAGGACAAGCTGCCATATGATCATTATGTATTAAGTAAAAATATATGTATGTATTTATTTTAAAATTTAGGAATATCTAAATGCATGCATCACTTACGTCAGTAGATTAGCTAAGAATATCCTAAATGTTAGGTTACCTAGAAGAGATCAGTCTAAGCGATAAGACTGCCTATTATTATTTTATCTTAAAACTAGCTGACCCGGCAAACTTCGTACCGCCTCAGAATCAATAAATAAAAAAAAGCATTTTTTTCATATTTACTCACCTTTTAAACCTTCCCTGGACTTCTACAAATAATTCAAAGCCATTCTCGAGTTTTAGCGAGACTAACGAACAGCAATTGATTTTTATATATATATAGATATTATGAATGTATTGTGTCTGTTATTTTATTGAGCAATAAAGTGTTATCTATCTATTTCTTTATGGAGTTATCGAGATGCCACTGTAGTGGCTTTCTGTGGTTGAGGTGTATTTATTGTTGTTCCAGCAACTGTGATGTACTGCCTGGCGGCGACCACGCCGGCCGCCGGGGGCTCCCCGGAGGCGGCGCGGGCAGGTGAGCAGCGCCCGCGCGAGCTGCGGCCCCTCAACCCGCACGGTCCGTTCTCATCCTACCCTCCTTTCCCTGCCTCTTATTAACTTATTCCCAGATAACGTTAAACTGCTTTTTAACTGTGATTTTGCACGATTTGTGTATCTAGCCAGTGTCAAGTATTCATGAATGTGAGTTTCAGAATAATATTCAAGCAAAATCCTTAGTCAAATTGTAAATCTTTGACTGACGATTGATCTTTGATCTGTAACACTTGGTGTTGCAAATGTCCATAGGCGATGGTAACCGCTTTCCATCAAGTGGGCCGTCTGCCTGTCTGCTGAACTCATGCTATAAAAAAAAAAAAAATTACGCCAAACTAGAGAATTCTTGTGGGATCTTGCAAAAGTGCATTTCATTTAATAACTGACATCTTTAGCATAAATGTACAATTTAAAATCATTGAATATCCTACCATTATTGTTCACTTTTAACCAAAATTAAACATTTTATTGAAATGCCCAATAATACATATATCACTTTTCAAGTTTCCGCCAAAACCTGCTTATTGTCGTCGTAAGAGATGGCATTCGTATCAATAGTCTCTCATTGTGCGATGCCGAATACAAAGAATATAAAGAAGAAAAAATATGAAAGCGGGAATAACAAGAAATCAGAACGGACGTCGGGATGACTGGTGGCGCCGACCTTGTAGCAAGAATTTGTTACGAGTCACCTTTTTTATTGGGCTATTGTTGTTCCTTATTTTTCTTCTATGCTATTGCTATCTGAGGGCCTAAAGAAGCCGTGTAATGAAAACGACAAGTATATTTTTAAAGCCAAACTTTATTCTATCTTACGATTACCAGTATATTTTTTTTATTGCATGAGTTAGCAGACAGGCAGACGTCCCATCCGATAGAAAGCGGTTACCGTCGCCTATGGGTATTTGTAACACCAAAAATACTACCAATGAACTGCTGGTCTCTAAAGGGAGACGTGAACCTAGCCACTAATGCCGGAACACAACTCAAGGTTGTTATGGCGGCATACTCTAGACCAGGGGTGGTAGTTATCCGGACGGGCAAATGCCCTACCACCTGGCTGTGGGTTGTTTTGTCGCCTCTATAGGCCGCCCAGGCATAGGACATTGTATTCTTTCTCGATTCCTGTGCGGATAAATATCTATACACTTGTCAATGTCACCAAGCGATTCTCCAGAGGCGTCAGCTTTAGACCGTCTGGTCTTTAAGAGACTTGTATTTTACGATTAAATGTTACTGTCATTTTTACTAATCAAGTAGATCGTGAGCCTCCGGTCGCGGGTGGGAGCCGCGACTCCGGTGCCGGCGACGGGGGCTTCGACGCGGCGTGGGGCGCGCGCGCGCAGGCCGCCGCGGGGGGTGCAGGGGGTGCGGGGGCGCCGCGGCGCCTGCGCGTGGACTCCACCGCGACCCACAACTACACCACGCGTGTCGACCGTCCGCAGCCAGCGCAGCCCCCGCCGGACAACGACGAAGAGAGTGAGTCCATTGTCTCATAGCAACAATATATATATGTTTAACGCTCCAGTAATTTACGAAATGCTTAACCCTTGCGATTTTATGGAAATTTTATAAATGACGATATCCATTTAAAGCTCCTAAAAATGTGAAAATTATTATAAAATAGTTTGGAAACGTTTTTCCGTTTATGTTAGATATAAGCCATAGTCTCTGACACGAGAGTGCGAGTGAGAGAGTAGCTAGTTTGACTAGTTTATTCCGGTTTTAGTTATTGTGTGTATATATATTGTGTATATACACTATTACAAATGCTAAAACCTCCAAGGTGGTTTGTGTACCTGAACTTCACAACAGACACTTATACTTTTATAGGAATGAATAAGGAAAAATAAGAATATAAGAAACAAAAAAGCAGAATAAAATAGACAAAAAAAAAGAACTAACCTAACACAAATTAGCCTGGTTACAGCAGTATAAATATTAAACATATATTTTATGTGATTTTTCACAGAAAATAGTCATTCATATATTTGGAAAATAATTTTATTTTTCATAAAAAAATAACACTCCCGATTTTTTCAAAAATTTCGCCTTATAGTATTCAGATATAAAGAATATAAAATAAGGCTCGAAGAATATATAACACCAATCAATGTAAACGATTTTTCAGAGGACCTGCACTCAATGTAAATACAAAAATAAGCCTAAATCAACAAAATATAATCTAAAAAGATACTAAGTATATCAACTCCCAAAGCGACCCATCAAGCTTAATAACTTTATTTTAATATTAGAATTAAATAAATATAACCTAGAAATAAAATACGCGAGAGCTATGTATTTATTCAGAAGAAATATGGAAGAGGAAACACAATGAACACAATCAAACAATCACAAATTTGCCACATATTATGTTGCTTGATTTTTGATGTCTTTGGGCTGAGTTCACGACTATTAACTATTCATATTTTAACAGAGCTCACATGCGCAGACCTGTGACTAAATCAGTACAATATACTAACATGACGATAACTCCGTTTATTATTTCCAGATCAGAAGTAAACACTTGAATGATGATAACAATTCCTTGCCTCTGCCCCTATTTTTGATATAATAATCATATTGGATAATTTCATTTCAAAGTATCACTATATATCATAACTTCTATGTATTTTACACGATTCTGCAGCACGAGTAGACCAACGAGGTTTCTGTGCCGTGGGTGAATATGTTTTTGTGTATAAGTGTAAGCATATTGGAAAATAAATTGTAAAGAAATAATAATAATATTACCCTTGCTTGTGTAAATTGGGGAAAGTCACATACGAGACTACATTTTTCAGAGGGGGTCAAGTTGGGTCTCGGTGATTTCATATTCTACAGCGTGTTGGTCGGGAAGGCGAGCTCATATGGCGATTGGAACACTACCCTCGCATGTTTCGTGGCGATTCTTATTGTAAGTTCATTCAATGATTTATACACTTCCTTTTTAATTTGAAAGGCCTTGTGCGCTGTTTCACACTTTTTCTATTAGCTTGTTGGCAAGATCCCAATATACTATTTTATATAAAAAAAAATTACACGACGAATTGATACCCTGCTTCTTTTTTGAAGGCGGATAAATGTTGAGAAAGGTACCATAATTCAAGTACTCTTTCAATACATCTCGAATGTACACTCACGGAATTGAAGTGTTCGTCACCTTAAAGTCGACTTTTGCTTTTGCGCGAGTACAAAAAGCAGTACTGTCATCATTTTAATAAATGTTACGTTTATAAAATACTAGCTGTGCCAGCGACTTCGTCTGGGTAGATTTTTTTTCTTGGAAAGATTTTCTTTCTTTATAACATCTGCTATCTGCCAGTGAAAGTCCCGTCAAAATCGGCCCAGCCGTTGCAAAGATTCGCCGGAACCTCCAGAAAGACATAAAAAAATTAAAATAGATTTTGTGATATAGGTATCATATAAATTTTCATATGTATTTGTACGAAGCTGTTGTTCTGTCGATACAAACACTTAATTTTATTTATTTATATGTATATACAGAAACGTAAAAAAAGAAAATTGCAATGTTGGCTTTGACAGACGCTGAAATTAACAATAAGAAACAAAGAGGATATAATCACTACGCTTATCAATTCATAAATATTAAAACCAATAAAAAGGACTTCGTCTTAGACAAGACAAAGTCAAACAACTTTGATCTAAGTCATTCCAAACTTTCTTGTGAAACAGTTAAACATAATTTTCTGTGGAACAATCTGTTCTGTGACTTAAGTTTGAAAAGGTAACATGTGCTCGCGGAACGTTAAATGAATCGATTTGAAAACTGGCGGACTTTATCATACCACCATTAAACAAACATATTTATTTTGCAGTTTAGTAATATTACAGATCGATTTACATAATAATAATTGTCGTAAGCACTTAGTATGACGGAAGTTACTGTTGATAAAGCCTACGATGTCATAATATTTAAAACTACTTTTTTTTAGCCCTCTCGGGTATAATAGTGCTACTTATTCTCATTGTATTATTATATGTACTGTGTTTATAAAGTATGAAATGAAGACTCATATTTTTTTTATTAATATGTTTTGTATTATTTATTGTCAACACCGCCACTGTCATGTTTTAATAGTTTCTTAGTTTAGGGGGCTGCCTGAAAGAGATAGCTTTAAGCGATAAGGCCGACCTTTATTCAACATTTATCCTAGTTTTAATTTTAGTGAACAATAAAGAGTTTTCATTCATACTTTATAAATATTCCAAATGTGAATCCTCACCATCACCATAGCGTTCATTCCCGGTGACGTTTGGAGCCCAGGGTCCGCTAAGTATTCTAAATATGAATGTGTTCTGTTTAGGGTCTGTGCTTGACGCTGCTGCTGCTGGCGATCCTGAAGAAGGCGCTGCCGGCGCTCCCCATCTCGATCACCTTCGGACTCATATTCTACTTCGCAACGCGCTGTGTCGTCAAGCCCTTCGCAGACGCACTCGCCGCAGAACAGGTGTTCATTTAGTACCTACAGCGCTCTAGTTCAAACAGTGTTGCCAATTTAAGCTGTCATCTAGCGACTATTTATACTAAATTGGAACATAAAATCTAACATTTTGGAAAATTTAAACCGATACTTATTTATACTCAACTTTATTCTATTTTGGTTCATGTATCTCTTTTACACTTGTCTTTGTAATGTCGAGCCTATTATGGAAATACATTGTAGGCGACATTATGTAAAACTAGGATATGTCCGCGACTTCGTCTAGGCTTGACTTAAAATTCCCACAGGATTCCCAGGACTCAAAACACCGTAGCATTTGAAAAAGTATGTAAACTATCGTTTTAGTGAAAACTGTCGCAATAAGCTAATTTTTACGTACCCGAACAACTACAAACCGCTCCCGGGAAAATTCTCACGGAATTCCGAGGATAAAAAGTAGCGCAGAACTTAAGTCTAAGAATTTGCTTTCGATCAGCGAAAACCGCATGGAATTGAGTTCAGTAGTTTTTACGTGAATCCCGAAAAACAGACAAGAAATAAAAAAAATGTCCTCCATAGTTTATATAGTCTATTCCAGTTTTTTTAGATAGCTATATACAGATACATGTTTAGAATTTTATAATATTATAGATACATTACTCGTAGATCTCCGATTTCTATAGTATGTTCGTAATTCTGCCACCATAGCAGATATGGGTCTAATGATCTTTGTTTTAAGATTTAAATTATTTAAGCTGTATGTTACAATAAAAAAGTGAAATGCCGCCTAAATTCTGTCGTTTACGATGATTTTCCATAACGGGCTCGATTTTCAACTTTATATTTTTATCTTTATCAGACAAAATATAAAGTGGAAAAGTCATAATTTTCTTTTACTTTTACCTAGTAGAAAATAAGCGCGTATATTTAGGATAGCTAAATTTTCATATATCTGTTTAAATATGTACTTGCTACTCTCCTAAAATACCAACGTGATACAAGATTCGCCATTAACATATAAAATGCGCCGCTGTTGAGTGGCTTTAACTGCCTAACGACACTTGCTAAAGTTGGCAACATTAAATTTAAATAATATCCATTAATGCAAGACTCAATTGAATTGTATTTTGTATATATAAGAGGAAATAAAAACATTGATATCCTTAAAAATTGTTTTATTCTTTCAATATTAGTTCAGTCTGATGTACAACATTGTCTAAAAACTTTCTCTCGATGATTTAGAATTAACACTAATGATATAGCTTGGTAACTAGATGGTCCAATAGTAAGAACGAAAAATACGATTAAATAGTTTTGTACTTTAAATGGACCATTTAATAGCATTCTCCCAAATCTCGTAATATCAAATTTAAAACATTTTAATGTTATTATGCACTATAGTTAAACTTATTTAAAATTCTGTAAAGAAGCTTGGTTTGAAACTTCGATTTATGATACAATTTTACACAACTCACAATTTCCATCGTCAGTTTCCGACATAATCTATATTGAACTTTATTGGCACTGTTGCTTGCTATGCATTTTTAGTTCTGTTCCGCTTACACGACTCGTACACTCGCGCGCTATTAAAATTGGTCTACTGCACAGGTACATCGGGAGAAATTATTAGTTGTGTAAAACTGTACCTAAGTTTCGTTCCGTAAAATATCGTTAATCTTTTAATGCAGTGGACTCAAATTTGACGGATCGACCAAAATGAATCAATTTGGTTGAAAGGCACAGAACTGCAAGGACAACGGTATTGAATGAAAATGAATGGGTCGAATTAATTTATATGGATCACTTTGGTTAGTTCATCCAAATTGAAAGATAGAAACGAACCGTCTAAACGTTATTGGCAGGGACGTAGAAATATAAAACGTACAAATAAAAATAATACTTTAATATCTAAAGTTAATAAAGTATACATACATATTTATTGTTGTAATCTTTTCATTGTGTCCGATCTAATTGCTAAATTATGACGTCACAATCTTTATTCCCGAGTAATTCAAATCACAATCAGTCTTTAATAAAAATATTGACGAAGCCAATGTTTAAGATTCTTCTTGGCAAGTAAAAGTAGAAGAGAAGAACAGGGCCTCAGATTATCTTTAATTTGTAAGCCAAACTACTTGTGTTCCCCAATAATTCAATTCTACAATGAAATGTTTTCTTCCATTCACAGAAGTACATCTTATATATAGAGCTATAGTGCAGGGGACGAATAAATAATAAAGCCCTTTATTTCCATAAAAGACATCACAAGTCATGTACATAAGGGAAACAATACCATTGTTGGCACCCCAGTATGATTACCAGTATTAAGAAATCTTATTTCTTTTGTACCCATACAATAATATTATTGTATGAATACAAAATATTAAGATGTGTAATGTTTTGAATAAATTGACTGGGTGCCAACAATAATGTATTTTATTACCCTATTTACAAAACAGTTAACAAAAACAATTCTATATCTTCTTTAACTTTTGTGCAGAGACGAATCGGGTACTTTAAGCAGGTTAAATATTAAATAAGAATGAAAGGGAAACATCTCTCTCTGTCCTTATACTATATTTTTTCTGTTACTTGCGCTCTAATACTGCATAAAAGTAAAACCAACTAAAGGAATGAATTTTGTTAGCTATATCTGTATATTTCCATATATTCGACGCATGACATACACAAAATTCACATTGATACGATTTATATTTGTATTTAATGTATATTACGAACAATATCCTTCTATCAATTGCACTGTAATATTGCATATAGTAAGTTTAAAATATTATTTAACTACTTAATTGGTCCGAAATAGATATTAACGAGAACTAAAAAAATTACAACAGTTAAACAATTCCAATATAAAAAACAATAATATAAAATAGTCATAAATATATTTTGCTCTATAAAGATTCTTGCATGATCACAAAATGTTTGTCCATGATGATATATACCGTTATGCAATGAGGCAGTAAATCTACATTTTTATACGGTTCAAAGTAGACATGGGCGACTGCACAGGATTGCTTGTGGTAGCTCAGTAACACAAATGCAGCCCACTGTACCACAGCGCTTTGAGAGATGGCCGATTACAATAAGTAGTAGTATAATGGATCTTTAAGATAAGTAAATTTTAACAAAATTTTAAATGCAACTTATTACTAAAATCATCACTTACGTTGTCATTTGTACCGTGTGTATCGCTTTTATCGTAGAAAGCGCTAGAAGCGAGGCAGCGCAGTAGAACAAGCAGCAACATTTAACTCACAATAATTTAGTTTAAGCCATAATGAAGTGAGTTATGCGCCAACGCATTTAGAATGACTGTGTTACCATACCGGCGCAGTGTACTGAGTTCATGCAACTGTGCGTACGCGCGACCCATATCTAGTTTAAAGTGAAGCAAAATTTGTAGCAAAATAGATATTCGACTGCAGAGTTTTTTCTTTTTGAATTTCAATGCAACTCCCCTTCTTTACACAACAGATTAAAATACAGCTTTAAACAGTTATACTCTATGCTAAACTTGTAAGTTGGATCTAGGTTAGCAATATCTAACTGCAGAATAAAAACATATCTTGACAAGAAAAAGCTAATCTAGAGGCTATAAAGTTTACTGCGATCTATACACATTGAATTTTCTGACTTGGGCAATAGTGTTTTATTGGTACAAATAGATTCTTTAACATTTATGGTATCAAATATATATTCACACAACATAATCATCTCGATTGAAACTTAAAAAAAAAAGTAGATTTACTGATTACAACGCCATTTAGTTGATACTTTGAACAAGATTGCTTTAGTTATTTGGACAATACAAGGGGTTAAACAAAAACTAAAAATCTATTTTGTAAATAGATAACACTTAAAAACAATAATGATATACATAAATTGGAATGGTGCAAAGGGAATGACATTAATCCTATAAAATAATGACAAAAGAATCAATAATGTTATTAAATAAATGGATTGTGGTAGTATTGCAAATGAACATACTTGCTTGCGCACACTACGACATAAACCGCGCGACTCATAACTGTTCCAAACTTACAAAATATAACTTTATTTTGATGTTGCGCAGAGTTGATTTAATTCAAAGGTTAATTTAATGGATTGCGTATTGCTCACCTAATTGTGCAACAAAATTCGTTTAGGACAAATTACAGACAACCAAATTCTACAGCAATGTTATTGATTATAGACTATGTAAACAGGGTACAAATTTGTTTTTAATCGGCAGACAAACACATTGTATATCCCCAAGTTATGCTTGTGTTATGGGTAATATACAAGGGACTACTCTGGGGCCGATCCCAGACACCGAGACCATAGTAAATAATGGAGAAATTACGTTTCCGAAATTTACTATACCAGTAATCGAACCCCGAGCCTCTACATTGCAGTGAGGAAGGCCGGCAAAGGCTTAACCCGCTCAACCACAGAGGCCGTCCAATTGAGTTTAAACAAAACACGAATAATTAATACTGAATTATATCATCATACATGTCAGTTTGTCACCATCAATTAATATTTAATTACAGTTTGTAAGAGAATTTTAAGAATAGAAATCGTCAGAATTAAAATCCCGCGGTTAAATTTCGCAGTGTGTCCTAAGCCTAATTGTTTCAAATCACAAAAGACACTGGATTTGTTCTGACGTTAGAGATCCATCACCTGAAGAACTTAATCTACCACAACCGTACATTCTTTACACATTATTTATGTTAGGGATCTCAGTGGGACCACCTTTTTTTATCACTTTTAACTTTTCCTTAGTAGGCTTTGCAGTATCTGATGGAATTTCTTCTTTGATTGGTATTTGCTCAGGTGCTTTTGGTGCGTCTTTAACTGGTTTTTGTGCAGTTTCAGGCTTACTCTCTTTTACAGGTTTAGTTTCAACTTTTGGAGCAGGTTTAGCTGTAGTCGATTCTGCGGGCTTTGTTTCCATCTTCATTGGTTTAGTTGCTGGTTTTGGTGTGGTGGGTTTGTTTTCTTGTTTGGGTGGTGCTGTGGTTGGTGGAGGTGAAGTTTTCTTGGGTTCTGGTGTGGTTACTTTTGGTTCAACTTTAGGATCCTGAGTCGCCTTTGGAGGTTGCTGTGTTGGCTTAGGAGTTGTCGTTTTAGGAGTTTCGATTTTCTTCTCAACTGGTTTGGGTTTTTCAACTGGTTTTTCAGTAACAGGTTTTAGTTTTTCAACTGGTCTTTCTGTAATAGGCTTCGGTTTTACAACTGGCTTTTCAGTGACTGGTTTTGGCTTATCAATTGGTTTCTCAGTAACTAGTTTAGGTTTTTCAATGGGTTTTTGTTTTGGAGGTTCTGCTGCTACTGGTTTTGTAACTTTTGGAACTTCTTGCTTTGGTTTATCTTCCTTTTGTACCGGTTTAGTGTCTTTTGTTGCTTGAGGCTTTTTTGCAGAAAAAGCTTTTAATAAAAGTGGTGGTGCAGGAACTGACCCAATAAAGTTTTGTTTATGAGGACATCCAGTGTATAATTTATCACCATACACAATTGCATCACTCACATGACCCAAAGATCCATCTGAATTGTAATAAGATGCAATTATATTTCCATTCCAATCCATATGTACCAAACCTGACATGCCACTAACGAAGCGAGAAACACTATTAAAATGACCAATCTGAAAAAAAAATGTAGATCAGATTATATTTAATTTCTCGAAAAGATATTGGTTTACGTCTAGTTTTCCCGATTCAAAGTCATTTTCAACTAATTACTTTATTTAGCTCTCAATGACGGCACTATACGTTGATTTTGTAATGACCCTGCTACACTTGGGATAATGTAACTTTTAGTGTTGGTGTCACACACATGTATCTGGAGTTCAATGCGTTATTTCTGAACAGATATTATTAGTGATGTTAAACATTGATAGATAAGTTATGTATATACACTAATGTATCTATTTGTTAAGGGTGTTATTTTTTTATGCTACTAACAAGGCGCATTTGCGCATAGTTTCTAACACTACCGTTATCCCACATGTAGCAGGGACATAACAAAAACATCTAACATGTAAATATTTCAAATTTTACTTATTGTTATTAAGGGTTGTTCCCAAATTTCTTGGTGACAACTTTTGTTGTTTTGTAACTTTGCTAGTGTTTATTTTTTACTTTAACATATTTTATGTAGTAAATACACGCAATTCCATGTCTTTATATTAACAACAGTGTTTTTAGTATTGTTACGACCGACCAAAGTGGATTCACACCTGCATACCATAAAAGCACACTTTATTACCTTTCCGCATTTGGACTTCTTTTGTGTACTTTGTGTTTAAAATTTGTAATTAGAAAAACAGCCCAATGTGTATTGTAATCTTTTATGGTAGTCATTAGCCAGGTGTGATTCTAAGAAATTCAGTTCACGCGACCGACAGACATATTATATTTGTGCAGTATAAAGCAATGCCCCAATGGAGACATCGGCAGTCAAGCGAGAACCACGATCAAGGCGAGACTTGTGTACATTCGGTAAACTATTTGCGCGTGTTATTGAATCGTGCTTTACGTTTGGACTGGTTGTGTTCAGTTATATTTGTACCTGTGTTATACGTGTTTGTATAGTTCTAATAAATTCTATAGTAATTCCAACGGCATTTTAATTCAAGACCTGCAACTCGTAACAGTATGATATGGTATGTTTTTGGAAACAATGTAGTCTGTGTGAGATATATTAATATAAGTATGAGGACAATACACATCTACTTTTATAAAAAAATGGTATAATAAATTAAATAAAACTGATGTTAGTTATATACAGACATACATGATTTATAGAGGTACTAGAGTTTATCCCACGGCTGCGCCTGTATAAAGTTTTTATATTAATGCTATTTGCCCCAGGAAGATTCACTTAATTTATCAATCAAATTACTATCGCATTTTTTTTATAGACAATGAATTTTTATATCAATAACTTGACAAATGATTGGTCTCATACAAACTTTCGTCCTCCATTTCAAACCGTGCTAGTTTTATTTATCGACCCCCTGTCTATGTAAATTACATAAATGACCAAAAAAACCCGAAATGACGAAATTGGCATATCACAAAAAACAAAAACTATCCTACTTTCTGGGATAACCTTTACATAAATCTATCCCGTTTTCCGAGATGAAAGTATCCCTTGTCCACCCCCGATGTTAAAATTACATATATAACGAATTTCAGCCAAATCGGTCCAATAGTTTTTCCGTAAAAACATAACAAACAGAGAAACCAATATATTTTAATCCTGGAAACTATCCCATCTTTCGGGATAAAATGTATCCTACCTATGTTCATCTTCGACATCGAAATAATAGTTTAAAAAAACTAAAATGAATTAAAAATAGTGTAAGCAAAAATGATTTTATTGAAAAAAAAAAGCGTGGGGTGCACGGTATCAATAGTTTGAAAAGCACCCCACGCTTTTTTTTGCAATAAAATATTTTTTTTACACTATTTTTCATTCAAATTTATTACAATTTATTTTGTATTTTTTAGTTTTTTTTAACTATTATTTATTTTTCATTTTTCAGTGATTATTTAGTGATTTAATTCCCTTCACCGTGGAAACTTTGAAAAAAGAATTAAATACGCTCTTATTATAAAATGGAACGTTATGTAAAAATAAGCTTTTTAAACAAGGTTTTTAAATACAAGCTTTAGAGACCCTGGATATCATGTAGCAGCAGAGTGCTAGCCAAGACAAGTAAAACGAGCCCAAACACGATGGGTCTATCTTGTTTAGTACAGGAGTTCCTATGGCCACCTTCCTACTCCATCATCAGATCAGCTCCATGGTACCATATTATTGCATTGTCAAGCGATATACACATACGTGCAAAATTTTAGCTCAATCGGAAACCGGGAAGTCGATCAAATTTAACTTGAAAGATTCCGTTACATACTAACATACATACGTATGAAGCTAATAAAAGCGTATTAAAAATATATATGTAGGCTCACGCCGGGAGCGCACGAATGACGCTCTGAGAATAAGACAATAATAATCTGAAATATTATAATCAAAGTTTATTACTCTAGAATTATTACAATTACGATATTAAATACTGCACACTAGTACACAGAAATATTAGGACAACTCCAAGAGTTGCATCCACGCTTGTCAGGTGTCGAGCAGCAATTTGCCCTCCAAGAATACTACGATTATCAAGAAGGAATAGATGTCAGTGTAGATTGCTGGTTGTAGACTGTTGGTTGTAGACTTGGTTGTAGACTATCGGTTGAAGACTGCCCCTCCTCTGCCCGAACACAGCATATTTAAAAGATCCTCATAGCGCGCTGCGGTGACAATGTCCGGTAATGCTGTGGCGCCACTTCAGTGTCACTTCCTTCATAATACCAACTTCCGCCATCCGTATTAACTTCCAACATCCGGTTATTTCATTTCCGATATCCGTTAGCTTAATAATAAATGCTTCTACGTTGACATCTGGTTATACGACTTCCGATTACTACATGAAAAAATACTCTATCCGGTTATTGACTACTTCCGTCATACGGTTACTTTATAATAACAAATACGATTCCTACATATATATACTGAGTTTCAGCCAGATCAATCCAGTAGTTCTTCCATGAAAGCGTCACGTATGTCTAACGTACGGAGTTACTCTCGCATTTATAATATTAATAGGGATAAATTGCTTGCAATAAATCAGCACAATAGAGATATTTCTATAATAAATATAAACTTAGAATTTAGAACTTACATGATATACAATTTCCTCCAAAATGATGTGTGGATATAAATTGTGGAGATATTCGAATGGGATCTCAATAAGTTTTTGGATTCTTGCCAGGAATTTCCTTACTACGGGCGTTTCAGACATCGTACGTGAGAGTAGTGGATTGTCTTCATCAAAAACTGTATAAAGAGATACTAGAACTCCAGAACCGTCTGGGAGGGTGCGCAAATTATCTGGTACACCTGAAAACAAGACAATATCGTACAGTCTATATTATTAAATTCCTTTCTACCGTATGACTATTTATGTATATCAGAACTGTTTTACTAAGCGACTGTTGGAAATATTTAATTTTTAAGTTTCGCGGATTTGGAGATCCCGATTGTCATTTTTTTTTTATTATGTTGGTATACACGCCCCTGAAGTATGATAACATTTTCAGCTCTATTCAATGTTTCATTTGTCTGTGGCAGTCGCTAAGGTTAGACGTGTTTTTATGAGCTCGGCGATTTTGGTTTGCTAGAAGAAATGGTTCAAAAAATTTGTATCAAATTTTGTGTAAAAAATTAAATAGTGTAGCAAAGTCTGTGAAATGTTAATAAACGCGTATGGTAAGTCTGCTATGAGTAAAACAAGAGTTTACGAGTGTCATAAGCGTTTCCAAGATGGCCCTGAGACGCTGAAGATGACGGACGCCCCGGACGCTCCAGCACATCAACAACAAATAAAAACGTGGAAAAAGTGGAAGAAATGGTTATGAATGATCGCGGCATCACAATCAGACAAGTCGCTGATGATGTTGACATATCGAAAAGAAAAAAACTGTGGAAACTAGAACGAGCGTCTTTTTTACATTATGTATACATTATTTAATAAAAATATGACGCTTACGCACGTACAAGGTCATAGCAGAGTCGGAGAAACTGATAGGGATGGAGCTATCGATAAACGTAACACGATAACAGACCTGATATTTCTTTACAAAGTGTAAGAAACTAAACTATTGCCGGATCATTTTGTACAAATTTATTAACTAATATTACATTTCATTACAAGATGTAATTTTATTATGTTGATTCTTTATTTATTTATTTTAATCAAAATCTGATGAATCGTCACTGTCACTCGATGAGCTCTCCCCAACATTGATTATAAGTTCCTGTACTTCTATATTATCGAATGCCACATGAACTTCCCAATCCGACGCTATAATGTTTTGGGTTCTTCTCACAATTTTTTCCCAGCGTTCGGCGGTTACTTCCGCACATGCATTTTTTAATAAATCTAACATCTTGTTTGCCGTAAAAGGGGGATGGGTATTGTTTGGAGCGGCGTGTCCTTTGATTTGTGCCCATATTAGTTCTATAGCATTATACTGGCAATGATACGGCGGAAGTCGAAGAACCCAATGACCACATTCGGCAGATTTTCGTCGGTAATATATCTTTTAGGGAGGCTTTTTTCGATTTTAAAATATTCACTCATTGTACTTTTAATAAAGTATTATCCACATTTTCGCCATGACGTTGGAGCTAGTCAATTGATGCACTGACCGCAGAGGTACAGGATGAGGCCCCCTGGTGCATGCTCTTCGCAGATGATATTGTTCTGGTGGATGAAGATGGGGTAGCACTTCAAAACAAACTAAACAGGTGGCGGCAAGCGCTAGAGGGCGTTGGATTAAAAATCAGCAGAACCAAAACCGAATACCTGTTTTGTGATTTCGGCGGGACCTCTAGTGCTGTGCCTCTTAAACTACAATTAGTCACACTACCATGTAACTGCAGAATAATTGTGATATAGAGAGGGATGTAAGGAGAAGAATAAATGTAGCATGGCTGAAGTGGAGACAGGTAACCGGTGTGACGTACGACAAACTAATGCCACTGAAACTAAAAGGTCAAATATATAAATCTATCATACGACCAGTCATGCTATACGGGTCGGAATGTTGGGCCACTAAAGTGATAAACTACAAACGTCTCCACTCAGCTGAGATGAGAATGTTGAGATGGAAGTGTGGTGTTACAAGACTGGATAAGGTGAGAAATGAGTACATAAGGGGATCTTTGAAAGTTGCACCTGTGACAGAAAAATTGAGAGGAAGAAGATTAAGTTGGTATGGACATATAATGATGCGGTGTGACAGAAGAGGTATGTCACAATAGAAGAGTGTGGAAGGAAAAGACATAATGTGCCGACCCCAAGTAATTGGGATATGGTGAAAGAAAAGAGAGAGAGTTGGAGCTAGTCAATTATCTCTTGTTTTTTATTGGCCTGCGTCGGCATTTTATTGATTTGTCTGGAGTGATATGTTGCGTTGTCCATAATAATTATTGACGGTTCTTAAAAAGATTGCACCATTTCTTTAAACCATCCTTCGTAAATCTCCGCGTTCATTTCTTCGTGGTAGTCCACTGTTTTCTTGGATTTAAAGGCCAGTAAAGCATCTGACACGAATCCTTTCGTAGACCCTGCATGGCATATGATAACGCGTTCACCTTTTCCCATTGGCACTGAACTAGTAGAAGCGGCGGTGTCGTCGGTCCAGTTCTTAGATACTGTGTGGTTTGCATTTAACCAAGTCTCGTCAGTGAAAATAACATTTGACCAATCTGATATCTTTTTGGCTTCGATCAAAAATTCGCAGCGAGCCATAGCAACGTCGTGACGCTCCATCGATATTTTACGTTTGTCCGATTTTTTATAAGAAAATACAATTTCTTTCAAAACCAAGCTTCTTAATGACGATATTTGGCCATGGAACAAACCACATTCACGTAAAGAAACAACAAGTTTTTTTAATGTTGGAATTTCTTTGCGCAAGTAATAGTCATATATATGACAGCGAATAGCGTCAGCGTCGAAGTTGTTTAGGCATTTCGATATTTGACAGCTGGGCAGCAATCAACACGGAGGAGCACAAAATACACAACATAACGTATGGATAATGTGAAAAAACTCAGCGAACAGAAATGTAGTGACTATATAGCACGACCGTCTTGTTGCGAGTGACAGATTAAAACAAACACAAAATGGCGGTGGGCCATTGAGTGTTCCCAGATTGAAAAAATATATTTGAATGTTTTTGTTGTATTTGTCTTTGTTCAAAACATAATAAATATATGCGATCGATATCATTACTTATTTGGTCACACACACAACACTACAACTATCAAATTACACAACACTACAACTATCAAATTAGAACTGTCATCGAGAAAATAAAAAAATGGAAATAGTATAGTCGCGAAAACTTAAGAAAATATTATATCAAAAAGTAGCAAATAAATACATTGTGCATGCGAAACCTTAAGATAATATTAAATTCAACCTAAAAGAATTATAGCATCAAATAAATTATGTATTTGTTTATACATAATATATTATCATAAGATGTCGTAGTAATCATCTCTATAATAGTAGTTTATTCTGTATCACTCAAATTAATACACCTGTGTAAACATTTGGCAACTGTTGTGGCCGACTTCATGAATATTCCGATCAGTAGTGTGAAAAATTAAAAATGAATATACTTAAATATTCATTCTTTTTAGTTATAATAGCAGCTGCAAAAAGCTCAGCACAAATATTTCATGAAAGTGATGTAAATATCCGCGTAGAGCCCGGAACTCGAACTTGCTTCTTCGAAAAGGGAAAAGCTGGGAACACTATGGAGTTGTTCTATCACGTATTGGACGGACAACATGGCGATTTCGACATATCCTTCGAAGTAATAGATCCAAATGGTAAGAAAATATTATCAGACTACAAAAAGCCTCAAAATTCTGTATTAATGGACTTAGAGACTGATGGCGATTACGCTTTTTGTATGGATAATACTTATAGTGTACTTAATTCAAAATTAGTTTTCGTATATGTTATGATGGAAGAACAAGACAAGGAGAATGATAATGAGGCGCCAGTAAGTGTAGTTAATGAAGATGGAGTTGAAAAGAGACTAGAAGAAGTATTGCAGTGGGTTGGCATACTGGAAAATGGGGACAAGTACTACATAGATGTTGAGGATATTGCAAATTCTCTGTCTCGTACGTTAAAACACGTGACAAAAGCGCGACATCTGCTAGATTTGTATAGCGCGTTGAAGACACGAGACAGTTACATGGCGTTCGAAGATACTTTTATTGTAGATATTTGGTCTGGGTTTCAAATCAGTTTCATGTTTGCCGTCGGAATGTTGCAAGTTTATATGATTAAGAGTTTATTTGGCCAGCCGAAAAAAGGTCTCGGCTGCTAGTTTTAAATAATAATTTATTAAGAAATAATTTATTTCATATCTTAATTATTTTATTTTATATTCCGTTACCTAAAGTTAAAAAGGAACTGTTGTGGTCCATTTTCAGTCTCTGCCTGTTATCTCTGAAGTTTAAAAGCTAAAACATTTGTTACTTAGAAATATTGATATTTGACCTGTGTGTTGAACAAAAATAAAACAATTTTTCAAAGCATATTATTATTTTTGGTGAGATTCTTGACATTTCTTCTTCATACAGCAGCAATGACACATTGCGAAGTGGTGTACATAGAGTAGTAACTTAGTTTTAACTTATACATATGTATGGCATTCAACAATGCTCTGCAGTAGAACTTAGGTTCAATATATTTTGGATTTGAATATACTTGTAATTTAATATAGCATGCGAAACATTGTGGACAAACCATGGATTTAGTCATTTTTTTAATGCAGCCATATTAATTTGGGTGCCTAAATTATGCCATCCTTCAAGGCACTAACTAGCAATTAACATAATATATCAATTACCTGGTAATCCACTAACGAAAATTCCAGACTTTCCTTTATTTGGTCCATCAATATAGTATTTAATAACTCTGTATCTATTTGATTCTGATATCAACACAAACTGGCCGTCTGGAGAAATTGCCAAACCGTTTGCGAACCACAATTTGTCGAGGAGTACTTTGCTTTCATTTTTAGCCGCATTATAATGGAAGAATCTGAAATTACAATAAATGTGTGAGTATCATAGTTGACTTTTAATACCATAAACATACATTTACCAAGACAGGTCTTATAAATAATGCATAGATAAAAATCGACATGTATACTATTATTATATTTCTATTTAATGGACTCATTGGCTTCTCAGACGATGAGAGGGCTAGTTTCTACCTCGGAAAACGGGCCACTATGGCGATCCAGCGAGGTAACCTAGCCAGCCTTCTGGGAAACTTACCCATTGACTTTGATGACCTAGGCTTAGAATTCTACTTAATCTTGAGGATTATATGTAGAATATACAATATAAGTTAAGTTTCCTTAATTGTACTAATTTATAATCTTATAAATAAAAATCAATGTTTGTATGTTTGTCCTCGATGCTCTTCTAAACCATTGATCAGAGTATAATGAAACTTTGGTAGGGCACTCTGAGGACGCCCGAAAGGGTTTCTGGCGCAAAAAATCTATATAAATAAAAATCAATGTTTGTATGTATCGTTACCGAACTCTTCTTAAACGATTTAACTGATTTTGATGAAATTTTCGTAAGTTTCCGCGACCAGTACATAATTAAAACTAAGTGTTAGTGCCATTTTGTACTAAAATAATGTCTTAGTATTTATTAATCTGTAAAGTCCCCCCCCCCCCCCCGCAGACAGTCGCTTATAAAAATTGGTATCATACACACGTTTGTTTTACTTGAAACTATAGTTATCCGATCGGAGAAATTAAAGTGCTCCTTACCACCACATACACTAAATTTTAACGGTTTTAAGCTCGGAATTTTTATTTTATTTCGACGTTTCGGCCACTTTTCAATAATCGTGATCACGGTGATCATGATGACTTTTAAAAACTCAGATAATTTAATATAATATTAAATGTTTTCAATATTACCTGCCAGAAGGATCAGTCAACATAGATATGGCACCATCCTTCAAATGAAAATCAGTTGTTGAATCAGTCCAGTAAAGGTCTCCATTATTACCAATAATGACTGAGTTAAAAAGCTTCGGCACTTTGCCATCAATTGCGACATTTGGTGACACCAAAAGTTGTTTCTTGTCCGTTTTAAGATTCACTTTCCAAATGCCGAAGTAGGCGTCAGCAACATACAATGTGTTTGTTTTCTCATCTATTTGAAATCCAAGTGGTCTCCCACAAATATGCTCTTGAGTCAAACCAGCTATAACAAACAATATTCAACATGAAAACTAAAATACTGTCCCCACAAAAATATTCTTGAGCCAGACTCACTATGAGAGACGCACAATATTTAAAATAAAATTGACTACTACTAATTTGCTCTGAGTCAAACTAACTATGAGAGAGACATTATTTAAGATAAAAATCTAGACTTCCCACAAATATGCTCTTGAGTCAGATTAGCTATGAAAGAGACAATATATAAAATGAAAATCAAGTTACTCTCCCACAAACATGCTCTTGAGTCATACCAGCTGTGAGAGAGACAATATTTGTGACAACGAAGACAATTTAAAGCAATTCCCATAATCGTGACTATTAACATTCTTTAGCCTTGAGAATAGATATAAAATAAATAAATTTTATGTTAATGGCCTGTGGTTAAACAACCTAATCCTTTGCCTGCTAAGGTCATTAAAACATAGTAGTCATTATATAATGTATGTCTTTGTAGACCACGGGCCATAGAAATGGCCCGGACTTTTGAAGGGGTTGCGTGGGGCCATGGGAAGGCCAACACGTAGAGGCCCTTTGACAAATTTAAAGTAAATGTGGCTGATACTGACCGGCGATTATCCCTGTCTACACCATATAGTAATGCACCCAAGGACAAGCCCCGGCCAGTGTAAGACTATTGTGGGAAATGAAGACCAAAAGTACCAGGCTATTGGAGTGAACTGCTAGTGGTACTAGGGGTCTGGGAATATGGGGACTATGGCGTCTGCCCGTCGCAATGTTCGTAGAACATGGAGAAATGGGTAGATGGTGACTCGCCACTCCCTGCATGGGCCCCAAAAAATGCCATAGAAGGCAGGGGCAACATGGGTGTGAGTGGCTAAGGGGTCTAGAGATGTGGGCTGCATGTTCACCGAAGCTACTTCTGATGTGATGCCATTTATCACTTCCACTCCTGGAGCTTGAGTCTGAGCTCCCTGAAGCTTGAGTCTGAGCTGCCTGGAGCTTGAGTCCGAGCTCCCTAGAGCTTGAGTCTGAGCTCCCTGGAGCTTGAGTCATTAACTACCACCATTACTGTTTCTAATCTAATTTAGTCCAGCTATGCGTTATCTGGAAGAGATCACTCTCTAGTGATAAGACCGCACTTCCTACACAGTTAGAATAGTATTACTAGTTTTTTAAGGTTTTCTGTATAAATGGATTTAATGGTGTACAATAAATAGTTAACTATCTATCTATGGTCTGGGATCAGCCCCAGAGTGGTAATTACTAAAAGATTTCATATTCATCTGGTTGCAAAAAAATCAATTATTATATTTTTGTTTAAAAAAAGAATTCTCACATAAACTGAGTAGGGGCACTACTATCAAATTACTGCCCCTTACCCTGACTGGGAAAGATCATAAATCCCAGGTTGGCATTAACTATCTATCTACTCAAGATATAATGCATAACATGAGACTATTAGAAGAAAGAGTATTGGAGCCAAAATTAAATAAGTGTTCAGTCCTAATGGATTTATTTATGTTATCAATTAAGTTGATATGTAATTTAATTGGAAAAATAAATATTCTAGATATGAACAATTGAACAACAAGGTCAAAATATCAAATAGAGGTGTACTAAAGTGAATAAGTTATCACTTGTAATAACTTTTTATTATGCAACACATAAAATGAACTCATTTACGTGATTTTACATGGTAGGCAGCTCATAATTTATATAAACTTTGTTATTAATAATTACACAAATAATAACCTTAGCTCATGTTTGGGGCAATGAATTACATGTTTGACATATAGGTCATATCAATATGTAGGTTTGAAAAAATGCAGGAATGTATAATAATAATCCATAGTGTCCCACTTCTGGGCTTCTACTACTCCATACTTTAGGGAGAACAGACAGTATATCTTATGCACTTGTCCAAGGTGGATTTTATACATCAGCTATCTTGATGTGCAGGCTTGATGACAATGTTTTCCTTCACCAACAGGAAGTGGTAATTGTAACAATAAACACATAAGGTCACAAAACTGCTAAGTGGTGCATACCTCCTAGGCAGGATATAAACCTATAACACTTCTGAAATGCAATTTTGTAAGTGGACAGTGTACCCACTAAGCTGACATGGGGTATAATAGAATTGAATAGACTTGTAACCTACCTATCTGTGGAAACTTAAAATGGTTTTTTATTGTCTGTCATAACTACAACATTTATTATAAATTTTATGCTGTTGAGAACTTGTAAGTTACATAGCAGAATGTAATAGTAATAAAAGAGTAATATTGTTACAACTCAGATCCCGACAAAAACAAAATCAGTTTCAGTATGCAGGTGGCATATCTGAAACAAAACATATTTTATTACCTGCCGGCATTTAAACTAGCTGTAACTCTTTTATGATCGTCTTCTTTTGTTTACTTTGTGTTTAAAGTTTGTGGTTAGAAAATAGCCCATTGTTTTATTGTACTCTTTTATGGCAGTTTGCGACCGAGTCATTAGCTAGGTGTGGCGAGTTAAGTCGACTTAGATACGGGGACATTGCATTTGTGCAGTATAAAAGGATGATCTGATAGAGGGGGAAGGCAGTCGAGCGAGAACCACGAGCGAAGCGAGATGTGTGTACTACAATCGGTAATCTAAGTGACGGACATTGCATGTTTTATTGAATTACGACCTTCTGCATTATGTTTGGACTTGTTGTGTTTGGTTATATTTGTACCTGTGTTATAAGTGTTTGTATAATTCTAATAAACTCTATAGTCATTCTAACGGCATTTTAATTGGAGTCTCGCGACTCGTAACAATATAGTAGTTTAAATATTAAAATATTCAGCAACCATAAGATATCATGTGAGGTTAAAGATAAGTTTACGACGGCCTCTGTGGTTGAGCGGGATAAGTCTTTGCCGGCGTACCACACTGCAATGCAGAGGTTCCGGGTTCGATTCCTGGTATAGTAAATTTCGGAAACGTATTTTCTCCGTTATTTACTATGGTCTGGGTGTCTGGGATCGGCCCCAGAGTATTCCGTTGTATATTACTCATAACACAAGTGTAACTTGCTTAATTTGGGGATATACAATGTATGTGTTTGTCTGCCGATTATTATATTATTATTATTAGTTTAGATTTATTTGGATATTAAAAAAGTCTTATTTCACAGACATAAGCAAAGTATGTGTCTCTTGATGTGAACATTACATATGTACATTCATAAACATTGGTAGAGGTTGGCACTGATGAGTGAGTCCTTTGTATTACAATAATCAATTTAACTTACTGCATGGTTGTCCCAATTTTGTGACAAATGTGACATGGCCTCCTGGTGATATCTTCACAATTTCACCAGTTGCAAGACTAGTGTACAATTCTCCATTAAATATTTCGAATGATTCTGGTCCCAACAGCTTTTCTTTATATACCTGTTTTGCATTATTAAGAACACCATTTGGAGCTAAGGGTCCACTCCGTGGCTGTGTAGGGTCTAACCTAAACATTGTAACTTTACTTAATTATCATAACTTTGATAAGAAACCAGTAAAAAAAACTCAGTGGTTTTGGCAATAATCTCTTTCAATTACTTGGACTCCAATTATAGCAAAGTACCTAGATAGTTTTGCTGATCTGATGTACATTATTACAGTACAGTAAATAAAGTATCATAAGGAAATAGCCATGTCAATATGTGTAAACTTTGAATTCATTGGGGCAATATATGCTTGGTATACAAGCTGTTCCCCTAAAAAGCCTTGCAGTGGAAAAACTATAGGCTGATATTATTAGTATTTCATAAATTATACAATTCTAGCTAATACTTCAGCTAGAAATCATAAACAACAATAAAATTGAAATCAGTTTTAGTTAAACGAAATTACTCCATAAGCATAGTACCATTAAAATCAGAAAAATACTTGTTCAATTCTGAAAAGCATAATTCAAATAAAAAAAAATCAAAGTGAAAGTAAATGTGAAAGTATTTTAAATTCTGTAAGATAACAGTTACACTTACTTGATACTGGAGAAAGTTGTGTAGGGAGGCAAATTGGGTATGAGGACCACAATGGCAGCAAATATTGTGAAATATACAAGCAGTTTGATTAATCGCTTCACAATACCCATAATCAATCCCATGTTGAGCAACTTTATCTATAAATAATAGAAATTTATAAATAAGAATTTAAGCAGACGAAACCCTTAATAGACTAAAGCACATTTCAGTTTTGTTTAATTTTATGTTTATTGAAGTTACATGTTGAGACCTATCTACTCCACAAAAGTTTAATTTTTATATGACAAACTTAGAACTGAAATTTTATTTTTAGACTAGTTAGGCTATTTAAACATAGGATAGAGATATTGACTCTCCTACTTTATTGAAATGCATAGGTCCCTAGTTCAATCCTGGCAGTGGAAATAACAAAAACAAACTATTATTTATTTCAGTTTGGATATCTAGTATTTGGTCATAAAATTGCATGTAAATTTGGGAATATGCAATGTATGTATTGTCTGCTAATTCTACCACTATCAATCTACATACATATGACATTGGCTGGGTTACTAAAATATTCTTGAAAAAAACAATGACTTAAAGCAAATTTAAAGAAGCCAGTACTGGCTTCATACTGGCATTTTGTAATTGGCTTCATGTAAACGGTAGAAGCCAGTTTTAGCACCTGCACTGGTACCCTTTGAAATCAGTAGCTTGTATCAATGTAAATCAGCCTTTAACTAGTGTCCAATTTATACAATAATGGTAGGTTTATAAAAGAGATTTATCAATTTGGCAAACTTATAGATTGTCTAGACAGAGTCAAAACCCAAAATCCTAGAAAGATATAATTTTTAAAGTACAAAACACTAAAATTATGTGTATATCAAAGTTGAAGGTAAAAAACATGACATGGCTGCGACTCAACATCTGGTGCACGAATTTTAAGTAGTGGATGGGCATAGGAAATAGGGGGGAAGGTATACATTCCCTTTCTGCAATTCCTAGGGTCCGGAGTTCTTGAAATATTTATTTTAGGTAAACATAATCTCACCTATTTTTTCATTAACATTATTGTGATGGGTGGTGAAAGGTTGACCAACGATTCGAATAGTGATTTAGGTTAGGTTAAGTAAGCTTCAGACCAAAGCGCACTAACCAAGCGAGCATAGTGAGCTTGCTGCAGTAGCGGTTGGCGAGTGCCAGTACCAATTGGTAACCATTAACTATTTATTTTATATATTGTTATGAACAGTCGGTTAGGTTATCTTTAGACCAAAGCACACAAGCCGAGCGAGAGAAGAAAGTGTGCAGCTGTAGCGGCTGGTGAGCGCAAGAACCAACTGGTAGCCATTTATTATCTATTTTATACACACTATTTATTATGTTGTCTTTATTTGCCACTATTTTGAATATTTTCATGGTTACTCTTGTAGTGTATGTGGATGTGCTCTGTTGTTTTTTTTCTTCATGTTTTGATGATATACACTGTTGTTTTGGTTATTTTTCTGTTGATTACTGGCTTTCTTTTTGACTTAAAAGGATTGTTCAACTTTATAAGTGCAATACTAGTAAAAAAATAAGTGAGGTTATGTTTATTAAAAAAACTGAAGATCTCCGGAACATAGGGGTTGTAGTAGGGGTATGCCTCCCCCTTCACCATTCCACCACTCCGCTACTTAAAATTTGTGCACCAGGATAGCTATATAGGTTTACCTATTTTATAAATGATTATATTTTGAATGCAAGGGTAACTAAAGATATAATAGTGAAAATTCTAAACTGAGTCAATAATTTGATTAAGTAATTGCTTCTTTAGAAAATTGTAAGCACATGTTTTGTCCACACCAAAGTATATTTGCGTTCTTACTTAGCAACAATGCCTGTGCAACTGACACTTTTTGAATAATTTATAGTTTGGCGCGGGCTCAACGTAAAAGTGTTAAAACTACATTTATTATGCACTTATTTATATACGACTACACAATTGATGAATAATAGCAAAAATAGAATGAATATCCTTTAAATTCGATTTCTTTAATGAATAAGGCTGAAAATTTCAGTTTAGCCGAAAGCAAATATATTAAGAAGAAAGAAAGTTGGGTTTATTCACCTTATTTTTTTATCTTATATAAACAAGTATAAGTACATTATATATTATAAAGAAATTAACTTACTTTAGGAATGAACAAGCGAAATGATTATTAACATTTACGGTTGAAAAAATACAAAATATCCAAATTCAACATAAGCATAAATCACATTCAGCCACCACAATCAGACAGCCGCAAAAAATTCTGAAATCAAAAATTTAAGGTTTGAGTTTGAAGAATGACGATTTTTGATTTTTGTCGCTTATGTGTCAGGTAACTGTCAATAGTGTCAGTCAAAAGCAACGACATTTGTATTTTTATTCTTTTTAAACAAGACTGCATATTTAGTGTATTTGGCCAGTGTTTTTTTTTTAATTGTAGGAGTTCAGCATAGAGGCAGACGGCCCATTTCATTGAAAGCGTTACCATCGCCTATAGACATTTGCAACACCAAAGGTGATACAAATCCGCTGCTACTCTCTTAAGGGAGACTGGAACCTGGTCACTAATGCCGGAACAGAACTCAAGATTGTTATGGCAATATACTTTAGACCAGGGGTGGTAGCCATCCAGTAGGACGAATGCGAAAAAGTGACAAAGAATTTTAATTATTATTTATTATAATCACTTATAACTTATAAGTATACTAAATATAAATGTTACGTATTCATTAGATTAATTCAGTGTCTTATTATTAATAAACTCTTCTGCTGACGCCCACAGTCCTTAAAAAAGTAATTCTATGAAATAGTGAATAAAGACTAGCAACAAAATCAATTTCATCATATAAACGCCCAGAGTACTACTCTATGTACACTATAACTATAAAATTCAAAAACGGATTTTCACCATGGAAACCTTTTTTAAGGACTTTGAGCGTTTAATTCTATAAGCGTTGTAAAAGTTGGGCGGTAGGAGGCTATTTAAAACAACTAGTTTTTATATCGATATTATCATCGTCATTAAATGACAATATATGTTAGTTTAAATGTCAATGTCATCAATCTTTCTTTGGTTCCGCCATTTTGAACGTGTTTCTTTTCTTGTTACTGCGAAAGTAACGAATAACATTTAGCAAGATGGGTCACGCAAATATCTGGTATTCTCACCCCCGCAGATACGGCCAGGGTTCCCGTTCATGGTAGGCTTATAGATAGATCTTTTACATAATGCGTTCCGCCTACTGTTTGGTTAGAACACGTGCTTATAACAATCGTTTTAACTTTCAGCCGAGCTTGTTCAAACAGACATGGTTTGATTCGTAAATACGGACTTAATATCTGCAGGCAGTGCTTCAGAGAGTACGCCCATGATATTGGTTTCAAGAAGGTAAGTGTTACTTAGATTCACTCCAAATATTACTCAGTTTCATCATTTTATAATTTGGATGACTTAGCACAAAAACTTTTTACTCTCTGTAATTAATCCATAATGATTCTGATTACATTATATTAGTACTTAAAATAGTCTGATTTATCTCACAGACTACTTGTGGTTGGGTAAAAATTTAGTGATATTTTAATGGCCCGATCTCTAAATTAATACTATTATACTACTATGGTAGTTGTGTATTCTGTTAAACCAATATTAGATTGTTTATTTGTCTTTTAATTTGGATGAATCTGAATGTAATCTGTTAAACTTTAGATTAGTGGGGGGCGGAGGGGGGAGGAGTACTCCCTTCTGCAACCCCCAAGTCTAAGAGGTAGGTATGTAGTTCTTGAGATATTAATTTTTTTCATTTGTTAGTTTTGTTATATTGCGATGATGGTGTCCAGTCTGTACTGGCACTTTGGTTTAAAATCTAACATAACCTAAGTCACCGTTCTAGTCACTGGTCGCGACTTTCGATTAAAGCCCACAAGCCAAGCGAGCGTGCCATGGCAGCGGTCAGTGAGTCTCACAACCGATTTTTAACCATCGTCACAATATATAAGCAAAAAACTATTTTCATACTTAAAATCGATATACTGATTGTTCACTCTGTTGTTCGTGCCTACCCTGCAAGGGAACTGGTGTGAAGTTATGTATGTATGTATGTAAAATCAATATACTAATTCAAAACTTGTTTACTAAACTCAAAAACAGTTTGTGTTTATATATTAACCATAAGTGTATTCCTAAACACAAATCACAATTTGTTATCAACAAAAAAGGCATAACCTTGTTTATTGACCATATTTTTGTTTTTCCCATTATTCATTCAAAACTGTTATTGACCATATTTTTGTTTGGGGACCCTAAAACTTGTTTCCTAACCTAAATGACAGGTCTAGTGGCTATATATAAGGCACATGTTACCTTTACACTCATGCCACTCTGTGTCAAAGTTCAGCCAAGTAATCCATATAAACATAAACTTGAATAATTTAATGTTGTTGAATACATTGTGTCCTTTCACTTCTGTGCATTTCAATCAAATTTATTTAATTTGGTTAATCACATTATATCAGCAATAGATTTTACCTTAGTATTTCATCAATGAGATATTTATTAACTCACAGGCCTTTAAAGTTCTTGCAAATAACCTCTCTGCTGCGCTTTGACCCAGACTAGCATGGGATTAAGGCTAATTTGAGTTTAAGGGTATACATCACCTTTTATATAGCCACTAGACCTGTTATTTGGAACAGGCAACACATTTTTAGGTTCCACCACTAAGTTTTGAATGAATAATGGCAAAAACAAAAATATGTTACATAAACAAGGTTGTCCCTTTTGTTGATAACAAAGTGTGATTTGTATAGGAATACACTTACACTTGATATATAAACACTAAAACTGTTTTTGACCAAAATTCAGTTCCCACTAAAACTATTTGTGTTTTAAACAGATAAAAATTGATTAAACATCATCTATTTTTAAGTAACTTTAAATTTTACAGTCATTATAAAACAATCTGAAATACTATATCTTGTATATTATTAGAGTTTCATAATGATTTTTGCTAAAATGAAACCCTTGATGGTCTTGTCTATCTAGCCTAAATGTTTTTAATTGCATTTAAAATTTGATAAGATACATATTCATGTGCCACTAAACAATGGTGCAGTGAAATCACAAAAAGATTAGGGGTAGCCACTATGTATGTAACTGAGAGATGAAAAATGTCATAATTTAACAGGTCTACTAATATAAGTAATACATATAAGTTTGCATTAGCCTCTGTAATGTTTAGTTGTCACGGTAAATTCTGGACAAGAATTTGGGTAATAGAAATTGAAAAATGATTTCCACAAAAATGGGATTAATTTATTATCCATTGAATATTTGTAAGAATATGGGGATTTAAGTGATATGGTTTGAGGATTCTATTATAATCAAACGACAAAAATACAGGGCATTATACACCATTCCAGAACCTTCCACTATGTGTGTACTGACACATACATGGCCAATTTCTTACACCCTCCATTTACACTTTTTATATGGGGGAATCTGCTTAAGTACTTCACTGCGGGTGAAACACAGCACTACCTCCCATGAAGAAAGGCTATTACCATTTGAGTCAGGGACACCAACTAAAACTCCTCTTATTCTTCCTGGGATTTATCATATGGCATGTGGGTTTGCTGACATGCTGATACATTATTCAGCTAAAGTGTCATATGTTGGTATAGTTTATGTCAAACTGAGAACACACTGTTAGCAGAGATTGAACAGTAGTTATTTTTTCTCACAAAATCAGGTACTACATCAGCCTTTTGTAGCTAATTTGAATAGGCCACATTTTTAGTGGACTGTTGTTTTGACATTGTCTCCTCGATATTTTATTATGTTAATTGCATATTCACCGTAATATATCTTGTCATAACATAGTATGTTGCTTGTAACTTGTAAGTGTTTTGGTGAAAAAACTAATCAAACTTTTCTTTTGTTTCAGCTTGACTAAGGTGCATAGACTTAATAAATGTAACTTTAAGTAAAAATGTAGTTTAATTTTCTATCTTAACTAAGACATTCCGGTTATTAATAATAAGTGAAAATAAATAGTATCAATATGAGCTCAGTAGAGACAAGTAGGTCTGTCTATGAATGAAAAAGGTGTCATCAAAAGGTAATGTTAAATTGGTGGTGCTACGGTCGCTAAAGGGTAAAGTTAAAAGAATGTGCTAAAGTTTTATAAGAGGAAACATCAGATAATCACTTTATAATAAATTTTCACAAGAATTAAATATTTCTATTCCACTTACTGTAAGTTCCTAACTTCTACCTACAGTATTACCACTCCGTTCTGGTTGGTTTGTTGACTATTGTCAGCTCTCCGCAGTTTCAGATTGACTTTCATTTAAGATGATTCCCCTTACTTCTACCCTCCATATGAGCAATTGTGTTACAATTTGTCAAACTATTGTATAATGCATGTATTGGGTTGGGTTTGATACAAACCAATTATACCTAATTTACATAAAAGATGCTATACATTATTGTTTTTAAAGATCTGATCATATTTTACTAAGTTAAATTGATGACCCTATGTTGGCATTTATATGTTTATAATATGAAACATTACATAACAATCAAATACATCGCTAGAGTAATACATGGTAATATACCTATTATGCTAATATCCTGTTGGCTTACAACATTACATGACTGTAGAATGTAACCGAATTAATAATATATTTCATAATGTAGGTTATGAATGTAAATAATTGAACAGCATGACAACATATAATTTATTTAGAAACTGTACAAAAGTATAAAAATAACATATTATTTTAGAACTATAGATTATTACTATTTGCTTGTGCTTGTCTTATGCTTCCCAATGTTGACCCGACTCTCTGTAAAAAAGTAGCACATAATTTTTTTAAATACTTACCTGTTCAGTTCAAATATAAATAATTCTATTCTAGAATGTTACTACTCCATCTGGGATAATGTTATAGTTAGTGACCCTTTTACGCAGATGTAGCGATGGGTTTAATGCGTTACTTGTAATGCGCCATTGATATTAATTGCTAATGACGTTAAATATTGAGAGATAACGTATGTGTATAGTGTTATGCGTCTTGTTTATAGCTTTAAAAATAACGCCGGTAACTAATAGCTACATTAGTGTATATAAAATTATACATGCGCTATCTGTCAATATTTAATGTCATTAACAATATCACATTGTAAATAACGCATTAAACCCATCGCTACATCTGCCTGAAACGGTTATATTCCCAGATGAAGCTCAACTCAAATTGACATCCTAATGATAAGTCTCGGCTGCGCACAAAACTACCACTCTCGAGCTCAAGCTTTATCGTCCTACTTGTAGTCTATTACTTCTATATCTTAGGGGTCATCACCCCTCCCCTTCCTTATCACAGCTGGTCATATTCGTAAGACTCCTCCCTCCCTAGTGTGGCGTCACGTGTTTTGCAGTTTTACATCAGGAAACAGCTGGTCATATTCGTAAGACTCCTCCCTCCCTAGTGTGGCGTCACGTGTTTTGCAGTTTTACATCAGGAAATTGTTAAATTAAAACGACAGTCGAACATCGATGCAGGGATGCGAGCTTGTCGGTTTTCTATCGGATACATTTTGGAGAGTGTACATTGGAGTTTTCCAATCTTATCCCGCCGTCTCCCTTCCATCAGCGGACAACCAGACGCACTGGCATGCGGCACCGCTATATGGTGGACATACCACCTATACGAACAAAGCGCTTTGAGTCCGTCCACCTTCATTATGCGCACCGCAAAGGAGTGGAACTCGCTGCTGGAGTCTGTTTTTCCCGAAATCTACAACCTGGATGTCTTCAAGTCTCGTTTGAATAGGTACCTTCTAGGTAAGCGTGCTCGATATTCGACCATATCGAGCGAAATAATGGCCAAACGCAAATCTATACGTGATAAAAAAAAAGCAGTTCCGTAATTAGCTTCAATATTCCGTAATTAGATTTTGAAATGTGACGTTACGAAATTTAGGACCGGGGTTCACCCCTGACGTAATCTATGGATGGCCCCTTATTTAATATATATATATTGCCATGGACGATGCGACCCTGATCAGCTTTAGTTATGTAATTTGATCTGTTGTGTGCAATAATTCAGATCTATTGAAATGGTAAATCTGTATAGTAGGCTTACGATTTGCTTGGGTTATGCATTCAATACGCAGGATCCCACCTCCTAAAATTTATTTTATTTAAACCCATTACTATTGGTCATCTTTTACAATAAAATCTAGTATCTGCTGGGTTATGTTCATTATCATTCTTGCATTAAATTAAGAGTCCACTTTCCTACTTCTACAACTTGTGCGGTCTTCGGCGTCACTTAGTGTGAGATCATTGGCATGCATTTCTACTTTATCATCCCTCGCAGATTTGCATACATTATTTTACATACCTGGGTAAGTCCAGCAAGCAAAGCTAGAAGACTTCGCTTTGGCGGTCTACAATGTTTCTTTCCACCCTCTGCACAGCAAAGGTTTGGGAAACAGTCTACGCTTGACGTGCATTTCTGAGGGAACACGTCATATTGCGGTGGCGGCGTACATTGCAGGTATTCCTCCAGTGTTCTTACAGCTGGAAAAAATAGTT
Source organism: Dendrolimus kikuchii (assembly GCA_019925095.2). Lineage (NCBI taxonomy): Eukaryota > Metazoa > Arthropoda > Insecta > Lepidoptera > Lasiocampidae > Dendrolimus > Dendrolimus kikuchii. The sequence continues at coordinate 8,685,015 of CM034405.1, forward strand.
ATAGTTTTATATGATTAATCTTGTATTTATAACAATTTAATTAATACGCCGTGGTAGCTTAGTTGGTAGCGCTCTCGGATTTCAAACTCGTTTCAAAGAGACGTTGGTTCGAGCCTGGCCAGGGAGCGTGCACCATTTAGGAAGTTTTCTTATCATATGTACTTATTGTTACAATTGCCACGTTCTGAGGGCAAAAGAAAATATTGTAACAAAACATGTACATGGAAATAACGACGTTAACACATGTGATGAAACCATCCGGCTTGGACAAGCGTGGCGAGTATACTGCCTGTTCCTCCTAAAGAATGGGGAGGCACGAGCCCAGCAGTGGAACACTAGGCTATTATTATACAATCTTGTATTTGTTGAAATAATAAATGAGCATCAAAAATAACGAAGACCATTTTTCAATCTCTATGTCCATACTATGTCTTGATTTACTTTATACTTACTGATTTCCTGCATAAGTGCTAAGGAGTGAAGGAGACATTCATAAACGCTTTTTATTTAATACCACCTTAGTATCTCGTTAGAACTTTTACGAAGTTACTTTATACTTCAATAATACTTACATATTTCCTGTATAGGTACCCTCCTGCATTCATAAACGCTTTTTATTTTAAGTATTTTGCTTTGATTTACAACTACGTTATATAATATATTAAGAATTCGACCCTTAATCACTGTACTTACCCTGACCCCCTGTCATGTGTGAAACCCCTACGTGGCCCCTACGGTTAGTAACTATGTTATATTAAATTCTACTCTAAACATAGAAATAAGAAAGAAATATCGATTGTATGAAAGAAGATTTGTGGTGTGACAGAGGATTAGTGCCAGAATAGAAGAGTATGGACGGAAATGACTGCCGAACCCAAATGATTGTGAAAAGGTAAAAGAAAGAGAGACTGTATGACAGTTGATCTTTTTCTTGCTTATTCAAATCTGTATTGATAACAAGCAACGCTAGTAATTCTACAGATAGAATACCCGGTCATGATTATTGTGTCAGAGTTAAACTATAGCTACTATTAAAAGCGAATAAAGTTAATTTAAGTACGGGTTATTTCGGTTGTTTGTTGTGAGGTACGTTGATTTGCCCTTACGTTTAGTACAGAAACAAAAACTACATTATCTAATTAATAAGGCATGCATAGATCGCTATTATATCAACATTTGTACTAACGTCTGTCGATCTGATTAGCGATAGGCACAAGATCAAGCCTGGCGCGAGCAGTTCGGCAATAAGAGCGAGTGCCGTCAGGACAACAGACTCTTGGCCAGCAGTCTACGTCACTTTTGCATGTCTGAACTTCAAAGAGCAATTCGCCGAGCGGTTCGGCAGGGCATTCACGCGGAATTACGCCCAATAACGCTGGAAAGTAAATAAAATATGTATAGTTCAAGTGAACCTTTGGGCTAAGTGATTGTAGGCCAAGGTCAGTATACTAATGATTTTGATTCATACGTTGGTGTGTTTCGGGTGGCGAGGTGGGCCGCGGCGCGAGTACGCCCTTGATGCAGCGGCCGTCGCAGCACACCTGGTCGGGCCCGCTGGTGGCGCGGCATTGCCCGTTGTTCTGACAGGGGATCGGGAACAGGATAACCGGTGCCGTGCCAGCCTTCGGGCACACCAGTTTCTGCGTTTTGCCTGCGCTCGAGTAATCCACGTTATACTCGTAAACGGTACCATAGTTGCGTGTATGCGAGTAAGTTACATCAGTAGAAGTTTTACTGCTGCCTACAAACAACACGATGTTTTCGTAGCGCAGTAATATCTAACAGGGTAAAATTAAGGCACTCAATATTTTCTATTATGTCGTTTTGTACCGCTGTTACAAAATTCTGTTGATACATTTTGTCAGTAACGTTTGTAAAGATCACAGAATCAAACTATGAGTCATGTGTTGGTTTTGTAAAAATGAACTGTAGTCGTAGTAATAAAATTAATTACTACGAGTTTTAAAGATCAACAAGAGTGGTATATTTTTTTGAAGTTAGCCTTTGTTGTATAATGTGTATGCAGTTTAGTTAAGTAATTAACTTAATATGATCTTACCTGATTTGGGCGGTGAGCTCTTTGGTGTTGTAGGGAGCGATAACTGGATGGGTAGAAGCTGCAGAAATGGTTGCGGGGCCGGCGTAGTCGTTGTGGTAGTTGTGGTGGTCGTCGGCGCTGGCGTAGTCGTGGTCGTGGTGGTAGAGCTGGTGGTACTCGGAGTTGTAGTTGTGGTAGTAGTACTTGTTGAAGTAGTACTGGTACTAGCTGTAGTAGTGCTCGTTGTGGTACTGGTGCTTGTCGTGGTACTAGTGCTTGACGTGGTACTTGTGCTTGAAGGGGTGCTGGTACTTGTAGTAGGAGGGGTGCTGGTACTAGTACTACTTGACTCGACTACGCTAATGCTCAGCAGGTCGTTGGTTCTACAATTGAAACCATTACAGTTCACTTGATTCGTTACTTATAATAGTTCAAGTGATTCTTATGATCAAGTTGTTAATATAAATGACAATTAGTCCACACCTTTTGGTTAATACTATGTTAAATCATTTCGTAAGGATCACTTGATTTGTTTACATCAAAAGTAAGCAACTGATAAATATGGATTTGAGAAATAGATGTTACGATATAGGTAGGTACATTAAGTTTGTAGGAACCAAACGATTTAACTAAAAGCATAATTATATTCTAGTGTTATTGATGAAAAATAAAGAGATTGATATGATATTTCGTGCTAATCTAATCACATTAATACACACATATATACACTACCTAATATTGATAGAATAATGTTATATTTATTATATTAGAACCTTAGATCATATATATAAATGTTATATCTCAATTATTAGAACACATTAAAAATGTAAATGACTGATTGATATTTTAAACACTGTTACTCTCTTGGGAAAAAGTTGGGTAGGAAGTACTTATATGTTCAAAAATCTAGTTAAAACATATATTTATAATTTTGAATAACGGAAACCATACATCAAGGACTTAGATTGGTGTTTCTATGAAAAAAACGACATACAGTAGGTATGCCGAATTTTCGTGGGTAAATTAGCCCTACCCATTCCAATCACTATTCATAATTTAAATAACACATTAATATGACCTTGTTTATAGCAATTTGATCAAGATAAGTGCCAACAAGGTTTGAAAGTAAAAAGCTTTTACTACAGTCGAACTCGCTAGCCTTTGGCTCAAACTGTATAATGAAATGTATTATGATTATTATGATAATAATATGTAACTTTTGTACGAAGTGAGCGGGTCCATAATGAAGGCAAAGAGCTTTTAAATTTATTATGTCCATAATCATAGGAAATTTCTGTAAAACTAGACAGTTTTTTTAACTAGTTAGTACCACAAATAACAATTTATTAATATTTGTTTATTATTTCGAAATCGTGCCATGAAGACAAAAACACCAAATTATATTATCGGCGGCGAGTCATGCTTTATACATGCCAACTGCCTGCTTACAAAAATATGACTAATTTCACAAATAGGTATTACATCTAGGACCTAAATATGTACACCTATATATTACAGTAGAGAATAACAGGAACCTGCGGAATTTAGTAAAAACTTGACATGATTTGAGAAACATAACGCAATAGTCATTCTTTGAATATTTAATGCACTGCTGTATCTGTATGCTAAATGTTTGACCTATGACGATAGTAACTTATTATAGTTTATTGTTATGTTATGGCGTGTGTAGAAAGTTCACGGATGTGGTAAGGTCTGTATCACTTATGTTTTTGCTCCATCTGGTATATGGTATAATATTCAAGTTAGTAATTGGCCAAATGCGTCTTGTATATAGCGTTAAAAATAACGCCGTTAAAAATTAGCTACATTAATGTATATACATGCGTTATATGAGGTTGTTATCGTAGTTAACAATTAATAAAAATGTCGCAACACAAATACCACATTAAACCCATCGTTACATTTGCGTGAAACGTTCACTAACACTAACATTATCCCAGATGAAGCATTTAGCTACCTAGAGATAAATTACAAGATGGCATGACCTACCTATGGATACAGTTTGTAAATAATTATAATACTTAAGTGCTATTGCATGTCACAGAGATGAATAGGTTACGGTGGATGTTTGGAGTCATGTAGAAGTGCTGCTTCAGAAATTCCAATAGTTTGCAAAACCCGCGCAGTACGCTGGTATCGATCAACCAAAATTGGCTAACAGTATAAGGAAAAAATATCTAACCATGTAGCCTTCGAGAGGACCCCGGAAAAGAGGCAGGCCTAACAAATGCTAACTTGGTGTAGGATATGTTTGCCAATAGTCTCACAATGAAAGCTGCTGAGAATCGTGCGATGTGCTTTGAAGTGGATGCCCTAAACTTAAATGGGATTAAAGTATTTGCCCGAAATATACACACATTTTTTTTGTATAAAAACCAACTACTGGTTGAGTAAAAGTTATAGTAAAAAAAATTGATTATCTGTATCAGGCGAATTATCATTACAGTGTTTAGATGATTTCCTCGTATGTTAATTACCTTTTCGATGTGCACTGTTATCTATCTTTGAATTACATAAACATGCAAAAGAGAATGTACCACTTACCGTTGTAGTGCCGCACTAGCCTTGGCACCTTTCGTGCAGAAACCTTTGCAGCAGAGGTGTTGTTTGCTCATTACCCGGCACTCGGAGTTCTTCCTGCACGGCAGAGGGAATAGGTCCAACCATCCGCTGGTGGTGCGCACAGCAGGACATACTAATGATTGTCCAGAAACTGAAACAGGATTGATTAGTCATAGTAAATTAAACTTCAAAAATTTAATAAAACTACGTTTTAACGGTTTTAAGCGCGGTAATTTATGTAATTTTTATTATTCCGACATTTACGTATTTTTATTATGTAGGTATACTAGTCGCGAAAACTTAAGACAATATTATCAAAAATTTAGTAAAACAGTTAATCTCAAAGACTTTATCTATATAGGATGGAAACTTTCAGCGAGACAGTAAGAGGAAATACCTTAATCGTAGCTACACGAAAATGGTCTCAGGAGACCATCCATAATATTCCGTGAAATTTTCTATCCCCATTCACAGATTTAATATAGTTTAGAAGGCTAAGGCGCGAAGCGAAGCTCCCGCCTTTGCTTTCGTGGTTGTTTTATTTTTACAACCACCCAAAGTTAATTTTATATCTAAAATAATAAATAAATGTGCCATATATCTATACCGCACCCTATCATATTATTCAGTCAACAAAAACGTTTGATAAATAAAAAGGTAAGGACTTCTTAAAAGGAGTACGAGAAAAGATTTTTTGCGATTTCTGACTTTTTTAGTACTCCAAAAATGGTTAGTTCAATATATATTTTTGATCAGTATTAGAAACATCAATTGACAGCAAATTAAATGTGTAAAATTTTTATACAAAAATTACGGGAAAAGCTTTTGCAATTTCTGACTTTTTTTAGTACTACAACCGGGGTTGGGCCCATAGAAGTTGTTGTCCAGTATCAGAAACAGGATCGAAAGGTGTTAAAAAGTTTTTTTAGTAAAATGTCTATTTTCTTGCAAACTGTACATTTTTTTGAAAATCTATGAATGGGGGTCGAAATTTCACGAAAGATTATGGATAGTTTTCTAAGACCATTCTCGTGTATGTGCAACGGTTAAGCCCTTATTCCCCCGCTGAAAGTTTCCAACCTGTACACTTGAATTCCGTGATTTACAATCACTAATGGTGCATTAACTTCTAGGAAACTGCGTTTGTATTTCTCTATTTCACTATAAGTGAATTAGTTGTAGTTTCATTAATTTTAGTTACTTAATTAAAATGTTAATTATATTTATATATTCTCTATACATACTTAGTGTAAAACAAGGTCGCTTACCGCGTCTATCTGTCTGTTCGTATATGCGCTAACTCCTCCCACACCACGGATTTTCAAGCGGTTTTTGACCATCAGTTATTTTTTAACTGAAGGTTTATATATATAAAAAACCTAATTCAGTTTTTATGTAAGTAAAATAGAGACAATTTCCAGGGTTTGATCCGCGGGTAAAACGCTGGTAATTTAATAAACAAAATTAATGACTAGTTCCTATAATTATATGACTGTTCATTCACTTGCCCTACCATCGGTAGAATTTTGACATTAGATGTGTGGAGCTCATCTCAAGTTTTATACCGATAGTAAGGCAAATGAAGGAGTTTTTGGCGGGAACTGAAAGGGGACGTTGTGCTGTGCAGTTTTATTTTCTAAAAATGTGTAAAATTACTCTAAAATGAACAATAGTTGTAGGATATTGATAGTTTTTGAGTAGTAATAATGTGTTTTTGCGAGAAATGTGAACTATATAGCCAAATGTGGCCTTTCGAGTTTTCACAAGAACTCCGTTGAATGACGTCGATTGTAGCCTACAATACAACGGTGTCTGGCTTAAAGGCCTAGTTGCCAAGCCTTAAACTTAAAAAAAAGGCAAATGAACGGTCAGTAAGATATAGAAACCGGCCATAAACGATCTTTAAGTACAACTTAGCTCTACTCTAAACTACAAACTTGAGTAACAAATCTGTTAAATAGAAAAGTTGATTATTTGTACACTAATATGCAATTGAATAGACTTCTCTATAAACAAGTGCCGAAGCGACCAAAACCAATCTTTGAATTTAACTTGTTTAAAACACGATTTTTGGGTGTTTCATTTCAAAATCTCGCAAAGTTTAAAAGATAGAAATAATAAGGTCAAAATCTTGTGCTAACGAAGTGGCGGCCACAGCTAGTTAGGTATATATTACAGTTTATTATAATTTGAATAACTCTAATTTAGCCGACTCGAATATGTTCAGTAATATATGGTAATATAGTCGTAATCTATACGTAGCTTTAACCCTAGAACGCACACGCCCTTTTTATTACAAGGTTGCTCACGTGCCCTACCATGGTAGAACAATGTTTGTACATTTGTCACAAAATATGAAATTATTTGAAATATTTATATATTATGAAAAACAATTAGCTAAAGAAAGAACAATATTAATTCTTAATTACAAATTAAAAACCAACTGAGAATATATGAAACTAGCAACAATCTTGGCAAGTTTGAGATCAGTTTAGATAAATCAATAACCACGAAGTGAGTGTTCTATATGTAATTATCTTCACATTCGATATATGGCACAGCACAGCAAACAGGACAGATCTATTTGGGACATAATTTACACCACTTTTCAGTAGATCGATTTCGAGCGCAAAAACACGTGCAACATTTTCTGATTTTCTTTATATTATTTATATTAAACACTTAATCGACATAAATGTTGTTATATCGATTACGTGGTGTCTTTTCTCTGATCTTTGATAATTTCCCTTAGTGTGTAATATGACTAGAATCCAAAAATGCTGCGTCTCAAAGGCCTGTTCATCGACGTTATGAATTCATTCGGCATCAGTGACCAGTTTGCATTCAGATATAAAAGTTAATATTTAAACTATTATGTAAAGGTAAATAACGTCAAACATGTAATATTTATATATAACTAAATATAATTTTAGTCTTTAATTTCATTTTTGTATTGGTGTATAATAAAGTGTTATCTATCTATTATTGAATATTAAAATACCTATAACACTCACTAAAGGAAAAAAATCAAAATGTGTGCTGGGAGACATAGTAAAAGTGAAACTTCAACGGACAAGTGGAAAAACGAAATGCAACAAAATTTTAACTTAAGTTTTACGGGCAAGTTTTCAAATTGGACAAGTACATTAACAATCTGCCCGTAAATCTTCTAGTTAAAACTTTGTTGCGATTCGTTTTTCCACTTGTCCGTTGAAGTTTCACTTCTACTATGTGTCCCAGCACTCATTTCGATTTTTCGCAGGTTTACTGCAAATTATCATTTGGTTAGGTTAAGTACATTTTAATTAATGCATTTTTTATTTAAACATATTTTATTTTATCAAACAAAAGAACTGAATTCGATCCGGAACCAATAAAAACATCGATAGTGTACTCTAACATTATGCCGCCTCTCACCACGTCTAGTCTAAATTTATGCCGCTCTTCCACGCGGCCGTAACGCTTTTTCGTGACAGAAAAATCCTAAGACCCCGTCTATATAGCAGTTTCACTTCAAAAATAGTTCAATAAAATGTATACATAATTGTTTTTGTTACTTTTATTTTTATTACCATCAGGGTAATACTCGCATGTACTACTTAGGTAGAATCCTGATATTGGCGGATTATTTTAGTAACTTGCGCCCACTCTATCACTGGGTGATACACTAATCATACAAGTTTTATCTATGAACTAATAAGTGGTATAATTTTGTTTTTGAGACATGTCTACAAGCGCGAGCATATATGATACACTGTATATAGCGCGAGAGAAAAAATGAGACGTGAGATTCAAAAGTGTGTCGGTGTTCTACCATACTAGCGCGTGTGCGCTCTAGTGTTAATAGTTGCGGAAGACTTTCAAGTTATCGAGACTAGAAAGGTTATGGTTTCCTTATACGTTTCAAAGAAATCTATAATACGAATACGATTTTACGACATTTCCAATATTGCCAAAATCGAATCAAAGATATGAATAAATTACTTTCTTACACATCCTAGCCAGACAGTTGTTACAAAATAAAATTTAATCCGCAAAAAAATCTAGGTAATGTAGATGTAGTATTCATCTTTTTTTGCAATTTTGTAAAGTGATTTCTATTCACTCTTATAATGTTTATTACATAAGCATCAGCAAAAATAAATAAGAACGATCATTGTGCATGTTAGACCACGCATATTGTAGGATTCCGTAGAGGGGATAAAGTTCCACTGTTTACTACCCGTGCGCAGAAGGTTTGCCGATAGCCTCATGATGTCACGCGCCGATGGTCAGTAGGGTTGACAAAAAAGGTTACATAAATAGTTGTTACAATAAATTTATTATTGTATATACTTTACATAAGTATATGCAATAATAGTAAGTAATACAATACAATTATAGTAAGTAGTCATAGGAAAACCTTCTGCGCGCTGCTTATACGTTCACTTGGTTTCGAAAACCTAGAAATGGTATTTAAAATACCTCATATCTCAAAAACTATTTAAAAGATGTTTTTCGAAGCACTTTTCGTCGAAATATTTTCGTCGTGGTATTTTTAAGCTTCACTGCCTAATTTTTTACCCGATTTTTTCACTTGATAATTTAAAAGTTAGAGGGGGGCAAAACTTTTACGATTTAAGGCGGTAATATCACGGTCTTTTAACTTAAATAAAAAAGCCATTAAGAAACATGATTATACTTTTTTAAGACGTGACTAACGATATTCTCTTTTTGTGATTAAACTACACATTTGTGTAGCGGCATATAGTATATTATATTCCTATTGAATTTCATCCATATAGAGTGGACCTAGTACACTAGTAGTTTCCCATAATATTGACTGCGACATACAAAGTTAAACGCATACATGGACATAACGATTTCATAAGGATTCTGTTGGAAAAATAGCTACCGAACCCTAAAATGTTATAAAATTGTTTAAAATTTTGTATTTCACGAGATAATCATCATTACATTTTGTGGGTAACCTTTATATAAAGCTATGTATTAGTATAAGTAAGTAAGTAAGTAAGAACGCATTGTAACGTTAATTACGATCCTACCATATATTCCCGAAAACGACGCCACGATAGGGTTTGTCCTACAGTATCCTGTAGGACATCATTTGCTAAACGCCACTTCAAGTTCTTACACGGCTATCTCTACAATAAAATTAACAGACATTTAAAAATTTATTCGCTCAAAAGGTATGAAGTAAAGAATAAATTAATTAAATGGTTCCACTCCCTTAGTTATGACAATACAGAACGGCTTATTACTGAATGAGCAATTTTGATGCAAGTATTTATTTAATATTTAATATACGTGTACCCACTATTTGTTTGATTAGATTGGCGGTCTCTACTCTTGGTACCATACACTCTGTAATTATCGTAACACACTCACACCCATGTGTACACACACACCCACACACATACAGACACACATACCCCACACGTACACACACACACCCTATACTATGCAGACACTTAAATAAATAACAAAATATAAATATAATTTCATCTGAATCCTAATATTTTACAGTTTTACTAGTTTAGGATTCAGAATTTTCTCTGTATGTGACAAATTAGCCTTTAAATACAAGAAATTTCTTGCAGTCCGATGGCTGCCAATGCTAACTGTAACACAGGTTTGTTCCTAGTCCGGGGTCTTGGCAACCACCTGACTTCACAGCTTGCGTTTCTTTGGACAATTCTGTCTTTTTGTACTTTTTACTTGTATGTAACACAATAATGTTGTTGTTGGCTATGTAATAAAGATTTGTATTGTAAAAAAAAAAAAAAAAAGTATCAGATGTAATTTCGGAATGCATCTTGAATTCCTGAAGCGATTTAGGTGTGTATCTCCTATTATATTAGGTTGGGGAAAAAGTTTCTTCGCATTTTATATAAAAATTCAGAAGGTTTTTTTATAAAGTTTATTTACATTTGACTAAAGTATGTAGGTGCCATTTTGTTGGATAATTTTTTGCCATCTTGTAGGTAGGGACGTGATCCCATTGCTATAAAAATTTTGGCGCTTCTGATAAAAAAACTGCGACAAGTGGTTTTGGCAGTCCTCTCGTGATGTTAACCTGACACTGCCTAAGGCATTCTGCAGAGACCGAAACAGGGGAAAATCTGAAAGTGCAAGGTCAGGACTATACGGCGGATGCATTAACACCTCCCAGCCAAACTCTCGTAATTTTTGCTGAGTGGCTAAAGATGTGTGAGGTCTAGCGTTATCATGGTGAAAAACCACATCCCTTCTGTTGATTAATTCCGGCCGCTTTCTCTCAACTTTTTGCTTTAATCTCATCAGTTGTTCGCAGTACAGTTCAGAATCGATGGTCCTGCCTGGCGGTAACAGCTCATAATGAATAATGCCCTTCCAATCCCACCATACACACAGCATCACCTTGTTGCGAGTTAACCCGGGTTTCACCACAGTCTGTGAAGCCTGACCGGCCTTTGGCCACGATCTTTTTCGCACGTACTTGTCGAACGTGATCCACTTTTCATCACTAGTTATCAGCTTCTTCAAAAATGCTTCGGTTTCATTACGTCGTAATAAAGAATCACAAATGAGTACACGGTTCATTAGGTTTCTTTCAGTGAGCTCATGAGGCACCCAAATATCGAGCTTTTTTGTGTTCCCAGCTTTTTTCAAATGCGCCAAAACCGTTTTGTGGTCAATTCCCAGTTCTCCAGCTACATCGTAACTACTAATAAGCCGATCTTGCTGCACTTTTTCAAAAATGGCATCAATTTTGTCCGTAATAGGGCGACCAGAGCGACGTGCATCTTTGATATCAAAATTTCCGGATTGAAAACGCTTAAACCAAATTTGCGCTACTCTAGCTAGATACAAATAGTATAGCCAAAGAGATCTTATTACAAGTTCATACATACTATATGCGAAAAGACTTTTTCCCCAACCTATTACTAATGTACTCTGTGGGTGTGTATCGTATTCGTTGTCATGGCGACACAGCAAAAAAATACTGGTTGTAAAGTGCAATACTCACCAAAGCCGACGACCTACGTCGGCAACTTTTTGTCGGCGGTTTGAGATGAGGATTAAAAATTTAGGACGTCAATACAGCTTGAGTGTCGCCGGGACTGAGCGCTTGCGTACGCAAGCCGCCCGACATGTCGGCGCGCAGCACGTGCGGGCGCATGTTGCCATCGGATTGTGTCGGCGGGTCGACAGCTTTGCTGTGTATTACGCTTTATAATGTTAATGTTTTTTATTCTATCTTATGCTTTTTCTCAATAGCTTTTTTATTTTTTTTCATGTGAAAGTAAGAATGGCATTTTATATATTTAATATTTCCATTTCGTCTACTTATCTATATCGATTTCTATTTTAATTTACCCTTTTGAAGTGAAGTTTAATGGACAGATTATCACGCTTTTGATAACGTGAGTTATCATCGAATATTTTTATACCGGAAATTATTATTTTATTCAGCGGGATAGAGCTTTGTAGCTACGTGATGAAGGGTGCATGAAAAACATTAGTTTAAATATAAAATTATCAAATCTAAATGAGTAAACACTAACGCTAGCTGGTTAACGAAATTTTTATTTAAAATTTAACGGTTTTGTAAGCACGTAATTATCTGCAGAATGTAGACATTAAACTGCACTCATAGAAATAATTGCAGTTCAATCGAAATGTGAGACACGTTATTAATCGAGATTTTATTTCTTTTGTGGTCCGTCGTCAATCAGTTTAGTGATATTACGTTAGAAGACTTTCTCTCCAATAAGGAAAAATAATCATAGTCTGTCTAAGACATTAAATAGCTCAGATTTAAAATTATTTTTCTTTTTTAGGTTTTATAAGAATATTGAGTAATTTAAACACAGTTACTTTTGTCATTTTACCAAACTAAAATGGCAAATAAAAGTTAATGTTAAATACGTAGATATATTATCCGAAATCAATTTACAAGAACCGACTATTTCATAAACTATTTCATCTGAAAATACGTGCGGTTGATTTAAAGGTGTCATTAGGATAAATTCCGACAGCTATTGGAAAAAGTTTATGTAAATAATATGTAATGTATTAAATTAACTGTCATTAGTCATAAAAGAAAATTGTTATTTAACCATTCTTGTTGAACTTAAGTACGTCATAGACATAATGTGTGATCGTCAGAAACTCTATATTACCATGGAAAAAACATGTTATACCTACTTCTTCCATGACAATACCAAAACTATACAGAATCCAATGCAAAACGAATTTTTAAGTCTGTTCATAAATAAGGAAGCGATGGCTGAAAATAATTATATAATTAAAAAATTGCAGATGAATTTAAAACCTCGTCCTTTTTTTAAAGTCGATTAAAATCATGGAAAAATATAAATGGATCATAATGTTATGACATGATTTTAGTTATTTGACATAGATTATTTTAGCAAAATTTTGTTATCTGGCATTTTTGACAAATCCTACAACGGCGTTTATTAATGTCATAATTTTCATTTGAAAAATCTTCTTGATTTCTTATGTACAATACGAACAGACAATACAAACCTATACAATTATCTTATGTCGTAATATCATAAATTGTTTGATAACTATTCATTGGCTTAAACCAGGAATATGGTGACGAAGGAAGTTGACCTGCCAACTTTTCAAACACTCACTGTGCAAGAAGCGAATGTATCGTCTGCTACTCTGATGGCAGCAGGGCCTTACATTGGCAAACAATGTGAATCAGTTAACAACGAGTTTATGCTGTGTCGGCAGGAGTTGAACGACCCTCGGGCTTGCATAGAATTGGGTAAAAAAGTTACCGCGTGCAGCTTACAAGTGTTCAAGAGAATCAAAAAAGAATGTTTGGAAGAATTCAATCAATATGCAAATTGCATAGATAAAAGTTCAGGCGACTACGATTATAGACAATGTCGCAAGACACAGAATGTTTTTGATTGTTGTATGAAGGATAAGTTACGCATGGCCCGACCGGATTTTGGGTATTTTTGCCGCCCTCGGGTGCACAACAGCCCGACCGCTCCGCCACCGTCTCCACAATGCCCATGCCTTCCGAAAGTGCCGGATGAGACTCCATCGTTGCCAGATTGTAAACCACGTTATCCTGCACGCTTTACTAGTCGCTATTACCACGTAACCGAATAATTTAATACATCGTTTCTCAACCCAGTTGGCGACTTTTGTGGGGGGTCGCGTTTGTTATTAAAGGGGGTTGCAGTCTAGCAAAAAATAAGACCTATATACAAATCAAACGTATAAATAAATAAATTGTTAATTAAAATATTATTATACTTTTGTAGTGAAGGGGGTCGCGAAATGAAAAATCTGCTGTTATCTGAATTTGCATAAACTATATTTTGAATATTGGTGGGTCTTAGGAGAATCTATGTCTATGTCTATGAAAATTGTAATAAATATGTGGGTTATTAAAATATTGTAACTCCACCAAAGCCATATCCAGTTTGTTGAGATTTATATGCTTATTCCGCGTCTGCGTACTTGCAGCGTCGAAGGTCGACGAAAATGCACCGCTAAGTGGGTCGACTACCTCTACCTAATTGCGCCGATGTCGTAACTTATCTCGAAGGTAATGGTTAATGACACATTGGAATAACATTACATAATAATTATACTAAAAGCCACATAATCATTTTGAAACAGCTATTTGGATGGTTTCTGGCTGTGTCTCAGCAAATTGCTCAGAAACTACTAAGTTTCATATAAATGAGAAGTCTCGTGCATCTTCAATAGTGTAGTATTTTTTCGTAAATATTGGATACAGAAAAAAGATCAATATTATCGAATATTTAAGAGTCAAAATATGAAAGGGCTCTTTCAACATATTTTTAATTCTTATGGTTTTACAAATTTAATCATTATATAGTAACACAAATTATAAAAAAATTACTATTTATTTTCAAAGTGATAAAATAAGACTTCATATCCTTACTGTAATTATAGAGATACCTAAACTCGCCCGCCACCTGGGAGTCCGATTCGCACACGCCCACTTTCCTTAAGGTTTTGCAGCTATTTTGTCTATATACAATAACATAAAACATTTATACATACGTCACAGCAATTTCTTTTACTGTTAGTTCCAGGGCCGGCTTGAATCATCTGGGAGTCCCAGGTGAGTCATGCCTGTGGCTCCTTTAATTTGTTCTTAATATTATTTTAACATGAAAATTTGTTAGGATATATGGATGCATGTTTGTCACTCTCCCATGCAAAAACTACTGAACGGATTTTGATGAAACGTCATAGTAATATATTTAGCTTATACTTACATCATAAATTAGGTTTGCATGGGCGGCGCACTGTAGGCCCCGGCCGCCCACCACAACAGCCAGCACTGGTTAGATCTACATATATTATATAGATGAAATTTGGTAAATGGTATAATAATAACCGCAAAAATAATTAGCTACTTATATCCATCATAATAATTATATTGTAACTAAGAAATGAAAAATAAATAAGTTTATATAGGCGTGTAGGGTTACAAAAACCTATTTCAAAGGTAAACTATTAAAAATAATTTTATGGCCCGTGGTCTTCAAAGACATATACTATAATAATAATAATTGGCAGACAAACACACGCATTGTATACCCCTAAGCTAAGCTAGTTACGCTTGTGTTATGGATAATATGCAATGGACCACTCTGGGGCCGATCCCAGACACCCGCCATAGTAAATAACAGAAAGTTCGTTTCCGAAATTTACCATCCCAGGAATCAAACCCGGAGCTTCTGGGTTCCAGCGAGTCGGGCTGGCTAAGACTTAACCGTCGTCTAACTGTGGTTCTCAGTGAGCAAGGATTCTGTAGGGCCAGTATTTTTTTGGCAGAAACTGCTGGCTTATATCAATGCAATTGAACAAACTCATTTCTGTTATTCGTCTTTTAAGTTAGGATAAAACAGATAAATCCTTCAGCTACTTTCAATATTTTTTGTAGACATTAAACATTCAGCAAACAAATATTTCAACAATTATTCAATTCTAAATCCTTGAGACCAACCTAGATTCTTAGATAACAATTACAAATAATAAATTTAATATTGTACAGCTAATTCAGTGTTGTGAAATATTAGAGTGGATTTATGATAGTATATATAGGTAGGTTTAATAATTCGCATCTATTTAAGTTTCCCTTTGCAACCTTGGATTAGCTAATTACGACGATTGAGAAAATGCATTAAATCTTTACTATCGACCTTTGATTTTTCTACAATAACTCATAGTTTTAGACTTCCTAATTAGTTAGTTCCGTTTTTGTTTTTGCACTTAAGAAATCGTCATGTTCGTCCTACCGTCTATCTCTACATGTCACAGGCATTTTTTTCCAAAAACTACAGGGTTCTAGGTACATGCATGAACTTTACAGAAGGGTTGGGGGTTGTTGCCCTACAAAGGTACGTAGCGGAATCGCAAAAAAATAATATTATTATTATGCCATACATGTAACTAAGACGTGAAAAAGAATTAAGTGTACATAGTCGTTTCGGGTATCATTAGTTAAATCTGTAGAACATACATTGTTTATTAATAACTTTTTTAGTGAAGTTATTATATAAATTGTTTGGTAGTAAGATATTAAGCTACTAAAGTCATGAAAATTTTATCCACCCCGTCTTCTGATTTTTAAACTATGAGGTCGAAAATTTTGAAAGAAATCAAGATAATAGAGATTTAAAACCCTTTGAATCAAAATTGTTTTCAACCACATCTGTGATGTAGTTTTTAAGAAATATAAAATATTTTTGATTAAATTCCGTTGTATATTAGTACGGGAATCAAATAGCTACTACTGTTTCTGAAATTTGGGCACAGAACCTTAAAAAAGAAATTTATCTAAACCAATAGAAAAATATGTTACATTTAAGTTTGTATCCTAGAAATATCCTGTAACCCTAGGAAAAGAACATAAAAAATTCAAGAAATAATTGTGTGTGTGTGCAGTTCACACACGCAGTAAACGTGAAACTTCAGAGAATAGGTATACTCATAAATAATTCTTCTTTAACTTTTACTAATATAAATATAATTCCTTTAGCCGACATCTGTCAACATATTGTAATTCCAAATAAACTTCTTCGTGTTTAGTATTATTTGTTTAATTTCAAATTAACTTTTGCTTTGTAACATTGTTTACTAGATTGGTAGTTTATATAGGAAAACCTATTATTGGCCTTACTTTTTGTTGTAAACGTTTTTATATTATATTTGTGTATTCGCTGATGATTTTCTCAATAAATAAATAAGTATCACTTTAAACTTTTAACTGTTTTAGTGTAAAAAATATTATCAGTTTTAGTGTAAAAAATATTATTTCAGTCCAAATTGGACCTAAGTTTAAACATTAATCTGTGCTGTACAATGTAAAACTCGTATCGCATTCTCTCGAAGGCTTGATCCTATAGATTTATGTGTTTATCTGTTTTTAGTGTCGATTTTTCGTTTCATCGAGTTTCAAATCACATCGAATCTAAAGCAATTTCACTTCAAAAATTAAAAAGATACAAAAAGTTCCAACAATATAAATAGTCGTAGAGAGAGGACGACTGAAAAAATACCCTCTTGTACATTATGCCTCCTTCCGTCGAATTATAGAGCAGTAAGTAGGTATTCGGCGAAAAAACTGTGCAGTGCACTGCGAGTATGTAAAAGCAACTTATTTGAACATTTGATACTCGCGCTTCCCACTTCCCTGATTGCTGCCAAGGAAGTAGGCGTAGTGTGATCGAGGGGGACATTCCATATCGTAAAAACTGCTCAATCAATCAATTTTATTGCAAAAGATAGGACTCTTTTGCAATCAATTTGTCCTTCCACATTTTGTTTCAGCTCCACTATCTTTTTTTAAATTCGACCCCATAATTCAAAAGTTTTAGAGAGAGATTTATCTGTTACAACTTTGGGAGCCAATTGCGCCCTCTATTGACAAGTAAAAAGTTAAACAAAAACTTCGTAACGATTTCAGAACTAGAACAATAACTTGCTTTAATTATTTGTCTAAGGTCACGATATTTGAAGACCAGTCTAGTGATATCCCATACGCTCAGTGATGGATTTACCAATAGGCTGAGTAGGCTGGAGCCCCGGGGCGGCAGATTTTGGAGGGGCGGCAAATTTGGGGCCAATTTTTTTATATATTATGTCTTACACAATCTTCAAACTAAGGCAAAAAGGAGGTCTAATTTAAGACTATACACGTCTCACGATATGTACACAAATCATAAAGTTACAATTTCATTGACAAAAAAATGATCTAATTAATATGATTGTGAACTAGGGTATCGATTTATCGGTAGGGGCGGTAAAATTTGAATAGCCTACAGGCGTCATATTTCTAAATCCGCCCCTGCATACGCAGGGTGGTCAAGGTTATATCTTCTGTGGATATATATATACACAATATATAGGTGTATACAACATTTAACCGAAATAGGACTTTTGTAACAGTTTTATACGTAGATCTCGTTTTCCTAAACGGGTTCTTTAGTATGGATGTTATTTAAAATAATTTTTCTTATGTAAGAAAATACCGGTTGATTGCATATTATACGGCGACTTGCTATACAGACACCGTAATAGTGGGGCACAATGTGACTTTCCTGTATTTTTACTATTGTAAATTTCTATTCTGCAGTGCTTGCAGACGAAAGTCTGCGAACAATGTGTACCTACTATTAGTAATAATGAACGAACGGGACCGAGACGTAAATATTGGTGGCAGGATTGAACACAAATTTATCTGGAATTATGTTATAATTATTGACAGTTTCACACAGATGTAGCCATGGGTTTAATGCGTTATTTGTGATGCGATATTATTAATTTTTAATAAGATTAAATATTGTTAAATAATGTGTGTGTATACACTAATGTAGCTATTGGTTGACGGCGTTATTTTTAACTCTAAGAGGCATTTGGCCACAGTCAATAACTATAACATTATCGCACTTGAATCCCGAGCATTAGGATAACCCGGGTAACTGACAGAGCTCACAACATTAGCAGGCTGTAGTGTTAATGAGTGTTTGTCGCTGAATCAATGGAGCAGGCGAGTCCTGGAGTGAAAACTGCGTTTCGGTAAACGTGCTTACTGTCCTTTAGCCAAGTCGGTGGACCGACCTGGGGCCAAATTCTGCTATTACTATGTCGTCAAAGTCACCGGACACTATGGTCTTAATCGTAGTTTTTCCTGATGATTTCGCCGATTTCATTTTCGATGATTCTGCTAATTCCAATTGTGTGCCCGTATCACGCCACTCTATCTTTATAAGTGTTTATAAGTGAAAATTCGCGAAATATGTATAAAATTTGATAGCTTTTCAATCTTCATTTCAGCTAACTTCATTTCTGCTAATGGTAATAGCATTTTTTTCTACCATTTGGCCGCCGCGACGATATTGAGGAGATATTATAGGTTTAGTGGAATACAAATTTTTGACACTATCGTAATGGAATCGTACTTTTGAATATCTATCTATTTGAAATAGTAGAATTGGGCCCCTGGATGCGTGTTGGATGAAAAAAGCGGGAGTATAATTATACAGTTATAATATAAGTATTGTGTTATTTTACGGTTTAATAGCTTCAGACGTTCTATTACATATAAAATTATATTATATACAAGGATATGCCCGTGACTTCGTCCACACTTGACTAGAAATTCCCGCTAGATCCCCGGGATATAAAGTACCGCAGCATTAAAAAAAAGTAAGCTTTCGATTTAGTGAAAACTGTGTCGGAATAAGCTAATTTTTATGTATCCCAACAACTACGAACAGCTTCCGGGAAAATACCCGCGAGATTCCCGGAATAAAAAAAACACATTTTATTACATCAAATTTGTTATTGAGCAGTGAAAATTGCATCGAAATCGACCCAGTAGTTTTTACATGAATCCTAAACAAACAGACAAGAAATCTAAAAAAATTGCATCGTGTTCTCCATCGTTTATATAGTTTATTCCAGTTGTTTTTTTTAAAGAGCTGCAATGTACAGACACGGCATGTTTAGAATTTTATAATATAGTTTATAGACAATGCCTTGTACTGATAAATTTTAAATTAATTTTCCACGCAAATTATAGATAGACAACACTTTATTGTATGTACACCATTACAGAAAACACAAAAAACTTATAGCGTAAAAATATTCTAAACGTGCACAATGGGCGGTCTTATCACTAAGCGATCTCTTCCAGACAACCCGTGGCAGGAATGAAACAGATTATACTTCTCAAAGGTGGTATACATAAATATTAGAGGATATGCAGTTACTTACATATATTTTATTATATTTAATTATCATATTTTTCTGTGCAAACGTTATCCAATTTCCATCCCTTTTACGAAAGTGAAAGTGAAATAAAACATGGGTATGTTTTAAATTTTATAATAATCGGTACATTTCGCTTTGCTCGCAGAAACTTTGAACCTATATGTCCTATGAAATTTATCCTGTTTAGGTAACCGGATCGAAAATATTGATATATTTTCGATCCGTTGTTATTTATCTATTCTATATTAATTATCTTACCGAAATGACATAATAGGTATAACAAGAGGTGGAAGAAACAAACAAATATCCAAAGAAAATTACTTAAATTTCAAAAGTACGGTTATAATATTTGTTAAAAGAAATAATCTCTTACCCAAACTTAAATATCCGAATGTGAGCACTAAAGTCAATGAAAATAATGTGATCAGTTTCATTGTTAATGTTATATTAAAAGAACACGATCATGAAGATTTTGTAATTAAGATGTATATCACAACATTTGAATGGCACTGTAAGCGGCAAAGCCTGGCAGTTTGTATGGAAGCGTGTTTTTGTTGGTCGCTCGGTAAGCACTGATGCTGGCGAACGGCGTTGGCGCCTGTCGTATTGCATAAGTACCGGCCACAGTTGATACAGATTATCATTTGGGGGACACCGGTACCTACTTTCGCTACTTACCTACATTGTGTTTGCCTCGGTGCCTAATTGTTAATTGACCCGAGCAGTTTCAGCAGTTCTTCCAAAATATCGAAGTACATATTATGATCCAGTGGGTTACTTTGCGCCTATTGTCGAATGTCCATACCCATAGGCTGGATTAGATGATGTATTAAATAAAATGAAAACCATCCCTGTAACATCAGGCACTTACAATCAGGTAAGCCGTTAGCCTGTCTGTTGTAATATAAAAATAATAGAATGGAGCTATCATACACTACTTATAATAGTTGTAGCTTCAACGTAATAAGCATTGATTTTGCATATAATTAAAATAATTAGGATCTTGTAGGTATGGTGGAGATGCTTATATCAAATTGTACAAGTATTTTCCTTTTTTTTTCTATAAAATTATCAATATATTACCATACTTAAACATATTTGCTCAAAATTGTATACATTGTAGACACCATATTTATGGCGCGTTCATCTTTTACTCACAACACTCAAAATGCTCCTTTAGCCGTTCCACACGGCCACTGTCGTTATGGTCGCCACGAAAAGGTCACTAATTTTCGTTCACGCAGCGCTTATAACGACCTGTGTCAAGACGTGGGTGGAAGCGGGCGTTGACCACAAAGCATTATTCTGTGTCGATACGTTGACAAAGGCGCGACTTTCAAATCAACCATGCAGCAACTAATGACATTTGTGTATTGTGTCGTTAATAATATCAACGCTCCATAATCAGTTCCACTCGAGTTTAAGATTGTAACGACCACAAACAAGTGGAACAGGAAAAATCGTGGTCGTGAGCGTGGTTGTGTGAGCCATTATGGAACGTGCGGTAAAATATGTACTTAGGTGAAATATATATATATATATATATATATATATATATATATATATATATATATATATATATATATAATATATAAATAAGCTGACTAATTGAACCTCCTTGGAAGCGCTTTCAATCAATCCATTTTACTCACTTTAATATTATGGAGAAAATGAGGCGAAAGATGTAGTTTTAATATCCACCATGCGCACGTGGCGCCATTTACAAATGCGCGCCACTTGCATATTAGAAACGTCAAAGGCTGTTTGAGACCTTCCGACTGGTATTTGTCTGTTTCATTACCTATCGTACTGTTTTCTCGTAAAAGTTTTGAAAAACGTATGACACACGTGCGATTGTTGATTTTTACAAACTCGTGATTATGGTAAGCCACCGACTTCATCTCGGACTTACATTCATCTACTCCTTTGTAAAAACTAACTTACCGTACTAGTATCATAAATAACTATTCTACCTCTTAGTTTCAGTATGTTTTTTAAACTTCCTTTTTAACCATTAAGTAACTGTGAGAATTTTATTTGATTTTTCATTTAAGTCTGACATTGCAGACATTTTTAATAGCCGTTAATAATGAATGAAACTAAAACAAAACACGCTTAATAATTGTTATAATGCATTTAACTGTTTCATGTATTTTTAAGACAATTTCCTGCAGAAGGTTAATAATATTGTATTGCAGCGGTATGAAAAATATTTAAATGACGTACACCTAGACGGGAAACAAAGTAATCGCAAATTATTATACAAATATGTTTTGTTCTAATTAGAAATCAAACTCAAATATTTGCGCAAGGACACTCGTTTAAAGTATTAGTTTTGGAGCCTTAAACAGAACTATCATCTATCATGATGCGTTACTAATATTGAACTACCACCTACCAACGCACTACTACTACACTACCACCGCATTGCATTACACGTATACTTCACAAATAAACCAAGACACACAAAGAGCCTAAAAATTAATAACCCAGACACAGAAAGGAACAAACAACACACATGGCACTAGTTAAGATAATATATATATAGGTATAGACATAAGGCACCACTGCACATGCACTTCCTCACAACACCAGCATGTAACAGATACACTCTACATTAGTATAAGTTTAGTATTAAAATTAGAATAAATTAATATAATAAGTTATTCGTAAGGTACACCACAACACACATATGATTGAATAAATGTCACACACAAAAACAAAAATTACCAAAAAGCGTGTACAAATACTTAAAACTGTCTTCAAAATTATGTTATAAAAAAGGGTATGGAACTCGAGTCCGTAGAATCGTTATTAAAAAAAAACTAATATTAAACATATTTGGGGTAATAGAATAAACAATTATTAAGTATTTAACAAAATTTATTTAATTCATCTAAAAAAGATTTACATTTGTTTTTAAGAATCTTGACTGCTTCAACAAATATTACTTCTGGTGGCATCGCTCCAACCGATTCCACGTTAACTGAAACAAAAAATTGTATCATATAGTTCTTTAGGACATACAATTAAAATGATGGGACCGAGGAGGTTAAAATGGTTCCACAGACTTGTATTGCGAATCTGTAATATTGCCAAAGTGACACAAAACCCTAAAGCTAAAATTAGACGGTTCATTGCTCTTTTAATTTGGATAAAAACAGAAAAAAGTTATGAAACTTGTTGTAAACATTAAATTCGTTTGTTTTTTTACATTTTTGTACGAATGGGACAAAAGACATATTTGTAGTTTTTTATGGATGTATAGATGTGTTTGACCACTGTCTCGCATGTTATTGAGAGATGACGCGGTCTAGGATGGAGCGAAATCGCGAATTTTGCAAAAACAGCATTGTTAATGAATTTAACGTTTCTTCTATTTATTACTAAGTATAACAGCTGATTCTCAGTTCAACCAATTTTAATAGATTTGGTTGAGAAGTTCCGAAATAAAAGGACTACGACATTGAATTAATAAATATTCTGTTCACATAAATCAATTTTATTTTATCCAAATCGAAAGGCCGAAGCTTTACCAAATATAATTTCCATATTTTTTTAGAAATATCGACTTTTACCAAACTCGACAAAAAAAATATGTAATTCGATAACCTGTTAGCAGCTGGTAACTTCATCATTATCGCAGAGTTAAATCCCGGTTGCGGTCGGATCGCGCGCTTCGAAGCCCAGGAAATAATTTCCTAAGTAGCCGGCAACTACGAACTAATATAAATGTGTGCTCATCACACTTAAAATGTTCACAAAATAAAAACTTCGCAATTATCGCACTCCATTCAGGATTAGCACACGATCCATTTTTTTATAAATAACTAGAGTTTTCCCTACGGCTATGTCGCGTGTCAAGCCCAAGGCAGTACCTTTATTTTACTTACATTAAAAATTTATTCGGTTTTTTACATATAGCAATAACAAAGAAACTAAATCCATATAGCCTATACAACTTCCCAGGAAAACATGAGGCAAAGCCTACGTGATTTGAAGTAATACTTGTTTCATATGACAACGTAGGTGTTTGTTAGCGAATTTAAAAAAACGCGATTACAGTGCCATGTATTTTGCTAATCCGTCTGTTCTATTGTTACGACGTCATTTATCGGCATAAAATCCTAAGTGTTAAACCGGGTTATAAGCCAGCCCTGTATCGAGATGATTCATATAAGCTCAGTAATTTTCAAAAAGGATGCGATCGCAGCGTCATCTTTTTCGATATTTTCGCCTATCCCACGGAAACGACGTCATTTATCGGGATAAAAAATCGTAAGTTACGCTCCGGGATATGAGCTAGCTCTGTGTCGGAGTTTCATTTCAATCCGTGTTATCACGTCATGCTTCAACAAACAGACAGACAAAAATTTTAAAAGTTGCATTTTCGCAATGACTTGGTCCCAATTCCCCCACCCCCTGATATTTTTCACATTTTTAAACGCATTGTACAAATTCCAACCATTTACAGATTTAATAATATTGTTACAATCTAGGCGCCGAGAAAGACAAATTGCAACACATTTATTACCCGTCGGCATTTGAACTAATAACTAATAACATTGAAACTATTGTAATTCTTTTATGATCGTCTTCTTTTGTTTACTTATTTATTGGCATACGTTTCTAGAGAACAGTCTATTGTTGTATTGTAATCATTAACCAGGTGTTACGGATTTTAAAGTACAAGCTGATTCTAGGAAATTCGGTTGCCGGGCGGACACATTGCATTTGTGCAGTATAAAACGATGGCCTGATTGAGGGAGGGGAGCAGTCGAGCGAGAACCACGATCAAAGCGAGACGTGTGTACTACAATCGGGAATCTAATAGTGACGGACTTTGCGCGTTTTATTGAATTACGACCTTCTGCATTAGTTTGTACTTGTTGTGTTCGGTTATATTTGTACCTGTGTTATACGTGATTGTATAGTTCTAATAAACTCTATAATAATTCCAACGTCATTTTAATTCGAGTCTCGCAACTCGTAACAATATAGATTACAAGTCGCGCCTCTTATGAACTAGATAGAGATTTATGTAGTTTTAGAATTTTTTATGCATTTATCTCTGGGGGCATTCGGTATCGTATAATAATTATAAATATCGAGTGAGGGCTGGTTTACGAAATGCTTAATGCCTAGCTCGGGAATTAGGGACTATCGGTCTTATTAATAAAGAATTAGAGTAAGTTTGAACGCTTCTTTATAAGACCGCTAATTTGTTGTATCTCACTTTTTTGCAATAAAGAGTTTAATATTTTTTAATTATTTATGACATTTACCTCATTATTCATAATAGTTATACGACGATTATAGGCTAGTTAAAATATCTTAAAAATAAGCGATTATGAAAAACCACTTCTTTTTTAGGAGCATAAAAAGCCCTTATAAGTAGTAAGAATAAGGGGATTATTACTTATACTCTCTTCTATTTCATATTACTGATTTGATATGATACTTCAATTTCTTAATGCATACATTAAGATGCGTGTATTTCGCTTAGCAATCTATGAGTGATGAAACAATAATTATTATAGAAGACCGTCTCAAGGACGGTTAGGCAATGAGTCAAATTATTAATTATCCATAAAGCTTAGAAAGGGTAATTTGTTATAAGGTCACTGGCATAAAATCAATATACATTTTTCATGAAACAAAGCACTGAGTTTTTATACTACTACTTGATAAATAAAAATTAATAAAACATGAAGAATAATATTTTAATTAAGATGAGCAGTATATGTAAATTACTAACACATATGTTTAAGCTCCACTAATTACAATATTTGGATCTAGTAGTGAAAAAAATTTGAATAAATAATATGACATGAGTATTGAAATAATCATTGAGAAAATGGGCAACAAAGTTTTAATTGCCTATCATTTTGTTTTCAACCACAATACCTTCATCACTTGTCATTTCTAAAATCAAGCTCAAACAGTTGTTTTAATCTATATATACATAATTGAAATCCACGTATATAGTGACTCATCACGATATCTCAGGAACTATAATACCTATAGACTTGACATTTGGCATGGACCTTCCTGTCGCCAAGTAGAGGTCAGCTAAGAACGGATTTTACGGCACGCGAAGCGGGCGGGTATCAGATAGTATAATTATATATATATACTACATGCGCTACTAAAAAGTAATACATAAAAATGTATATTTATTACTTTTTATACTATTTCCATTTCTTGATTTTCTTGATGACAGCTTCTGTGGAAACTTGAACGAGCGTCTTTTTTACATTATGTATACATTATTTAATAAAAATATGACGCTTACGCACGTACAAGGTCATAGCAGAGTCGGAGAAACTGATAGGGATGGAGCTATCGATAAACGTAACACGATAACA
The DNA here is from genome assembly GCA_019925095.2 of Dendrolimus kikuchii. Classification (NCBI taxonomy): domain Eukaryota; kingdom Metazoa; phylum Arthropoda; class Insecta; order Lepidoptera; family Lasiocampidae; genus Dendrolimus; species Dendrolimus kikuchii. Next base: position 8,711,292 of record CM034405.1, read on the forward strand.
GACCTGATATTTTTTTACAAAGTGTAAGAAACTAAACTATTGCCGGATAATTTTGTACAAATTTATTAACTAATATTACATTTCATTACAAGATGTAATTATATTATGTTGATTCTTTATTTATTTATTTTAATCAAAATCTGATGAATCGTTACTGTCACTCGATGAGCTCTCCCCAACATTTATTATAAGTTCCTGTACTTCTATATTATCGAATGCCACATGAATTCCCAATCCGACGCTATAATGTTTTGGGTTCTTCTCACAATTTTTTCCCAGTGTTCGGCGGTTACTTCCGCACATGCATTTTTTAATAAATCTAACATCTTGTTTGCCGTAAAAGGGGGATGGGTATTGTTTCGAGCGGCGTATCCTTTGATTTGTGCCCATATTAGTTCTATAGCATTGTACTGGCAATGATACGGCGGATGTCGAAGAACCCAATGACCACATTCGGCAGCTATTTCGTCCGTAATATATCTTTTAAAGAGGCTTTTTTTTATTTTAAAATATTCAGTAATTGTACATACATACATACATACATAACTTCACGCCAGATCCCTTGCGGGGTAGGCACGTACAACAGAGCACCATTTAGGCTTATTCTTACACACCTCACTTGCTTCTTTCACATAATTCTTTCAGTAATTGTACTTTTAATAAAGTATTATCCACATTTTCGCCATGACCAGGAGCCAGTCAATTATCTCTTGTTTTTTATTGGCCTGCGTCGGCATTTTATCAATTTGTCTGGAGTGATATTGGTTTTGGTATTGGTTGTCCATAATAATTATCGACGGTTCTTCCAGAGATTGCACCATTTCTTTAAACCATCCTTCGTAAATCTCCGCGTTCATTTCTTCGTGGTAGTCCACCGTTTTCTTGGATTTAAAGGCCAGTAAAGCATCTGACACGCATCCTTTCGTAGACTCTGCATGGCATATGATAAGGCGTTCACCTTTTCCCATTGGTACTGAACTAGTGAAAGCGGCGGTGTCGTCAGTCCAGTTCTTAGATACTGTGTGGTTTGCATTTAACTAAGTCTCGTCAGTGAGAATAACATTTGACCAATCTGATATCTTTTTGGCTTCGTACGCTCCATCGTCGTGACGCTCCATCAATATTTTACGTTTTTCCGATTTTTTATAAGAAAATCCAATTTCTTTCAATACCAAGCTTAATGACGATTTTTGGCCATGGAACAAACCACATTCACGTAACGAAACAACAAGTTTTTTAAGTGCTGGAATTTCTTTGCGCAAGTAATAGTCATATAAATGACGGCGAATAGCGTCAGCGTCGAAGTTGTCAACCGATGTCACACGACGTGGTTGGCGTTTTTTCTTCGGCGTACGAAGCTTATTTTCCTGCATGCCGCTTGTACCGTAAGCTTCGGTAGTAATTTTTGAAACAGTAGGTCCACTAATTCCTAATGCGGCCGCAACACGCTCTCGCACTTGCGACAGTGGTAATAGCAGGCCACCATTTTAATACTCTGCTTCAAAGTAATTACGAACCTTGATCACCAGTTCTCTCGCTTGCCTTTTCAGAACAGATCCTTTAGGCATTTTGATATTTGACAGCTGGGCAGCAATCAACACGGAGGATCACAAAATACACAACGTAACGTATGGATAATGTGAAAAAACTCAGCGAACAGAAGTGTAGTCACTATATAGCACGACCGTCTTGTTGCGAGTGACAGATTAAAACAAACACAAAATGGCGGTGGGCCATTGAGTGTTCCCAGCTTGAAAAATTATATTTGAATGTTTTTGTTGTATTTGTCTTTGTTCAAAACATAATAAATATATGAGATCGATAGCATTACTTATTTGGTCACAACACTACAACTATCAAATTCGACCTGTCATCGTGGAAATAGTATAGTAGCGCAAGCACTTGAATAACTTTAGAAATAATGTATTAAGTGCTTGTAGAAATTGTGCTACTGGCAGGCGTATACAAGGTTACTATCTCGCTCTTCGGGGTTGACGCTCATCAACAAGGGTTGTTCTCCATTTCTCTGCGATCCAGACTTCAAGTCCTGGCTTGGTAATCATGGAAATACCTCGGGTGTATAGTCTTACAAATAAATAAAAAGAAATGAAAATCGGTCCATCATAGACGGAAAAATTACATTACATGCGTACAAAAAAAATTAATCGCCTGTAGAAAATGTAATACCTACACGCGTATACAAGCTTTTTTCCAAGAATTTAGGTGCACGGCGTTCTTTAATAAGTAATGGTTACTCTCGATTTCACTGGCATCCACTCACCAGATCCTGACTTGTGACCATGGCACCACCTCGGGAGTATACACATACGAGTAAAGAAAAAATGTTTTAATAACTCTGTACGATTGCCTTCATTTTTAAACAGATTTTCAAATTTTTTTAAATATCTCTGTAGAAATTATATTACGAAGAAGTCTGTTATCAATTTTCGTGGGTTTCTCTATTTCCTTGGAATCCACTCATCAGATCCTGAAATGGTGACAATGGGACCAATTCGGGAGTACAACCTTTTGATTTAAAAAAACAAATTGGATCACAATTGACAGAGAAATAGGGTAACGAACATAGAAAAAAAAACAACACGAATTAAGAACCTTTTTTTTGAAATTAGTTAAAAATGATTTATATGCCTTTTACACCTTCATTCCACGTAAAAAAATAAAATTCTCAAAAATGTTACATAAATCCTTTATCTATTCATATGTTTAAATATTTGATAAAATTGAATTTACTTACATATAAAATGATCTCGAATTCTGCTTAATATAACTGCATCTTTGATTTCATCATATCTATAGACATTTCTACTACAAGTGTCGTATCTTGCATCTTGGACGTACGCTCGTCCTTCGGAGTCTAAATTGATGACTCCTGGGGAGAAGCAACTCTGAAGCAGGGATGCTTCACTGCCACGCACTTCCCGTGTTAAAGTAACATCGGGAAGAAGCCGGTACGACGCGGTGGCTGAAGCAATACAATATCTATAATATTATAAACATTCCGTGTCTGTACTTTGAAAAGCTATTTAAAAAACAACTGGAATAGATGATATAAACAACTAGCTGTGCCCGCGACGCCGTTCGGGTGGAATTTGTTTTCAAAGCCCCCCCCCCCCCCCCGATTTTGAAACATTTTTCATTGCTGCTCCGCTCCTATTGGTCTTAGCGTGATGATATATAGCCTATAGCCTTCCTCGATAAATGGGCTATCCAACACTGAAAGAATTTTTCAAATCAGACCAGTGTTTACAACAAAAAAGGTTTTATTGTCTTTTAGTTTTAATTTAATATTTTAAATATAGTAACATGTCATATAAGAGAAAAAGTCATTCACAATAATACACTATAATACAGACAACATTTATTTTATTAATTCATTCCCTCTCCAACAAAATGGTGCCGAAACCCGGGACCATTTTGTTGGAGAGGGAATGAATTAATAAAATAAATGTTGTCTGTATTATAGTGTGTTATTGTGTAGTAGTGTCTGTGTCTAATGTCACACATTAAAATATACTTATATGTGCGAAGTCTTATTAAAATGTCAAATAAAGATTTTTGCACAACTGGCCCGTTGCATAATATTTCATTATACGTTGATTTTATTAAGGAATACCTAGAATTAGGGCATGCAAAATTTATAGACGTAAAAAACTTAAAATCGTGCCACCAACCTTTATATTTCATTCCTCATCATGCTGTTATTCGTATGGACAGATTAACAAATAAACTACGAGTCGTCTTTGATGGCAGTGCTCGAGCTAATAAAGGTTTAAGTTTAAATGAAATATTATGCAACGGGCCAGTTGTGCAAAAATCTTTATTTGACATTTTAATAAGACTTCGCACATATAAGTATATTTTAATGTGTGACATTAGACACATGTATAGACAAATAATGGTTCATCCTAAGGATAGAAAATTACAAAATATATTATGGCGCGAAAATAACAAAGAGCAAATAAGATGCTTACAGTTACAAACTATAACTTATGGATTAACTAGCTCAGCTTTTCTAGCCACAAGGTGCTTAGTAGAATTAGCCATTAGATATCAAGATTCATATAAGTTAGCTAGTGATGCGATTCTTAACAGTTCTTACATAGATGATATTATTTGCGGTACCAACAGTATAGAAAAGGCTATTTTATTAAAAAACGAATTGATAGCTCTTTTAAAATTAGGAAGCTTTGAATTACATAAGTGGAGTTCCAACAACATGGTTATTTTATCTGATATACCACAAGATAAATATGGCTTTCTACAAAGGGATTTAGACAAAGATATTACTATAAAAACTTTAGGTCTTTGTTATAACATGTCACACGATGTGTTCAAGCTCAGTGGCAGTGTGATCTCATGTATACAAATTCCAACTAAACGTTCTATTTTAAGTTCAATTAGTAAATTATTTGATCCACTAGGTTTTGCTGGTCCTATTATTGTACGAGCTAAAATTATTTTACAAAGAATTTGGGAATGCAATACTGAATGGGACGATCCCCTCCCTGATAATATTACAAGATTATGGGATAGTTTTTACAAATCTATTAGCGATATGCCAGATATAACAATACCTCGTGATATGCATTTATCTGAAGCAGAAGATTCCGAGTTAATAGGATATTGCGATGCTTCAGTCGAGGCTTATGGATGTTGCGTTTATAGTAAAGTCAAGGTGCAAGATAAATGCTACATATGTCTAATTGTTTCTAAATCTCATATTTCTCCATTAGGTTCTAAATTGACCATTCCGAAGTTAGAGTTAAATGGAGCCTTACTATTAGCTAAAGTTATACATAAAATTCGTACAATAATACCTCATTTCAAGAAGACAAGTTTGTTTTGTGATTCCAAGATAGTGCTTAGTTGGTTGAATTCAGTTCCAATGAAGTTGCCTGCTTATATGGGTAATAGAGTTAAAGAAATTGGCAAGTTGACAGACTTAGCGTCTTGGTTATATACACCTACTGTTTATAATCCAGCCGACATTTTGTCTAGGGGTTGTAATCCTATCGACTTAAATAATCACAGTATGTGGTGGAATGGACCTGATTATCTAAGGGATAGCAATAATTATAATTTTTATGTTTCTGAAATAGAATTACCATTATTATATAATAATGATGGGGATGTTCAGCAGGTACTTATAAATCTAGAAGAGAAAGAGATAATGCCATTTTTCACAAGATTTTCTAAATTATCTAAAATGCAGCGTATAATGGGATATATGTTGCGTTTTATTAATAAATGTAGAAGTCGTTCTATAATCACTGGTAATTTAGCTGCAAAGGAGCTTAAGCAAGCTTTACACATTATAATAAGGGTTGTACAAAAAAATTATTTTCATTTTCAACTTATTAATAATGAGCTTATTCTTGAAGATAATAGTTATACACGGTCGTTGCATCCTTTTGTTGATAATGATGGTTTATTACGAGTTGGTGGGCGATTACAAAATTCTAGTATTCCTTTTGCAAGTAAATATCCTATCATACTACCTAAAAAATGTAATATTACACGTTTAATAATTCAAAACGAACATTTAATGTTGATGCACGGGGGTATTAAAGTCGTATTATCCAGCTTGTCACAACGATATTATATTATTAACGCAGTCCGAGAAATTAAAAATGTTATTCATAAATGTATTGTATGTCACAGACTAAGAGCGGATTGTTCAACACAACTTATGGGTTCACTTCCAAAGGAAAGAACTACTCCTTCTCGTCCTTTTGAAAAGGTGGGAATAGATTATTGTGGGCCATTCGATGTAAAGCAATCATCTTTAAGGCGTAGCATTATCAGTAAGGGTTACGTTATATTATTTGTTTGTTTCGCTTCTAAAGCTGTGCATATGGAGGTAGCTTCCGACATGACTTCAGAGACTTTCTTAGCTGTTCTTAAAAGATTTATTGCTCGTAGAGGCTTGCCTTCTGACATTTATTGTGACAATGCTAAGACTTTTAAGTCAGCTGATAGTCAGCTTAAAAATTTATACAAGATGTTAAATACTAATGAATTTCGAAACAGTGTTACTGATTATACAGCCATAAGAGGCATTCAGTTTCATTACATTCCAGTTTACAGCCCTAATCATGGCGGGCTATGGGAGGCAGCGGTTAAATCTGCCAAGTTTCATTTTAAAAGAGTAATACGAACCAAAGTGTACACTTATGAACAATTTTCAACAATTGTTACTGAGGTAGAAGGGATATTAAATTCCAGGCCTATAACACCTATAATACAAGATTCTACTGATCTTTCTGTTTTGACTCCTGGTCATTTTCTAATAGGAACAGCGCTGAACACATATCCTCAGTCTAGTTTAGCTGAAGTTCCATCAAATCGTTTAAGGTTTTGGCGGTGTTGTGAACAAGTACGCCAGCATTTTTGGAAGGCTTGGGTTAAAGATTATCTCGTATTCTTAAATAAAAGAACTAAATGGCAGAAGGAGTATCCTAATTTAAAGGAAGGAATGGTTGTTTTATTGTCAAATATAAATACTTCACCTCTTTATTGGCCACTGGCTAGAATTTGTAAAATATATATAGCACCGGACAATAAAGTCAGAACTGTTGACGTTAAAACAGCTGATGGCAAGGTTCAGACTAGGGCAATTTCCAAAATAGTTGTTCTACCTTTAGATGATTGAATAATTATTTCATTTAATATATCTATTAATTTGTTAAGAATTAAATTAAGTTATGATTGTCAATTTTAATGATTTAAGTTAATAATTTTATTTCAATGCTTTTATTTATCTATGTCATATGAATTTGTTTTTATACAATGTGAATTATTTTTTTTAAATTTTTTGTTATTAATTTGTCAGAAGATGTTATTTTGTTTGCTTCTGTTTAAATTTGTATAAAGTCTAATTTTAATTTATGTAACTTAATTAATATTTTCAACGATATATATGTAAATTTTCTTGCTGGAGGGGAATTTGTTTACAACAAAAAAGGTTTTATTGTCTTTTAGTTTTAATTTAATATTTTAAATATAGTAACATGTCATATAAGAGAAAAAGTCATTCACAATAATACACTATAATACAGACAACATTTATTTTATTAATTCATTCCCTCTCCAACAACCAGTAGTTACTGAGATTAACGCGTTCAATCAAACAATATTAGTATATTTGGCTACAACACTAATACTTACATTTTAAATATCGCGATATCTTTTGAATGAAACGTCCGAATTGAATAATTCAAAAAGTTCTAGAAAGGTATTGAATTCGTCCTGAATGTGGAGTAATTTATTTTGATAAGAATTAATACCAAGGTACAAAATATAGAGTTTTTGAAGCGACTGCATTTTAATTATTTAAAAAAATAAAAGAAAATACTTATTGTGAGATAACTACAATAGTTAGACATGTGGTTACGCAATATTTTTTGTAGACAATTATATGTTCTGCAAAGTGGTAGTACATTGTTTTGTTCTATAATCAATAGTTTTCGCAGCGCACGCCGTGCAAGGATTTTTTCGGGTAATCTTTTTTACACCTTGGGTTACATTATTGGACTTTTAGTAAGGATCCCTAATTTTTTTGAAAATATAATATAGCCTTCCTCGATAAATGTACTATTCAACACTGAAAGAATTTTTCATATCGGACCCGCGGTTCCTGAGATTAGTGCGTTTAAACAAACAAACAAACTCTTCAGCTTTATAATATTAGTATAGATGCAATGTTTTTTTAGATTTCTTATCTGTTTGTTCAGGATCCACACAAAAACTACTGGGCCAATTTAGATGCGATCGACAGCAAATTCCTAGACTTAAAATCTGCGCTACTTTTTATTCTGGGAATCCCGCGGAGTTTCTTTCTGGGAATGATTTAAAATTACCAGATAAAAAAATATCAGATTTTTTCATTGATCAATAGCAAATTTTATGTAATATAATGTGTGATATTTTTTCCCGGGAATCCCGCGGGAATTTTCTAGGGAGCAGTTTGAAGTTTGAATTTCATGTCAAGCTTGGACAAAATCGCTGGCATATCCTAGTATAAAATATATTTAAGATATTATGCATGCAGTACAGTACAATAGCAGTATATAATATTATGTAACACAAAAGTATAATAGTTGCTCTCTATAATATTTTTGTGTATAACTCTAAAGGGTCACAGGAATCTGGCCAGTAATGCCGGAACACAACTCTAGACTAGAGGTGTCTATTTCAGAATAGCAAAAAATGTCTTAAGTTAATTTAATATTGAGATTGTGTGTGATTCTAAATTCATAATAATATAAAAAAAAAACAAACTTACCAACAGGTGAGAATTTTGCATGGTCTTTTCCAATACCTTTAATTGCAACAAGATGTAAATCAAGTTCATGTCCTGGGCGCATCTTTGAAATTAGGATTTTCCCATGTACTGGACCAATATCTGATTCTTTATGAATTGAAGCTTGATTTCCCAGTGGTTGCCACTTAATTTGTGATGAATAAACTGAAATCAATATTTACCTTTACACTGCTATGTGGTGATTATTTGTATTTTATGATTTGAAGGTACAAAGGGCAACAGATTTTTTAGTATAAAATGAAAATACATGAATTCTGAAGAAAACCCAGGATAAGTGATGTTACTAAAGGTGTGCATAACTAAATTTGTTCTACTAAAGATGTCTAATAAACAGAGAAACTGTTATATCCAGCAAGTTCTAATATCACATTCGTTTTGAAGTAATGAGATCCCAGGGAATATAAAAAGTCCTGGCTTATATTGTTCTAGTATCAATCAGATCTGAATATGCTATCCATTATGTATGATACCCACTTTATAACTCTCCTGGGAAAATTCCCATGGAACTTCCGGGACGCCGAAGTATTGCAGCAACTAAAAAGAATGTATCCTATTGTTTTAGTGAAAACTGTGCCAGAATAAGCTCATTTTTATGCACGCAAACCACTTCAAATCACTCCTGGGGACATTACCGCAGGATTCCTGGGTTACAAAATATCAACATTTTATGTCACAAAATTTGCTAACAATCAGTGATAATTCGAAATTTTTCAGTGACCATTTTAAATTATTCTGATAAAAATTCCTGAGGGATTCCCCAGGTAAACCACATCGAAATCGGCCCAGTAGTAACTATACATGAGTTACTACTTATGTTCTCCAATGTTATAAAGTGTATTCTAGTTTTTTTTTTCAATAATTTAATAATATTATACTGTTTGGTGTCTATGTGTGTAGCTTTTGCTTTTAGTATTATAAAATACAGAACTGTTTTATATAAATTAATATTAACTAACATAAAAGTATATTATGTTTATCTCTGGTCTTCACAGTAAATACTCTTGTTAGAAATAACAAGAGTATTTTAGCTGATGAACATATTATACTCGAACAATAAAAATATTGCTTATTATATTACCACTATGATTTTCGTACAAATCTTCAGCTCTATACGAGTCTTTTGGTTGTGACTTATTATTTGTGCATTTTACTTTCAAAGAAAACTCCAAGGTGTTAAATTCTGTTCCTTCTGTTGCATCTGTAGAATGAATAAAATAAAAGAGCACTATATACATGTAATTTTTTTAAATATTGTGCTGTTTTTTAATTCATGATATCCATACATAAATGGTTGTGATAGTAATGCGATATGATAATTATAGTATATAATAACTACTTGATTAGTGATTATGTATTTTTTATTTAAAGTTAGAGTGGGGCATTGGGAGATTGTGAAAAAATAACTATTATGACTAAGGTGGGAACAAAGTAAAGTTGGACAACTTAACTTTCCGACCAAAATAACAGAAATCAGATCCAATGATAATGGAAGTAAGCAGTCTTTGAATAATTACATTCATATTCAAATCAATAGAATCTAAATAAAAAGTAACTGAAACTGAATGAGGGAAATCACATTAGAATTGTCTAATTAATAAAACAAAATAGTTTTTCATTTCACATAATATTTTGCCATTTGCTACATGTAATACTTTAACAATGAAAATGTTTAGAATAATGAAGTTTCATGCATTTGTGTTTTAATACTATTTTATGTAATTTTCAAAAATTTATTTAAGAATTCTGGCAGTTAAAATTGCACTACAAAGTATAAAAATGTTTATTATACTTCTATATTGATAGATTCCTCAAATTGAAGAAACTTGACTGTAAACCCAATCTGTGGATAGTTTATAGGATGATAATTCATGTTCTAAACCTTAAAAATAGAGTTAAAGGTTTTACTTGCCTTCAGGCCTATATTCAAACAACCTGGGGTCTGCTTTCAAAGGTATAAGTCCCAGTCTATGTGCTAATACTTCATCTTGGATTATAGAAGTATTGTTTTTTATCATCACTTTTTCTATAGCCATACTGGGAACTTCACTGAGCATAAGTCGTCTAAATGCATTAGCAAAAGCTGGTTGGATACCTATTAGGTCAAATTCCATTTCTTCGCTGTTCATGCGAACAATTACGATACGAAACTTTTTCACAAATTTTTTGAAGCTCCATTTCTCGTCTGCCATTCCATAATCTTCTGGTGCATTCTAGGCACAAAGTTTTTAGGTTATTAAAACGTAAGTTAATTTTTAAAATATTATAATAAATTATAAAAATACACAGCAATTTACCTTTAAGCGAAATTCTTCTAAAAAAATGCGAGGCTTTTCTTCAAGCTTGGGCATTTCAAATAAATAAAATTAATAAATGCAGTATTTGTCAGGTCTATTCAACAATTTAACAAAACTGTTAATCAGAATAAAGCTGTGTGAAAGAAAGAAATGAAAATATCTATTTCCAAATGCGATTTGCGACACACAGAATAAAACAGATACGAAAATATTGAAATACAGAAATTGAATGCCGCGGCGCAAATTTAGAAATGAGTACAAACTACTATGGATGTAGTATGGATACTACGTAAATACGTATGAATTGTATGAAATGAGGTTGGCTTGGCACCAAGAAGCTTATATGTGTAAGCTTCTTGCTTGGCACCAATATATTATTATCTATGGTTGGCACTCAGTATTTCGCCGTGGGGAGTAGACATGCGCAAATCATGTCCTGGAGCGGATTGAACATGGAACGGTTCTCTTATCTATCGGAACCATGTCCGGGAAACATGTCCGTAGAACGATCTCGTTCCTAATTCAGGTATTATATGAAATACCTGGGCGCATGCAGGCAATTAATTACAGTTATAGATTTAAAATTTGTCAGTTCCTTTACCTTCATACTTTGCAGGCTTAGTACTGTCAACCAAGAGATAAGTTATTAAAAAAAATACTATAATTTGAATACAGTTTTTTAAACAAAATGGGGACTTTACAGGGATTCAAGGTCATATGCGAGCGAAACATTAAATTATATTTTAATTAAAATCAATTGTACTGTCGACTTTATGGCATAGCGTATAGCCGTTATATTGTATTGTAGTATTATCATATTATTATACGTACACGTAATGTATGCATCGAAGCATCGGATCGGTTCGATTCGGCTTCGGAAATACTCGAGAGTTGCCAGTCGGCCGGCTCGCCCGCCCGCAAATCCGCACATGATAGCCACGAGCGGACATGTGGAACTATTTCAATTAACGTCTTAGATTGGACCGAGATCGTTCCAGGTGCGGACATAGTTCCTGGAACTATTACGGTCCGGAACGACACACGTCTAGTGGGGAGTTTTTAGCGGGAACTGAAAGGGGACGTTGTGCTGTGCAATTTTATTTTCTAAAAATGTGTAAAATTACTCTAAAATGAACAATAGTTGTTAGATATTGACAGTTATTGAGTAGTAATTATATGTTTTTGCGAGAAATATGAACTATATAGCCAAATGTGGCCTTTCGAGTTTTCACAAGAACTCCGTTGAATGAGGTCGATTGTAGCCTACAATACAATGGCGTCTGGCTTAAAGGCCTAGTTGCTAAGCCTTAAACATAAAAAAAATATTTCACTGTGGCGAAAACACAGGCTACTATCAGCGCGTTCCACCAGTAGCTCACAACGCCCAAAATGCTCCATTAGCCGTACCAAAAGGCGACCGCGGTCGTTATAGACCACAACGTTTTCTCCACGACCACAAATTGTGGTCGTGGAGAAAACGTCACTAATGACGTTATCATTTTTGATCCCACAACCACCTATGTCAAGATGTGGGTCGAATAACGGTTCCACTAGTGTCACGACCGCAATTTTTCCCGTTTCACTTGCTTGCGAGCGTTACAATCATAAATTCTTAGTAGAATAGTTATTCGACCCAACTCTTGACATGGGCGTTGTGAACGTTGCGTGATCAAAAATTATGATATGATTAGTAACGTTTTCGCCACAACCATAACGACCGCTGGCGCCAGGTGGAACGGCTGACGGAGCATTTTGTGCGTTGTGAGCTACTGATAGTGTGACTTATAAGGATCAATTTGAGTGAAAGAAGTTATTAAGCGGTAAACCAAGGGAAAGGGTTGTTTTTGAATAAAATGTTCTACTTTCTATACATTAATTAAAAATTAAATTGTGCCAATCATTTGGACGCAATCAATTTTTACCCATTGTTGGGTTTGATTGATTAGGGTAAATAATATTTCGAATATTTATCTATAGATGCTTATATTTTTGTTTAAACATCGGTCCACCACTTCAAACAAATTGTAAACATGAATAGAAAAGATTGTAAAAAATATGTTCTGAAAATAATTAGTGTTATATAGTTTTCAGAAACTCGAGATAATTAATGTTTTAGTTTTATTTTTGATAAATCGACTTTTCATCTGGAAATTACAACAAAAATATTGTTTCATGCCTTCTGCTCCCAAGTATTGTTAAAAAATTCGCTGAGTTTGTAATTTTACTATTGAAAAAAAAAACGGAAGAATAGGTTTTTCAAAAAAACTCAAAAAGTACTTAAATAAAAACTAAAAATTATGTTGAATTATTTTTATTTGATAACAAAGTAATAAAAGTAGAAAACGCTGTGAGGGCAAATTTTACTTAGAAACCCTTTGTATTCAGCGCTTTTTTCAAATTTGTGCTAATGTAGCGCTTTTTAAGAGTTCACATACCACGTTTACCAGTATACTCCGAAGAGAGTTGGCAACACAAAAGCCGCGATCAATGTCTCCGACGCTGGGTGTGCACATTGTTCGGACTCCTCCTCCATCCTCCCGATCGGAAGCGTCTTCTAATGTGAATAACCTTAAAAGTGCGTGCATATTAAAGTCAAGACTAACGAACGCAGCTGAGAAGAGTGTCTTACAACGTATCTGGATAGGGAAAGTCCATTAAAGTGTGCACATTATAAGTCGTGAGTCGCGGATGTGATCATGAGCGTTCGTACTTTTAGAGTTTGTATATCAAAACTTTATACTGAAGCTATTGAACCTCCTTAGATAAAAGGAATATCCTTTGATATCTTTAGAAGAATAAAACAAAATGACGGTGTCACTTCTTTAAATATTTGATTCCAAGTAAAACATCTAAGCTACAATTAAACTCGTATTATTCAATTTATGCCTTTATTAGTTTTACTTTAATACGGACGTCCTAAAGCAATCTGGAGAGTTTGTTACGGTCCTGGTGCGCACATTGTTCGGACACGTGCTTCTGCCATGGCTGACGAACGCGTCCCATATTGTGTGGACACCTTAATACATCTTTTGTCACCAGTACCTACTACTTACCTTACTTACCACATACAGGGCGTTCCATTAGCAGCTCACAACGCCCAAAATGCTCAGTTAGCCGTTCCACAAGGCGACTGCGGTCGTTGTGGTCGTGGCGAAAACGTCACTAATGACTTCATCAATTTCGAACACACAACGCTCACAACGACTCATGTCAAGAGGTGGGTCGAATAGCCGTTCCACTTGGGTTTACGATTGTAACGCCAGCAGGCAAGTGGAATGGGATAAATCGCGATCGTGAACGTGGTCGTTATGAGTCCCTAATGGAACGTAGCTATACAGGGCGTTCCATCAGTGTCTCACAACGCCCAAAATGCTCATTTAGCCGTTCCACAAGGCAACCGTGGTCGTTGTGGTCGTGACGAAGACGTCACTAATGACGTCATGATTGTCGATCACACAACAATCACAACGACCCATGTCAAGAGATACGTAATATCCATAGTAGTTTGTGGTCAAGAGGTGGGTCGAATAATCGTTCCACTTGGGTTTACAATTGTAACGCCGGCAAGCAGGTGGAACGGATGAATCGCGGTCGTGAACGTGGTCGTTGTGAGTCCCTAGTGGAACTTAGCACTAGTCATTTTGACAAGAAAATACTCGAAAAAGGTCAACAAATTTTACAAAAGTAAATGCAGTCGCAATAATAAAATTCAGAGATTATTATTGGAATAGAATATCAAATTGTTGTTTAGAAGAAATTCGTTCATTTATACAATATAATAATTAAAAGATGGGCAGTTTAGATAGAGGGGTTTTAACTGGTTTTATATGTCGTTTGTGTTCTGAAATGCATCGTGTTGTATTGCATATTTATGGAGAAGAGGGCATTCGCCTCAGTATTTCAGAGAAAATCAGCAGATACCTTTCTATAAACGTAAGTATTCTCATAATAATTTTAAAGACATTCATATGAAATAATATATTTAATTATGGTTTCTGTGTTATTTTGACAAACACCATCTACAACAAAACTATATTATTATTATAGACTGTCAGACTGTATGTGTATAGTGTCTTTAGTTCAGTAAGACTATGCAACACTGGAATTTTTAGCTATTGCACAGTTATCTGGTAATCTTAGAGTAGCTATAAATCTTGGTGTGGTCTAAATTCAATTTGTTATTAATACTAATGAGTATTTCTCAGAATCAATGTACATCTATGGAAAAAAAAAGAGTGCCTCGAAGTAGTAAACAAGTTACATATATATTTTCATTTATTCATACAAAAAAATGCACAGTTGTAAAGGAAAATATTAGTCTTTAAAATAACCAAGAATAAACAGTATTCATATGATATTAACAAATTTTAGAATTATTTTTTAAAACAATGTTTTTTATCTTTCATACAAAAATCAAATTGCCACCCTACCTACCTGTGTATAAAATACGACATGTTACATGAATATTATGCATTTTTGTGTAATAAAGACCTTGATTAAATGTAGTTTCTTTATCAAAGTTATTTTTTATGGGTTTTCATAATAAAATAATAATTTAAATGTGAAAAACAAAATGAGTTGTATTCAGTTACCATTTCGTTACTACTCTTTAGTTACATTTTATTTCTACTTCCATATGATTTCTCAATGCATCCATTAAATTAATACACAGGCAACACTAGCTTCATTCTGATTGATTGTTGGTCTGATGTCTCAGCCATAAGTTTTAATGTGAAAACCAGTAAAAATGTGTTGTGTTTAGTGGGACTACTTTTTCGTAACAGGAAATGTTATAGCTTTTTACACAATACAGTAAGTCTTGATATATTCATCTTTTTGTTATATGTTATGTGGTACAAACATACGATAAGCTTATATAGCTGCAGTTTTAAGTTATAAGAAACCATTGACTTTTTAGAAGCCTGTTTTGTCTAGTACTTATTACAATTTCATAACAGTTTTTATGAATTTCGTTACATTACGAAAAAGTACAACATAAAGCTGAGTGCATACAGTCATACCCTTATTAATAATAGTAATGTAGTAGTGTGTTAATTTCTTCATTGTTCCTAATTTAACTTACACTATACAGAAAATAAAAAATAGGGTGCATTTTACAAAAGCATGTTTAAAAAAAAAAATTAACTTTTAAATTAATTTTAAATATACTTACCCTGATAATATCACCCATAGAATAACATAATTTTTCTAGGAATACCCCCAAAAACTAATACCGAAAGACAAAAAGCGTTCAGACAAAGACTAAAAAAGGAAAATCCAGATAAATATGATGAAACTCGAGTTGAACATTTGACAAAAGTTAAAAATATATAAAAAATAAAAAATAAATATATGTGTGATGCAATGTCATTTAGTTTTAACAATTTTGATGACAAGAACAGAAATGTAAAAATAGAAAATAATAATGAGATAGTAAATAACACTTGACATGAATATTTAAATAATGATTAAGAAAGTTTTTTTAATGTTTAAAGAACAGACACTGCTTTATTTCGGAATGTTTATTGAATATTGTTTCTTTTTGGAAGTCTTTTTTAATACCATTATAATAAGTAAATGGATTTTCCTTTGTTTTATTTATATGAAATAATAGATATAATAAAAATAATAGATATAATAGCCTTATAATAGATATAATAAAATATGGGTATGGTATGTATAATAATGGTTCTTTTTACAATAAATCCCGCCTTGGGGTTCCGGCTTAGAATAGACCTCTCCATATTCCCGTGGGTATTGTAAGGTGACTAAGGAAAAATGCTTCAAGTGAAATATATTTGTGAACAAAATGCTAGCCACCTAGCACCACTTACACATCATTCCATCTTGAAACGTTTAAGGTGCGGAGTTAGCTTTGCTCCAAATATATGTAAGATAGCCGGTAGTTGTAGCAAAGTTTCTGACCACCCGAGAGAGATTTTGGCCATGTCATGAGTTAAATGTATGTATGTATGTACAATAAATAAATGAAAGGATAAATACAATAAAAACATGAATATTAGATTAAATAATATATTTAACCATTATGTATAACAAGCCTATGTTTACTATTTAGTTACGTCTTAGGAATATTTCCTAACAATATTTTGTAACAACTTTTTCGTTAGGTACATTTATTTTGAGAATTACTCTTATACATTTTTTGTTACTGTTTTTGGGTGTGTTATAGATATAGGGCACCTTTATTTTAAGTAAGAGGAAGTATGTAGGGTGCTGAAGGGGGAGAGTAGGGAGGCATACTTATCCTTTCTGCAACCCCTATGTCAAGAAAATATATATAGTTATATTTAGGTATTGTTTTTGTGCAGCGGTCAGCGAGTATTACAACCAACTTGTAACCATCATTTAAATAGTTATTAATCTCCTAACCTCTGTCGCTGCACATTTGTTTAGCTTGCTTGCTGTTGGCTTGTGCGCTTTGATCAAAATACTAACCTATCCGAACTTACTGTTATAGACACTTGTTGCGACTTGTGCCAGAATAGACACAGTATTTATTGAGAAATACTACTAATTGTTTTGTTTTATATTTAATTAATGTATATAGACGTAAAAAGAGAGCCATTATAGAGACCAACAGGTATCTGCCATCATGTAACGGTCCCAACTACCCTGGTACCTTTCCACCATCACTATTAGGTACTGGTAAAAGTGCTCACCCTGTTCCACACTCAAATTTGCAAGATTATCAGGAAATCTAAACTATCTAACCGTGGAGCAGGGCTGGGCAAAATACATGGTTTCCTTTAATTGAAATACAAATTACAAAATACTGTCTCGCATGTATTTAAAATACGAAATACAAAATACTTTTAAGTCGGGTATTTGAAATATAAAATACAAAATACAGCGTTTCAAGTATATGTATTTAAAATACAAATACAAAATACAAATTACAAAATACCGTCACGTGTTAGTTTATGTAAATAAAATACTCACAAAAAATCAAATAATAATTATTATTAGGTCCTTGCCTATGTAACTGCTGTTTTTTTCTGAAATAAGTTAACATAATTTTATTATATTTTTTTTATTCTAATCTCCACGACCTTGAAGATAGGGATATTTCCATCTTGTTCTTCTTGTTCTCCGTCGTCACACTCTTGGCAGAGTGGTCGTGGTCCTCATGGTACAGGGGTGGTGGCAAGCTTCACAATTCGTCACCATTTCCATCTTGTAGTTACGCGTAGATTTTGGTGGTTCTACCCGGATCTATGCGTGCTTATATGGGTCCCATGGCAGGGAATGCACAAGGACTGAAACAGCTTGCTTTTTTGAACTCGTTCATGAGGTGACCAACAAAGTTTTTGGGCAGTATCCTTTTGCAGAGGTAGTCATACTCGAGAATTTTAATGCTCATTACGCTGAGTGGTTGGGTTCCCCGAGAACTGATCTGTCAGGGACTACTGCCTACGAATTTGCTCTCACCAGTGGATTCACTCAGGTGATTACGGAAGTAACCCGAATACCGGATAGAGTGGATCATGAGTCTTCTTTGCTGGATCTTCTGCTGACCATACACCCGGAGAACTACCAGATCTCCATCAGTGCTCCACTGGGAACCTCTGATCATTGTCTGGTATCTTTGGTGGTGCCCCTTCCTATTCCCGATCGGACTCGTCCCGCTGGACGACGCAAGGTGTGGTGATACAGGTCAGCAGATTGGGATGGACTCCGTGAATTCTATGCATCCTACCCATGGAGGCAGTTATGTTTCTCGTCGGAAGCTTCTGATCCGAGCACAGACTGGGTCGCCGATGTAGTACTGCAGCGAATAACATGTTTAATTCCAAACTCAACTGTACCTATCGGTGGTACGAGTAAACCACAGTGGTTCAATAAGCACAGCAGTGAAGCTGTAAAGCTAAAGAAACAGGCTTATACAGCCTAGACTGCAGCGCAGGCTCGTCAGGCTCCAAGTTCCTCTGACCTGAAAAAGTGATACAATGCCGCCCCCAGGTCCCTCAAAAAACAGCTCGCAAGAACAAAATTCGATCACATCGGCAGAATTGGTGAGCGCCTCTCTAGCTACTCTTCTGGGACTAGAGCTTTTTAGGCCCTCACCAAAGCTGTCCAAGGAAACTTTTGTCGGGCTTCTCTTCCACCTCTGCGCACAGTGGACGACCGTCTGGTACACGCCGCCAAAGATAAAGTCAATCTTCTGGATGAAATCTTTGCGGCCAAATCAACTCTTGAGACATAGGAGAAACTCCACCTACAATCCCTGAGTGTGAGTCTAGAATGTCGGAGGTGCGCTTTACTCAAAAAGCAGTCCGATGTGCTCTCCTCTCCCTCGACGTCAAAAAGTCTTCTGGCCCTGATGGCAATCCTGCCATTGTGCTGCAGCTGTTGCTGTTTAGCTGAGCTGTCCCCAGCCAGTCCTTGCCCGACTTTTCACTCTCTCTTACTACAATGGTTGTGTCCTCGCTTCATGTAAGATTGCCCATGTACACCTTGCCCCCAAAAAAGGGGACGTAACAAACACGTCGAATAGGCCTATAACAGTAACCTTTTTGCTCTCAATGGTGATGGAGCGTATTATCAACACGCAGCTCTTGTGTTACCTCGAAGATTCCCAGCTGCTAAACGATCGGCAATACGGCTTCCGCCACGGTCGCTCAGTTCGGGATCTCTTGGTTTATCGAATCCACCGTTGGGCTGAAACCATTGAGAGCAAAGGGGAAGCACTGGCAGTTAGTCTAGAATTCTAGATATTGCTAAGGCCTTCGACCGGGTCTGGCACAGGGCTTTTCTATCGGAGCGGCCATCGTTTGGGATACCCGAAGGGCCTTGCACCTGGATATCCAGCTTTTTTGATGAGCGCAGCATTCAAGTCGTTGTCGACGGTTGTTGCTCAAGTTTCAAGCCCATCAACGCTGGTGTGCCCCAGGGTTGTGTGCTATCGCCAACGTTGTTCTTCTTACATATCAATGATATGTTGTCTATTCGCAACATTCATTCCAATGCGGATGATAGCACAGGCGATGCGCAGTACTCTGGTCGTGCAAACTTCCCTCTATAATTTATGGAGGAAAGTTGGGTTAGATTTGTATCTGAAGTAGAGTATTCTTTAGAGTGAGTCTCTGAATGGGGGAGACAAAACCTTGTCCATTTCAACCCCAAGAAGACATAGGTCTACGTATTCTCTGCCAAAAAAACTCCATTCGAGCAATCGCTTCAGTTCCAAAGAACTCCCCTTACCACCACCAAGAGTATTGGGATCCTCAGTGTTGACATCGCGAACGATGTTCAGGGGCCATCTTGAAGGTAAGGCAAAACTCGCCTCTAAGAAGCTGGGAATGTTAAACGGGTCCAAGCAGTATTTCAACGCTTTGTGCTTTGTAAAAGCCAGGTGAGCCCGCATATGGAGTACTGCTCACACTTTTGGGCTGGAGCACCTGGCTACCAACTCGATCCCCTAGACTGTATTCAACGTCGAGCCATTCACGTTGTTGATGATTCCACACTTACAGATGGTCTAGATAGGCTTGGCCTTATGAGAGACTTCGCTTCTCTCTATATATTCTACTGACTGTATAACGGGGAGTATTCGGAAGAACTGTGTAGAATGGTGTATTCGTCCTCTTTCTACCATCGAACCGCTCGCCATGTGTTGGGATTTCACCCCCACTTCCTTAAGCCGCTTCGCTCATATACGCAACCGTTCTGTAGAACCTTTTTCAAAAAGGGTCTCATAAAATTTCTTCGAGGCTGGCAGCGGGTTGATGAAATCTCTAGTGTTGCAAATGTCCATAAGCGACAGTAACTGCTTTCCATCAGGTGGGCCGTCAGCCTGTCTGCTGTACTCCAGCTATAAAAAAAAGGTCGAAATTTCCAGAATGGAAGCGGGCAAACCAATAACAAGTGATGCGTTCATTGTAGTGTTCGCTCATAAAGGTCGTTGATGTTGCTTGTTGCTCTTGCCGCGTTGCTGCCACGACGGTACTCTTATTCCATATGTACTCCAATTTTTAACTATCTATGATGACGAAAAAGATTCAAATGCGAAGAAAACATAACACTTATCAATAAATAAATGACTAATTTTTAAAAAAGAATTTCGTGTTTTCAAAGTAAAATTAATTTGAAATTATAATATATCTTAGCCAAACAAAAATATTTATTTTAAATGGCCAGTACTGCAGAATGTACCTAATATTTAGCGGTCACCATTTTGCTTATGAAAGCTATCGAGGGCTATTTTCTGAAAAACACACCCATTAATAAGGTAGCTAAATGTATTTTGTGAAATGTATTTTGCAACCATAAGTATTTGAAATACTAATTACAAAATACCTCAGCGTCAGGTATTTGAAATACTAATTACAAATTACATTTTTAAGAAGTAATTGAAATACAAATACAAAATACGTATTTGTATTTCAATTACGTATTTCAATTACAAGTATTTCAAATACTGCCCAACCCTGCCGTGGAGAAAGTGTAACTTTATGCTCATATTCATTCTAAAAATCTTAAGAACCAAAGCCAATTCAGTACTTCCATTTATACATAGTCTAGCCATAAATACTGTTACAATTAAAAAGAAACAATCATTGTTCACTGTCATTTTTATATGATTGTTTATTGTGTTTTCTCATTTTGGCGCCAATACATTGTACAACATTTTGCGATATTAAAATTACACAAAGTAGGTATGGGGCCAAATGCAATTTTTAAAACTCTCCATATGCTTGGTATTAGTCAAATGTTTGTGTACCGGGCTGTTAATAGGTACAACGAGACCTCCTCTGTTTGTGACAGAAAAAGATCTGGCCGTCTACGTAGTGTTCATACAAAAAAGGTGGTCAAAGCAGTAAGGGAAAGAATTCGAAGAAATCCTGTCCGAAAGCAAAAGATTTTATCTCGGGAGATGAAGATATCACCTAGAACCTTGCGTATTTTAAAAGATCACTTAGGATTTGCAGCCTATAAAACACGGACTGGTCATTTCTTAACTCATAATTTAAAAAAGAATAGGGTGGTAAAATCGAAACAACTACTGAAGTTGTACACAAAGGGAGGTCACAGAAAAATTTTGTTTAAGGATGAGAACATTTTTACAATTGAGCAACATTTTAACAAACAAAATGACCATATTTATGCTCAAAGCTCTAAGGAAGCTTCTCAATTAGTCGACAGAGTGCAATGTGGTCATTATCCATCTTCAGAAATGGTTTGGTGGGGTGTTAGCTATGAAGGAGTGACTGAGCTATATTTTTGTGAAAAAGGTATCAAAACATCGGCACAAGTGTATCAAGATACCATTCCTGAGAAGGTAGTTAAGCCCCTTAACAACACCATGTTCAATAACCAAGAATGGTCCTTCCAGCAAGACTCGGCGCCGGGTCATAAAGCTCGGTCCACGCAGTCTTGGTTGGAAACGAACGTTTCGGACTTCATCAGAGCTGAAGACTGGCCGTCGTCTAGTCCCGATCTTAATCCGCTGGATTATGATTTATGGTCAGTTTTGGAGAGTATGGCTCGCTCTAAACGCCATGATAATTTGGAGTCCCTAAAACAATCTATACGATTGGCAGTGAAGAATTTTCCCATGGAAAGAGTGTGTGCTTCTATTAATAACTGGCCTCAACATTTAATGGACTGTATTACAGCCAATGGAGACCACTTCAAATAAGCTTTTTATATTTTAAATTGTTTTATATTTATGTATTAGGTTGGGGAAAAAGTTTCTTCGCATTTTATATAAAAATTCAAAAGGTTTTTTTATAAAGTTTATTTACATTTGACTAAAGTATGTAGGTGCCATTTTGTTGGATAACTTTTTGCCATCTTGTAGGTAGGGACATGATCTCATTGATATAAAAATTTTGGGGCTTCTGATCAAAAAACTGCGACAAGTGGTTTTGGCAGTTCTCTCGTGATGTTAACCTGACACTGCCTAAGGAATTCTGCAGAGACCGAAACAGGTGAAAATCTGAAGGTGCAAGGTCAGGACTATACGGCGGATGCATTAACACCTCCCAGCCAAACTCTCGTAATTTTTGCTGAGTGGCTAAACATGTGTGAGGTCTAACGTTATCATGGTGAAAAACCACACCCCTTTCGTTGATTAATTCCGGCCGCTTTCTCTCAACTTTTTGCTTTAATCTCATCAGTTATTCGCAGTACAGTTCAGAATCGATGGTGCTGCCTGGCGGTAACAGCTCATAATGAATAATGCCCTTCCAATCCCACCATACACATAGCATCACCTTGTTGCGAGTTAACCCGGGTTTCGCCACAGTCTGTGAAGCCTGACCAGCTTTGGACCACGATCTTTTTCGCACGTTCTTGTCGTACGTGATCCACTTTTCATCACCAGTTATCAGCTTCTTCAAAAATGGTTCGGTTTCATTACGTCGTAATAAAGAATCACAAATGAGTATACGGTTCATTAGGTTTCTTTCATTGAGCTCATGAGGCACCCAAATATTGAGCTTTTTTGTGTACCCAGCTTTTTTCAAATGCGCCAAAACTGTTTTGTGGTCAATTCCCAGTTCTCCAGGTACATCGTAACTATTAATATGCCGATCTTGCTCCACTTTTTCAAAAATTGCATCAATTTTGTCCGTAAGAGGGCGACCAGAGCGACGTGCATCTTTGATACCAACATTTCCGGATTGAAAACGCTTAAACCAAATTTGCGCTACTCTCGCAGATACTGCATTAGGGTCATAAACATCAAAAAAAATTTTCGCGGCTTGTGTTGCATTTTTACCTTTTTTGTAGTAAAATTTTTAAATTTATCGAATGTCTTCATTAGATTCACTCATTTTAACAATAAGAAAAACAAGTGAAAATCAAACATTTTCCTAATTTGAATTTGGAATTACATACATACATACATACATAACTTCACGCCAGTTCCCTCGTGGGGTAGGCACGAACATTTGGAATTGTCTTGAATTGTTAATTATACCAAAACCAGGCAATTACAAATGGTATAAGCCAAAGAGATCATATTACAAGTTCATACATACTATATGCGAAAAGACTTTTTCCCCAACCTATTATTAAACTAACATACTGTAAAACTTATAAATGTTATTTGCAGTAGAAAAAAAATTCTTTGTTACAATATTTATGGCAAGACTAGGTATATTTTCAAATTGTGTACTGGAAATTATAAAAAGCTACAGACATACTTAGGCCAACGATTATTTTTTTAAATTTTGTTGACCTGTGTAATTAAACTTGTTTAATGTTTTCTGCCATAAGTAAAAGTTAAAACATTGTTTCAATACTACTGTTATTGCACAATATACTTTGGTCAAGTGTTATACAAAATTTACAAGGTATAACAATTGATAAGCAATTAAAATTTTGCCCTATAATGGGGTAATAGATGTGCAAGAAGTAAGTTTGTGTGCTTACTGGCTTGCAGATCTTTTTTACCCTTCTGTTACAGAAAGTACTTAAATGTTCAGAAGCAATAAAAGTTGGTGATCCAAAAGTACACACACTTGTAAATATGTCTATTATCATACCCCTTATTATGTATATCTGTTGCTACAGCAAGAATTGCAAATAAATTATGTTTTCAGGTATCGAGGTCAGACCCATTACCAAAAACAATCTGCAAGAACTGTTTAGAGAGATTGGAAGATCAGCACAGACTTGTAATGGTAATGGAAGCAGCTGCAAGTGTATTAAAAGGGCAAAGATCAGGCAAAGCACAAATAAAAATAAAGTAAACCACACATCAGCATATTTTTCATTATAAACACTTGTGTAATCATTACCAATTCATGCTATGAATATATGTAGGTAAATAATATTACATTGTTAGTTATACATTATAATGACAGGAATCCTTAACAGCGCATGTGGTTAATTTTGTAATATGTCATAAAATACTACATAAATTTCTAATTCTTAAAATGTATCTATATCTATAATTCCATGGACACAATACCTATATTGTTGAATCTATTTAAGTATTTACAAATTTGCACTATTTTTTTATAAAATTTAAGTGTATAATGTAATCTTATTTTGCCAATCCAATAAATATAATGTCATTCCTTAATCAAAACGTATAATTGAAGACCAAGGTATTTCATTCAGAAATTGTCCTAAACTTGCACAACACTTATGAATAGATACTTTAGATTATATGCCTGCAAAAATAGAACTAAATGCTGTTATTGAGTAAATACATTAAAGCTGAAATTGTATGGTTCAATATTGTTTTTAAATTCAGATTAGTCAACCAAAGTTATTCATATAAACATAAAGTCAAATAATTGCTGTCATAGTATTATTTAATTTCTGCACCTTATATCCCAATTTCTTAAATGTAATTAAGCTGAAATGAAAAGTAATACTATCATATACCTCTATATATTTTGTTTATTATATACTATAATAATTACAAAATAAAAGCCTGATTTAAGGATTGAAACTTCCAAATTGTTAACGAGAAATCAATGTAAAATTATGTGACTTTGTAACCATTTGATTTATTTTAAGTTAATTACTTTCTGTATACACACAAATACCTCATAAAATTGATATGGAGGGTGAGTTTTTTCTCACACTGCTTTTCGTGTACCACATGTCTTTATCATGCATGCATCACAATTTATTCAGTCATTTTTGTTTTCAATACATATATTTACAATTTTGTACTATTGTTTTAGTATTAATACATAAGTAATGTAAGGTTTTGGAATAAATGTGTATAATTTTTGTTACCTAAACAGAATTGAATTAATGAAATGCAACAACCCTTTGGTAATAAGATGCCTTAGAACGTAACTGTTTTTGGGACTTCTCATAGATTAATACAACATAGCAGAATTAATAAAAATTTCATGCTATTTGCAGGAAAATAATATTTGAAATATGTTTTATAACATTATATAATGCACAATAAAAGACTGTATGTATGTAGGTAGATATATATATATATATATATATATATATATATATATATATATATATATATATATATATATATATATATATATATATATATATTATCAACTAAATAAATTGATTGTTATTGCCTTTCAATTTTGTTGATGTTATTCAAAATTACATTCTTAAGTGTCAAATCGGGCTTTTTATTTTGTGATTATTATAAGCTTTCATATTTTAAACAAATGTCCTCTTCTGAGAGTATTATATTATCTATTATTTATTAATATTATCTTATTATTGTAAGTTATTTTTTAATACTATTATACATAATAGTATAATATCATTATATAAATGTATGTCTTTGTAGAACACGGGCCATAAAAATGGCCCGGACATTTGGAAGGTTTGCGTGGGGCCATGGGAAAGCCAACACGTAGAGGCCTTTTGACAAATTTAATGTAAATGTGGCGTGTCACTGACCGGCGATTATCCCCGTCTACACCATACAATAATGCACTCAAGGACAAGCCTCGGCCAGTGTAGGACTATTGTGGGAAATGAGGACAAAAAGTACCGGGCTATTTAGGTGAACTGCTCGTGGTACTAGGGGTCTGGGAATATGGGCATTATTGCGTCTGCCCGTCGCAATGTTCAGGGAACATGGAAAAATGGGCAGACGGTGACTCGCCACTCCCTGCATGGACCCCAAAAAATGCCATAGAAGACAGGGGCAACATGGGTGTGAGTGGCTAAGGGGTGTAGAGAGGTGGGCTGCAGTTTCACCGAAGCTGCTTCTGACGTGATGCCATTTATCACTTCCACCCCTGAAGCTTGAGTCTTAGCTCTAGCGATCTCCACTCCGGGCCGGCTGGCTAAGGCAAGCACGGCCCCCGGAGTCAGGTACGTGGTGTCGCTACTCACCTAAGGCTTCGCCACAAAGCCCCCTTGCGGGTATCATTATTATTATTATCTTGTATGTCTCTAAGACTACGGACCATAAAAATGGTTCAGACTTTAGGAGGGCTTGCATGGGGCCATGGGAAGGCCCACATGTAGAGGACCCTTGACAAATTTAATCTAAATGTGGCATGACACTCATCTACGATTATCATTGTGTACATCATATAAAAATGCACCCGAGGACAAGCCCTGGCCAGTATAAGACTATTATATTTAGAAATAGGAACAAAAGATACCGGGCTATCGTAATGTTCGGGGAACATGGTTAAAATGAGCAGACAGTGATTGACCACTCCCTGCATGAGCCTCTAAAAAATACCGTACAAGATTGCCGAAGGGCAACATGGGTGTGGAGAGGTAGGCTGCAGTTTCACCAAAGCAACTTCGATGTTAGGCCATTTATCTTACTTCCACTCCTGGAGCTTATTATTATTAGTTAGTTAATATACCTAGGTATCTATTCAAATATAGTGCAGCTTTTGAATTTTTTACATGAGAAATATTGACTTGGCAAAAAAGGTTTATAAAAAATAAGTAAATTCTAGTGGTAGTTTTTAAATTTAAATACTTGTAAAATAATTTTACTCACATAATAAAAGTAAACTATGTTTAGCTTTATTCAGAGGTTTTATTAAATGTTCCATAATAGTATCACAATGATATTATTATCAAAATTTATGTTATTACAAATCAATTGTGGACAATTAATTTGGTTTAAAATATACCTAAATTTTCACACCATTATACCTTAGAACCACATATATACCTAAGATGTCCTTTGATTATATTTATGATCATTACACCCCTTATGATTCTTCATCAATGATTAAGTATCTTATATTGAAGACAAAATCCTCTTCGCATGCTCTTCGCAGATGATATTGTCCTGGTGGATGAAGATGGGGTAGCACTTCAAAACAAACTAGACAGGTGGCGGCAAGCGCTAGAGGGCGTTGGATTAAAAACCAGCAGAACCAAAACCGAATACCTGTTTTGTGACTTCGGCGGGACCTCTAGTGCTGTGCCTCTTAAACTACAATCAGTCACACTACCATGTAATCCCGAATTCAGATACCTTGGTTCACTATTGCAGAGTAATTGTGATATAGAGAGGGATGTAAGGAGAAGAATAAATGTAGCATGGCTGAAGTGGAGACACGTAACCGATGTGACGTGCGACAAACTAATGCCACTGAAACTAAAAGGTCAAATATATAAATCTGTCATACGACCAGTTATGCTATACGGGTCGGAATTTTGGGCCACTAAAGTGATAAACTACAAACGTCTCCACTCAGCTGAGATGAGAATGTTGAGATGGATGTGTGGTGTTACAAGAATGGATAAGGTAAGAAATGAGTACGTAAGGGGATCTTTGGAAGTTGCACCTGTGATTGAAAAATTGAGAGGAAGAAGATTAAGTTGGTATGGGTATATAATGAGGAGGGATGAAAGTCACGTGACAAAAAGAATGTTAAAGTACAAGATGGATGGTTACAAATTTAAAGGTAGACCAAAAAAAGATGGATGGATTGTGTGAAGGATGATATGATGATATGCGGTGTGACAGAAGAGGTATGACAGAATAGAGGAGTGTAGAAGGAAAAGACATATGGTGAAAGAAAAAAGAGATTGAAGACAAAATCCTAAAAGGTGTTTTATGCTGGTAAGCCAAGTTTAACGCAAACAGGGTCATATGGTCATATGTATGGGACTATTGTCTAGGCATGCTACCTCATCAGGACATTACCGTAGATATAGACCCAAGAAATGCTGACTTGATTTTATGAGGGATTATGTGTGCTTGTCACAATTAACTGAAAAACTTGAAAAGATACTGAGTTCTGATTTGTATACTTTGAAAGCATCGGAGATCTGCGTGAATTTTTACATGAGGTTATCTTGAAAGTTAGAAGCTTGGAAAATTTAGGGAACGATCATTTTAAAACTTGATGAAAGCGGTCGCCTGCGCGGGGCGAGCGTACCGTGGAGTGCGTGGAGTCTGTGGACTCATGCACTGTAGATTATACACTGCAAAAGTGATATGTCACAATGTTTGTACCTAGAAAACTTTATTAGAATTCATACTTTATTTCAAAATTTATTAATACTAGGTAGTTAAATAAATAAACAAATGGTAAAGAATAAAAAAAGAAACTTTTTGGTACATTTAAACAATTAAGTATGCACTTTAGTGTCTATGAGTGCCACTTCAGTAAAAGTGTAGTAATTAATGAATAACTCAATTTCCTTCGTATATTTTCAATTTTGTTAGATGATAACAACAAATTTCTCAATACGCAACATATAGTTTTTTTATAACTATCTAATGTATACAAAGAGTGTAAATAAAAATTACAATGATACCCGCCCGCTTCGCGTGCCGCAAAACCGTTCTTAGCTGACCTCTACTTGGAAGAAGAAAGGTCGAAAGGAAGGTCCATGCCAAATTTCAAGTCTATAGGTATTATAGTTGCTGAAATATCATGATGAGTATACGTGGATTTCAATTATATATGTATATATATATATATATATATATATATATATATATATATATATGTGTGTGTGTGTAGAATAAATCCAAACAAATCATAATGAAATAATACGTCATTTCAAAAATACCTGATGGTTCACTTTGCGTAGTCGGATAAATTGTGCATTTCATAAAACAACTTATGGGAATTAAAATAATTTCATTGTCTGTAAATATTTCTTAGGATTACATAAATACTGTAGTTTGTCTTATCTGCGTAGGCACAAATTGTTACTCTATGAAATTCGCCTGAAAATGACCGCAGCGATGAGGCGTTAAAATGAATAAAATTTAATTAAAATAAGATGTTTTATCGACAATACAACAAACTTACCTGTGAAAAGTCACCCCTTGATACTCGAGTTTATTGAGTGGCTTAAACAGGACTTTAGTAAAAAAGAAGGTATTTTTTGAATAGTTAGTTTCACCCAAACACAAAGTATCGCTACAGCCCGGCGCAGTCATATATAGCGTATCATCTATGGCGCAGACTAAACGAGTCATAGTCCATGGACCATAACGAGTGCTCAAATATGCTAGTTACGGATAACTTCTCTAGTACGTAGTACGTTATACCCATTGAGATATAGCATGTCATGATCTAAGGCTATACCTCAATGATTACTTAGACGTGTACTAGCAGAAGGTGATGTCAGGAGCCTTAAGAACAGACGAGCTTGCATGACAAGAGTTATGAATGTCAAAGAGGCAAGTGAGGTGTGTAAGAATAAGCCTAAATGGCACTCTGTTGTTCGTGCCTACCCCGCAAGGGAACTGGCGTGAAGTTATGTATGTATGTATGTATTACTTAGACGTTTATATGATCTAAGGTTATACCTCAATGATTACTTACAGAAAATTCTAATCTTTTTTATTGTAATTATTTAGGCAACTTATTCATGTAGGTAAATAAAGAAAACTAATGTTATTGAATTCATTATTATTAATTAACTTACAAAATATTAACAAGTACCAAAAACATCTAAACTGAAATGAACTAATTTATTGCACATTGCCACTATTTAGAAGTTTTTCAATCCGGGTTGCGTTCTTGTGAATTAGTATTTTCAAATCGCATATTTTGTCAGCTTTTTCTTCGATTTCAATTTCCAATTGTTTTAGTTTTGCGTGTAACGGTTGCAATGAGTCTTCATTTAACCTGCGGCAAGGAATATTACAATTACAAATATTTAACATTACAAATTATTTTTAATACTTGAATCTGAGTGGGCGATACTGAAAAAGTGTTTTAAACAATCATTTATTGAGGTGGGATTAAAATTGTTAAATTTGATTTTCAAAAGTAAACTTACGTTTTTTCCTTCGAAATCTCTTTGGAAACGTCATCATATATATTTTTCCATTGTTGCAGCTCTTGTCGCATTACTTCGACGTCTTCTTGTATGTGATCAAGCAGTTTTCCTAGAGGATTTGCTACCCGCGAAAGTGTTTGGATATTGAACTTTAACTGGTCAATCTCCTGATGTTGGGCTTCTTTTGCTTTTTGAACTCCAAACTGCCACTCCTAAAACATGTAGAACGCAGATTTACCAATAACATCGTACCTATATGTTTCTACATTTGTTATTACGCACGTACATACTTACAATTTCTGTTTTCCCACTAACTTCAGATAATTCCCTTTGTGAGTCAAGTATTTGCTGTACTAAGTGGCCGTGTTCATTTTGCAATAGGTACGAATCGTTTTGTGTATCATTCGCAGAATGTGATTCGCTCTCCTGTGGTTCAACGATGATTAAACTCCCTTCCTCTTCCTGAAATATTAAAAGTTATAACAATTTCTTAGATTGTGCTACAATATTTTCTATATAATTCTAGCCATGCTGACCTCATCATGTCCAGTATTTTCAGTAATAATGTGGACTTTTCCTAAAAGAACGTTCTCCGTTTCAGATACCAAATTATCAAGTTTCTCTCTTAAGCGCGGAGCACCAGGTCTAGACGACGAAGGTCTTACGCTCAAAGGTCGGGTTATGGTTGTATTATTTTGCGTAATCGGTGTAGTATTGGTTAATTGCAATGGTAAATGTTTTATGGGTTCATCAATTTGTTGAATCTGCGGTACTTGGTTATCATTAGCATGATTTTCGTCTGGATCTAAATTACTTTGTTCAATTTCATTTTTTTTTATTTGTAATTGATTATTTTCCAAAGAAATATCATCACTTTTGAGAACATTCTCATTTTTATCAGTGTTTATTCCTGTAGTATTATTTTCAAGTTCCTTAATATCATTAGTAGATGAACTCAAATTTAAATCACCGTCGGCTAAAGTGTAAGAAGAATTCAGTTTTCCTGTTTCATTTCTATCATTATTTAATTCTGAAGGTGACTCATTCCTTATGTCTTGATTTGGTATAACCTGTTCATTTTCTTCAAGGACTTCCTTATCGTGAGATAATGGTTCGTTAAACTTCTCTGTAACAAGTGGTTCTAAGTCTTTTTTATGACTGTTCAGATTTTCTGTGTTTTTGGAACTTGTCTTACTTTTTTCTATTAAGCTTACTTTTGTTCCAGATTTAGATTGCAGCGAGACCGAATCTTTAAGAGTATTCGTCTTAGACGGCTGCACTTTTGGCTGTTTAACTTGTCCGTTTTCTTTTTTTCTAATTTTGATCTCAGTAATTTTGTCCTTTTCATTTTTTGTTGCTGACTTTTCGGTAGTACCCTTTCTACTTGATAATTTTTCGCTGCTTTTTGAGACCAGTGGATTAGAAACATTTTTCTTTGTGCTTTTGGTGCTAATTTTCTTTTGTGTTTGTGCGTCTTGAAGTGAATTCGAAATGCCTTTAATCTTTTTAACAGCTTCGTCAGATGATAGTTTTTTATCAAGCGCTAAAGCCAAACACTGTAATAGCTCGTTAGTTTTTTCTGGTTCTTGCCCGGCAACAATTTTTGATGATTTTACTGATAAAGTCTTTCCTGTAGTTAAACCTGTTTAAAAAAGTAAATAGTCAACTAGTTTCAGACTTTTATAGATGCGATTAACTTTAGGGCACGTTTGATAAATATATGTACATTTATTTAAAGAATTGGCAGACAAACACACACATTCCCAAGCTAAGTAAGTGTTATGCTTGTGTTATGAGTTTACCCATAACACAAGCATAACACTTACTTAGTGTAACGTTATGTACATTTTATTATCATACAGTAACTAAAACTTACTTACTGTATCTTAATACAACGGATCATTTTTGAGCCAATCCCAACCACCCAGATTTCAGTAAATAATGGAAATTTCGTTTAAGAATTTACGATACCAGGAACCGAGATCGTGTTTCTACGTTCCAGTGAAGTATGCCGTCAAAGGCTTAGCCCACTCAACCACATTGCCTTTGGTGGACATTGAGAGAGCCCTATTTCTAGTAGTAAATGTACGCTGATAATGATTTTTATTATTCGATGTTGACAGCTAATCGTAATCTACTGCTGGACTTAGGCTTCCTCTAAGTTAATGCTACATAATTATGTATTCATGAAGTGTATCGACAACTTTGTGTAGGTCACCGGATTACCGCGTCAGAAGGCGTGCCGCATTACGTTTACCTGGGCAACTACTCCAACTCTTGTAGACAAGTGGCATTAGCGCTAAACGAATAAAATTAAAATGTATGGGAATGACATAATACTTAGAGTAACGATATGTCATTACCATACATTCCCACACACGCAACCCCTTCCACATTTAACATAGATTTTTACAACATTCGGGGACTTCATTCAAACTTAAATGCCGTTCACCACCACCTCGAGACGGTAAAGCCGGCCCTTCTCTTCCTAATGGAAACTCAGATATCACCACCTACCGATACATCTTGCATTGAATATCCCAGCTACAATATGGAACACGCATTCATGTCTAAATGTATGTACGTTAAGAGTGATATCTATTGTCGCCGATTAGGCAGTCTCGAAGACAGGGACCTGTCAATTCTCTGGGTACGTGTAGACTACGGTGAACACAAGCGCTTCTACGCGTGTCTCTACAAGTCTCATAGCGGAGACTCTGAAGCCGAAAGATTATTTGGACACGTGCAAAAAACCACAGACAGCCTTCTACAGCAGTGCCCCTCCGCAGAGGTCATTTTCCTTGTTGACTTCAACGCTCACCGCAGAGTGGTTGGAGTCGCGCACCATCGACCACACAGAAATGTGCTGCAAGCTTTGCCCTAGCGTAGGTTCACCCAGTTGGTATCACATCCAACCAGGATACCAAATATTAAGACTTATACACCTCTGCCGGATCTCCTACTGACTACTCACCCGGCGAGTTACCAGGTGTCCGTCGGGGCCTCTTTGGGTTCCTCCAATCACTGCTCGGTACACTTGTGGTCCCTGTAGTGATAAATGACCGCCCGTATGCTTCCGAATCGGCTTCAACACTAACGTGTCTATTTTTGCTTTCTTATTCTGCGGGTGTAGTCCCAGTTTCGTGGAAGGTATCCATATCCACCCTATTCCCGAGAAGGGAAACCGTACAGACCCGTCCAATTTCAGGCCTATTGCAATAACTTCCTTACTTTCCAAGGTGATGGATCGCGTTATAACAACGCGTCTTCTCGGGTACTTAGAAGATAACTAATACGGTTTTCGTTATGGACGGACTGCTGGTGATCTTCTGGTGTACCTGACTCACTAATGGGCAGCCGTCATTGAGATTAAGGGGGAAGCATTGACAGTAAGCCTGGACATTGCAAAAGTCTTTGATCGGCATAAGGCACTTCAATCGAAGCTCCCCAGTTACGGACACCCCGAGAGATTGTGTGCATGGGTGGCCAGCTTTTTATTTGGGCGGAGCATCAAGGTCCTTATTGACGGCGTATGCTCGGGGACGAGGCCCATTAATGGTGGCGTACCCCAAGGTTTAGTATTGTCACCCATGCTGTTTATTCTGAATATAAATGATATGTTTAAAACCAGTAACATTCATTGTTATGAAGATGACAGCACGGGCGATGCTTTTTACACTGGTCTCGCAAACATTCCTCGTGCAGAAGTTGAGGAAAACAGAATCCGACTTGTGACTGAAATCGAGATCTTCTTGGAGGAGGTCTCGGAATGGGGAAGACGAAATCTTATCCTTTTCAATCCCAAGAAGACGAGTCTGCGCGTTAAACTGCAAAAAAAAAAGCCCCATTCTTGTTAGCACCGCAGTTCCACGGCACTCCCTTTAAGATCTCGGATACTATAGGGATCCTGGGTGTCGACATTTCGAGCGAGGTGCAGTTTAGGGGTCACTTGGAAAGCAAATCGAAAATCGTTTCAAAAAAGCTTGAGGTGCTCAACAGAGCTAAGCGGTACTTCACACCGGGCCATAGGCTATTATTATATAAAGCTCAAGTCCGTCCACTTGTGGAGTACTGATCTCATCTTTAGGTTGGTGCACCTCAGTATCAGCTGCTCCAACTTGATTCCTCACATCGCCGAACGGTCCAGATTGTCGACGATCCCGAAATTCCAGACGGTTTGGAGTCTTTCAGCAATAGAAGAGACGTTGGTGCTCTAAGTGTGTTCTACCGTCTGTACAACGGGGTGCTCTGATGAGCTATTTTATTTGGCGCCTACGTCGCCATTCTATCATCTCACTACTCGCCGGCATTTGGGAGTTCATCCACACTTCTTAGACACTTGGAAGACCTCAACAGTACGTAGCGGACGCTCATTCATGCCATGTGTCTAAGTTATGAAATGAACTTCCCTCCCGCGGTTTTCCCAGAGCACTACAATATGGGGCTCTTCAAAAAAGGGCTTGAACAGATACTTAAAGTCGCAACGAGGTAGACAACGCATCGACTCCCTTAGTGTTGCAGATGTCCATGGGCGACGGTAGCCACCTACCACCAGGTAGTCTGTTTGCCAGTTTGCCTACAAGCAAACATAAAAAAAACAACAATTTCTATTATATTCGTTTAGCGCTAATACCACTAGTCTGTATGGCCAGGACTCGTCTACTCTATTGGCCACGATGATGATTATTATAACATTATTGCTAAGAAAAGTTGAGAAAGTAGGTAGTGACTTACTTAAAACAGATATGACCTTATTTAGGAACACTATTTTGCTTTCTCTGTCCTTTACGTTGTCGGATATTAATTCGTTTTCATCGAATAAACCATCGAAAAAGCTGGTTGTTTTCAAAACCTACAAATGTGCAATTGTAAACGTGATATGAACAATAGACAAGAAAATTTAAAAAAAAATCTATAATATATATTTTAACAATAATCGAAACCGACTTTAAACTAAAAAGTAAAATAAAAATACATCTTGAAGTCGAAACGAAGTGAAACTATTTTGCGAATTAGGTGTTGTTTTTTATGTTTTACTTGGTACCGACTTCAAGATGTAGAAAATATTTTTTTTTGCTTTTCAGTTAGAAGTCGGTTTTGATTTTTGTTACATTATTTTTTGCATTTTAGTTACGCAAACACTTAAATAGCTTTAAAAAAAGGTTTATAAAATACATTGTAGGTGCCTATAATATTCTAGGGTTGCTCTCGATTTCCTTGGGATCCACTTATCAGACCCTGACTTGATGACAATGGTACCGCCTCAGGACTATACATACTCTTTCAAATAAATAAATAATGTAAATCGGCCCACAACTGGCAGAGAAATCGCGTAACAAAAATAATTTTCAAGGGTTTCTCTTGATGTCCCAGGGACTCATTAGATCCTGACATGTTGACAATGGGTTCACTTAGGGAGTATACTCCTTAAAAAAAATAATTGAATGTTAAACAGGCGTATAGATATAGGCCGTTTCACGCAAATGTGGCGATGGGTGTAATATGTGATTTTTGATGCGATATTGTTTTTATTTTACAATACACTAGGGCTACAGACCGTTCCACTTGCTTGCAGGCGTTACAATCGTATTCCCAATTAAAACGGTTATTCGACCCACCTCTTGGCATGGGTCATTGTGAGCGTTGAGTGATGGAAAATGATGACGTCATTAGTGACATTTTCGCCACGACCACAACGACCACGGTCGTCTTGTGGAACGGCTAACAGAGCATTTTGAGCTTTGTGAGCTACTAATGGAACGCGCTGTAGTTAATGTGACAATCGATAATGGCGTTGTTTTTAACGTTTTAAATAGGTAGTATTCGGCTAGTCAGTATCTTATAATATTATCGCAGGTGTGGCTCCAGCATAAAATTATCCCAGGTGAACTCATTATCACGGAAACTACCGTAATTTATCGGGATAATTAAAACCACACGAAAGATGTGAAAACTTCATCACGACGAGTAAAAGTTAATTTACATTATTTAGTTTTTATTATTATTTAGTTTACATTGATCCAGCTACTGACTTCAAATTCGAAGGAAAGCCAATGCTGGCTTCATACCGGCATCGAACAAATGGCTACTAGCTTTATGTAAACTGCAGGAAGTCAGTTCTCGGCGCTTGCATTGGCGCCGCGCCGTTCGAAGGCGGTAGATGGATAAATGTAAATCAGCTTGCGAATATAGCAGTTGACGCGTTAACTCTATCTCTCTCGCTCCCTTAGTCGAATTGAGCCGATTTTCCCCGAACAAGCACTACATGGCCGAGCGTGACGGCTCAATCTCATTCAATACCTACAATTTTTTTAACAAAAACAAAACAGACTAGGCACTAAAATCCAATAAAAAATATTTAACCGACTTCTTTCTACAAAATCTTGAAGTCAATGCCAAGTAAAACATAAAAAACAACAACAAATTTACAAAATATAGTAATTTTTATGTTTTACTTGACACCAATTTCTAAATGTTGTAGAAAGAAGTTGGTTAAATATTTATATTTTGGATTTCAGTGCGAAGTCGGTTTTGGTTTTGTTATTTTTTTTACTTTTTAGTTGAAATTACTTAAATAGCTTTAGAAATAATATATTAAGCACCTGTAAAAATTGTACAGCTGCCACGCGCCATCTCACTCATCGGTGTATATGCTCTACAACAAGACTACGTGTTGTTCTCGATTTTCTTACCACAAGTCAGATCCTGACCTGGTGACTATGGGACCATATCAGGAGTTTAAAAAAAATTCAAAATCGATCAAAAAATTTAGGCGTGGCGTTGGTTCTTTAATGAAAGTTATTCTCGATGTCCCCGGCTGGGATTTGATCCACTTATCAGACCATGACTTGGTGACCATGGGACTACCTTACACACTTAATAATAAAGTAGGTATTCAGGGCGTCTAAAGAAGTTTTCACTTCAAAAAGTATAAAAAGTATAGTAAGTTTTGACTCGGGATTTAAGCTAGCTCTGTGACGAGTTTATCGATCGAGGTTTCATAGCATTTGCCTAAAATTTTTTTGTTTAGAAGTTTAATAGTGGGATATTTTAAATCAATACCTACTCCACTTACTTACCGTTGTTATTATGTCGTGTAAAAATCTGAAAGGTGGCTTTTTTAATAACTTCTCACTTAATGGAGGTCGTTTCACATATTTACCCAGTGAATTCTGTGTTGCCTTTATTATATCCGATTCTATTTCTTTTTCCATGACACATTCTTATTTGGATATTACCGACGAATTTAAAACTTTAAAATATTCAACTAAGTAAGTTCGTTAATATTACTGAGCTTTTGCTCTATTGATGCTTTATTGAGTTTGTCACCGTTGTTTACAAAACGGGTTGCTATGGTTATGCTTAGTTTGTTTTATAATGCCTCTGCTCCATCTGCTTTAGTCTTACTACACTATAAGTATATAGCGTTAAAAAATAACGCAGTAATGATTAGTTATATTAGTGTAAAGGTAACGAATATACATGTGTTATCTGCCCATTTTTGACGTTATTAATAATGTCGCCTCTCATACAACGCTATATCTGCGTGACACGGTTATTAACATTACCTCAGGTGTGGTCGTGTCACACAAATATCGCACGGCTTGGGTTGCAATATGAAAAACAAAACAACTTAACAAACAAGCCGTGGTAGCTTATGCCGGTTCCTATATAATAGAAACTGGCTAATCATTCACTTTGTTCACCATCGGTAGAATTTTGGTAATGTTTGTATGGAGATTAATTCAAATTTTAAAAGATAGCAAG
Source organism: Dendrolimus kikuchii (assembly GCA_019925095.2). Lineage (NCBI taxonomy): Eukaryota > Metazoa > Arthropoda > Insecta > Lepidoptera > Lasiocampidae > Dendrolimus > Dendrolimus kikuchii. The sequence goes on from CM034405.1 coordinate 8,749,395, forward strand.
GCAAAAGAAGGGTCGGTTAAATATAGGGACCCGCAATTAGTAGTGAATGCACTCACATTCCAAATTGAAACGACGCAGTTTCGAAACTTAGCTGGAAAACCCATGCACCTTTTGGGTATAATTCTGATGCTCCAGCCGCTCCTGTAATAATATTAAACTTATCGACAGTGGCCGAATGCGTCTAATTTAAAGCGTTCAAAATAACTCCATTAACGAATAGTCACATTAGTATATATACATACCTTATCTTATCTATTGTTGGGGTGCGGATGAGTGATCTAGTTGTAAGCACCTTGCTTTATGCGGATGATGCCGTGCTTTTAGCCGAATCGCCATCAGAACTGCAAACACTAGTCACAATGATGAAAGATGACTGTCAGGCGAGAGGCTTACATTTGAATGCGAAGAAAACAAAGGTTATGGTGTTTGAAAGAGAAGAAACCAGAACGAATGCAAGGATAATGGTCGATGATGTTATGCTGGAGCAAGTGAATGAGTTTGTATATCTTGGATGTGCTTTTAGCAGGGATGGAAGGTACACCGCTGCTATAGAAAGAAGAGTGAATTTGGGGAATAGTTTGAATGGAGCGTTAGGTAAACTTCTAGGCGCTAAGAACCTCAGCCAGAAGGCCCAGCTCGCCGTACACAACGCGGTGCTGGTACCTACGCTCACGTATGGAAGCGAGAGTTGGGTATGGAAGAAAGAGCATGAAAGTAGAGTAAACGCGGTCGAGATGCGAGCACTGCGCAAAATCTGCGGAGTGACGCTCGCGGACCGCGTTCGTAATACCGAAGTAAGAAAGAGAGTTGATCTGAAAGAGAGTGTCGGGGTGAAGGTAAGGAAAGGAATGCTCCGGTGGTTCGGGCATGTGGAAAGAATGCATGATGAAAGAATGACTAAACAGATATACAATGCAAAAGTGGATGGATGCAGAAGTCGTGGAAGGCCACGACACACCTTCCATGATCAAATTGATCGTGTACTAGCGGAGGGTGATGTCAGGAGCCTTAAGAACAGACGAGCGTGCATGACAAGAGTTATGAATGTCAAAGAAGCAAGTGAGGTGTGTAAGAATGGGCCTAAATGGCGCTCTGTTGTTCGTGCCTACCCCGCAAGGGAACTGGCGTGAAGTTATGTATGTATGTATGTATCTTATCTATACTAATATTATAAAGCTGAAGAGTTTGTTTGTTTAAACGCGCTAATCTCAGGAACCGCTGGTCCGATTTGAAAAATTCTTTCAGTTTTGAATAGTACATTTATCGAGGAAGGCTATAGGCTATATTATATTAAAAAAAAATAGGAATCCTTACTAAAAGTCCAATAATGTAACCCAAGGTGTAAAAAATTTACCCGAAACAATCCTTACACGGCGTGCGCTGCGAAAACTATTAATTATAGAACAAAACAATGTACTACCACTTTGCAGAACATATAATTGTCTACAAAAAATATCGCGTAACCATATGTCAAACTATTGCAGTTATCTCACAATAAGCGTTTTCTTTTATTTTTTTAAATAATTAAAATGCCGTCGCTAATCTCAGGAACTACTGGCCTGATTTGAAAAATTCTTTCAGTTTTAGATAGCCCATTTATCGAGGAAGGCTATAGGCTATATATCATCTCAAAAAGACCAAACTAATTTTTTTAATTATTCCACGCGGACGAAGTCGCGGGCAGAAGCTAGTCTGTCAATATGCGACGTCATTAACTTTGACTACATTTCACTAGACTTCACTAGAGGCTGACAACTACCTTGTTCACGACCGCGATTTTTAGTATTCTACTTATAATCTTGAGGGACTGAATGTAGACCGTAGAATACAATACAAATAAGTTGTTTCTTTCATTGTATTAGATTATTTATCAATTTCTTCGTTGTACTAGCTTATAATTTATGTATGTAAATTAAAGTCAATTGAGTACATTTAATTGTGTGCATATCCGTCCAAAGTCAAAGTGAGAATCACAGGTTGAGTAGTACATTGTATGTGAGAATCTGAATCCGACCAAAGTCAGACTTCTCCTATTATATTAATGTACTCTGTAGTTAGACTGTCTCGTCGCTCCGACACTGTCCGCACGTATTTATATTTGAGCGATGACAGTGAGCCAAGTAGTGGTGGAGCAATCGATACTAAACTACCCTCTAATATTATCTACTCAATAATACAACTTACCAACAATATAGTACAACAATCTAATACTATATAATACAAAAATCTTATTGTTTACGGTTGGACATATTTAATTATATAGACAAACGCCCAATCTTATCAGCAGCTCTAAAAGCGATATCCATTATCTGTTTTTACATAGAATCACGGCCATGTATTGACCTCTTTAGTAACTTTGCTAAATTATACATAAATAAATTATACTATTTACATTTCTTTATTTTCTAGATGACAGCTCCTGTGGAAACTTGAACGAGCGTCTTTTTTACATTATGTATACAGTATTTAATAAAAATATGACGCTTACGCACGTATAAGGTCATAGCAGAGTCGGAGAAACTGATAGGGATGGACCTATCGATAAACGTTTCGTACGTATTCCCAGTGTTCGGCGGTTACTTCCGCACATGCATGTTTTAATAAACGTAACATCTTGTTTGCCGTAAAAGGGATCCCCCTTTTTGTGCCCATATTAGTTCTATAGCATTGTAATGGCAATGATACGGCGGAAGTCGATGAACCCAATGACCACATTCGGCAGTTATTTCGTCGGTAATATAACTTTTAGGGAGGCTTTTTTCGATTTTAAAGTATTCACTAATTGTACTTTTAATAAAGTATTATCCACATTTTCGCCATGACGTTGGAGCCAGTCAATTATTTCTTGTTTTTTATTGGCCTACGTCGGCATTTTATCAATTTGTCTGGAGTGATATGTAGCGTTGTCCATAATAATCATCGACGGTTCTTCCAGAGATTGCACCATTTCTTTAAACCATCCTTCGTAAATCTCCGCGTTCATTTCTTCGTGGTAGTCCACTGTTTTCTTAGATTTAAAGGTCAGTAAAGCATCTGACACGAATCCTTTCGTAGACCCTGCATGGCATAATATGATAAGGCGTTCACCTTTTCCCATTGGCACTGAACTAGTGGCAGCGGCGGTGTCGTCAGTCCAGTTCTTAGATACTGTGTGGTTTGCATTTAACCAAGTCTCCTCAGTGAAAATAACATTTGACCAATCTAATATCTTTTGGCTTCGATCAAAAATTCGCAGCGAGCCATAGCAAAGTCGTGGCGTTCCCTCAATATTTTACGTTTGTCCGATTTTTTATAAGAAAATCCAATTTCTTTCAAAACCAAACTTAATGACGATTTTTGGCCATGGAACAAATCACATTCACGTAAAGAAACAACAAGTTTTTTAAGTGTTTGAATTTCTTTGCGCAAGTAATATGACGGCGAATAGCGTCAGCGCCGAAGTTGTCAACCGATGTCACACGACGTGGTTGGCGTTTTTTCTTCGGCGTACGAAGTTTATTTTCCTGCATGCCGCTTGTACCGTAAGCTTCGGTAGTAATTTTTGAAACAGTAGGTCCACTAATTCCTAATGCGGCCGCAACACGCTCTCGCACTTGCGACAGTGGTAATAGCGGGCCACCATTTTGATACTCTGCTTCAAAGTAATTACGAACCGTGATCACCAGTTCTCTCGCCTGCCTTTTCAGAACAGATTTTTTAAGCATTTTGATATTTGACAGCTGGGCAGCAATCGACACGGAGGAACACAAAATACACAACGTAACGTATGGATAATGTGAAAAAACTCAGTGAACAGTGTAGTGACTATATAGCACGACCGTCTTGTTGCGAGTGACAGATTAAAACAAACACAAAATGGCGGTGGGCCATTGAGTCTTCCCAGCTTGAAAAAATATATTTGAATGTTTTTGTTCTATTTGTCTTTATTCAAAACATAATAAATATATGCGCTTGATATCATTACTTATTTAGTCACAACACTACAATTATCAAATTAGCACTGTCTTCGAGAAAATAAAGAAATGGAAATAGTTTTTTTTTGTGCGTAAAACGTAGACGAGTCTACGGCATGAAACGTGACATACTGACTTATTTAAAGGCAACCATACACGATCTTGCAGTGCAGTTCTGCAGTGGACGTGGCTTGCAGGACTCGAGAGGCATTCTGCTTGGTGTTTGTTGCACGCACTGCAGGCTGCAACAACATGCACAATCCTGCATTACTTAGCGGAATGCAATGCAGGACCGTGAGGAACGCCTAACCAGTGAACATTATAGAGTTTTATAAATGTCTGTGGTTTAAACGAGTAAGAGCTAGAAAAAACGAAATTAATTTGAATTACTAAATAGCTTAAAATAATGATTATAATAAAATATAAATTCTTCTGTTTTGTTTTTATTTTTCTAGTGGTTATGGCATTTTACAGTTTTTATCATAATTTAAGGTGATATTTTTGGAAGTTGATAACCCTGGATTACGTGGCTCCTGATTACTCTATAACTCTATTCTCATACTCTATGGTTACCTATATTGCGCCGCCCTCGATGTCTGCGCCTGAGTGAAAGTAATATCAAAATTGAAACAAACAAACTTTGCAGTGGTATTTTATTTTGTATACGTTTAATGTAATGGAACCAACGAGCAATATACCACCGACGTGTAAGAAAAGAGGTCGGCCACCAGGCTCCAAAAACAAGCGAAATAAACATGGGAAACCGAACACAAGTAAAGTGAAGTTGTTAAAGACGGAAGATATTGATTACTCGGATCTTCAGTTCATATGCACTCTTTGCAATGCAGTTGTTGAAAATGATAAATTACAGGAACACATTAAATTGTGTTATAAAACGAGAAATAATGTGGATGCTAATGAACAAGAAATTTTCAAGGTAACTATCTGAATAAATACGTTTCTAACAAAAAAATAATTAATATTCAACTTTGATTTATTATTATATTATTATTTTAACATCTAGGTATATAAAATGACAAAATGATTTAGTATTTTATATAGAATTTGGGTGGGGTATAGTTATAAGGCTCTTATATTTCTTGTAAATTTTTATGTACAAATCTAAATGTTTTTAGGTTAAATTTTAGCTTAATGGTCACTGAATTTTAAGTGGTGGGGAGGGGGGCAGAGGTTGAGGAGGAGAAGTACTTCTCTCTTCTGCAACCCTCATGTCCAGAAGACATGTAGTTCTTGAGATATTAATTTTTTAGTTGGTTTGTTTCGTTATATTGTGACGATGGTGACCAGTCTGTTCTGGCTTTAGTTCAAGTCTAACCGAACCTAATTCACAATTCTAGTCACTGGTCGCGGCTTTTGACTAAAGCCCACAAGCCAAGTGAGTGTGCAGTGGCACCGGATAGCAAGTGTTACAACCGATTTGTAACTATATATATTTGTATTGTATATAAGTAAAAAAAACTCAATAAACTAATTCAAACTTGTTTACTAAACTCAAAAACAGTTTTAGTGTTTATATATTAAGTATAAGTGTATTCCTAAATACAAATTAAACTTTGTTATCAACAAAAGTGACAAACTTGTTTATCTAACATATTTTTGTTTTTTACATTATTATTCATTCAAAACTTGTCTCCTACCCAAAATAACAGGTCTAGTGGCTGTATAAAAGGTGTATGTATACTTCTAAACTCAAATTACTTTTATTCTCATACCACTCTGGGTCAATGCGCAGCCCTTTTGTTATAACCACCCAAAATTCACTTTATATTTCAAATAATAAATAAAAGTGCCTTATATCTATACCACATCCTAGAACTTAAATATTGCAGTAACAACTCTTAGATTACTTGCTAACTTTTCTTAAAGAAGTTTTTTTTAAGGGACTTATTGCTCATTCTTAATTTATTGGGCCATGAGTTACCTGTAAAATGATTGGGTATAGATATATGTACTTACTATAAGTTATGTAAGTAAATACATATATGTATTTACTATTACTGGCTTACTATAAGTAATGAGGGGAGGGAGGACGAGGAGAGGGAGAAATATTTTCCCCTTGAACTCCTATATAGAGCAAATGAGAGTTCTTGAGATATTAATTTGTTTGTAAATATAACCCCACTTACATTTTTCACTAACATTGCACTTATATCATAGGTCCAAAGTTGAAAAATCTAATAAAAATCCAATGGTCAACATAAAAAGATTTAAAGTAGTTAAAAAACACTACAAAGCGGTTGAAAAATGAAATAAAACACAAAGAAATTCACATAAATAGGAAAACAAGAAACATGAAAATCATAGAGAATGGTTATATCTTTTTTGAAGTTTATGTACAGAATCTAGGTCTTTAAAGTACGAAAATGTTTTTTGATATAAAATGAGTTTTAGGTGGTTATAAAAAAAGATTTTCTAACCTATGTTAAAAAAATTGTGATCTGTTCTGGTAGAAAAATTGGTATGACATCTCTTTAAATACAACATGGTGTCTACAGTCTAACAATACAGACTGAAGCCCACAAGCTTATAGTGCATGCCACAACAGCAATCAGCGAATGTCACAACCAATGTATGTCACTGAACTCCTACAGACCCTTGTGTGTTCAAGTAGGTCCCTGGATAACCATCTGGGGATCAAACAGACACAATTTTTTTATCAAGATTGGTCCAAGGGTTAATATAGATTCATAATTGGTCCCGGAAGGCGACACTGCAAACGGGTTCTAAATTCCGGAATAAGCAAGCTTATACAAAACTTTTCATGAAATTCTCTAAATAAAAAGTATCACAGATTTTATTAAACTTTTGCTATTGATCAGTGAAAAAAATTGCATTGGAATTCAAATTTTTTCTCAATCAGGCCATTTTGAATCATTTCCAAAAAAAAAATCCACAGTATTCCCAGGTTAAAAGTAGCGCAGATTTTAGGTCTAAGAATTTACAATTGATCAGCAAAACCCGCAACGAAATTAGCAGTTATCGTTTTTACCTCGTCCAGTCATCCCAGTCGTTTTTACCTGAATCTCAAAGAAACAGATAAGAAATCTAAAAAAATTGCATCATGCTCTCCTTCCTTCATATAGTCTATTCCATTTTTTTTAATATTGTCAATATAGCAGATGTAGCCTTTTTATATTTTATATTATTGACTACCCATAACTTGATTAACTTGGCGATGTACAATGTGTATGTTGTGTGCTGATTTATTTATTTATACTAATTTTGGTACTGAGTGAACATAAAATATATTTTATCTTTAACTTAACATGTCTTTACATTGAAGCTATTTAAAACAAAATCAACTGGAATAGACTATATATACAATGGAGAACATGATGTAATTTTTTTTTAGATTTCTTATCTACTGGACCGATTTCGGTGCGGTTCTCGCTGATCGACAGCAAATTCTTACACATAAAAGCTATGCTACTCTTTATCCTGGTAATCCCACGGGAATTTTTCTGGGAGTGGTTTAAGGTTGTGCGGGTGCATAAAAATTTACTTATTCCAACACAGTTTTCACTAAAATGGTAGCTTAATTTTTTTCTTAAATGCTGCACTTTATGTCCCGTGAATCCCGCGGGATATTTCAAGTCAAGCGTCGTCGTGGGCATATCCTAGTTTATGGTATAAAATTTGTAAAATGATATCTTTGATAGCCTTGTTTCATGTCTTGCAGGTTGCTCAGTCAGTATTTGTCTGCAATGAGTGTCCCAAGAGGTTCAGATTTAAGAAAAGCTATGCAGCGCACCTTAGCATGGATCACTCTAAACTGCCAGGCAGTGTATCATGTGAAAAATGTCCTGTGAAATGCCCCAATTTAGAAGCCCTCCGAAAACATATAACCAAAGTCCATGAGAGGGATCTATATTTATGCCCCACTTGCAATAAGGAATTTGTAAGGCGTTCACATGTTATCAGACATATGGCTCAAAGTGGATGCAGCGGGGATGATATTACTTTATACCCATGTGAAGTATGAAACTATTTTGTTCATCAAGGAGCTACTTAAAATGAGTTTGTTATCTTGCTCATGCATTTCCATGTATTCAGATACAATTTATTTATGACAAAGCATTACACAAATCTCAACAATAAAATTAGGAATTTAAAAAGTTATCTAGATTCAGACAAGGTTATATATAATAAAAAATTACAAGAATTGATTCTTATTTATCTATTACAAGAATTGATACAATTATAATTTTTTGTTGAGATTTGAGTAATACTGACTTGTCCTAAGTAAATTCTGTTAATTTATATTTTGAAAAATGTGATAATAATAATGGCGATAGATCGCGAACTCGATTTAAGTCACCCCTTAAAATGATTTAGTCATAAGCCTACCACCATTATGAAATCTAACAGAAAAAAAGAAATGTTAAATGTAACATGGGTACATTTCCATGCTCTCTAATAAATAGTGTTGTATAGGTATCAAACCATCAAAAGTATGTTGTAACCAATTACTATGCTTTGTTCATTTCCAAAAGTGTGAAAGAGACAAAGAAACGCTTTTTATTTTTATTGCATGAGTTCAGGATACAGGTAGAATAATATACGACTAAAGTCACTTTCATGCCTCTGCTCCACCTGTGTTAGTGACTGTGACCGAATGCGACTTCGCTATAGTGTTAAAAAATAACGCTTAACGATGAGTAAAATTAGAGCATATACATACTTTATCTCTCATTGTTTGATATCACTAACAAAGTTGCATCACAAATAACATATTAAACCCTTGTCTGCATCTGCGTGGTACAGTCACTAGAACTAACATTATCAATGAAATGAAAATGAATAACAGCCCATAAACGTCCCACTGCTGGGCTCGGGCCTCTCGTTATAGGGGAAAGGACAGTGCACCCGCCACGCTTGTCCAAGGCGACTTGGCAGGTTATTATAATACTATATATAATATATATAGCCAATGCAAGTAATTATTATCAAATAGAGTTTTTGGGTCAAACCCTAGTAAGTAGCTTTATTTTACTTATACAATAACTTAATTTGGTTTATATATATCGTGATTGAAGCCGCAGGCAAAACCTAGTATATAAACCTTGCAAAATTACCTAACTGATGATGAAAACTGAAACTTAAAAACCCGTTGAGTGGTCTTGAGGAATTAGCGGATATATATATATATATATATATATATATATAGACAGACGTGGAAAGTGACTTTGTTTTTACTATGTAAAGAAAAAATAATTAATAAACATTTTTAGATATGTGATGCAAAGTTTACGAGAAAGGATAATTTGGCAGTGCATCTGAGAAGTCAACATATCCTTAGGAAGTCTTATGGATGTAAAATATGTGATTATGAAACAAAAAATTTTAGTAAACTCACTAATCACTGGCTCATAAAGCATACAGGTAATGTAATTATTTTATTGTTGTATGAAGATAAGTAAGTGCCATACCTGGGCCCCTATTGTGCTATAACAAATCGTCAGAATGGCACACTACTGGCGTCATAATGGTGTTTGTTTTATATACCATAAAACTAATGGTGGACAATTTTGACGATATTGTAATAGCGGAATTGGTCCAGGGGCTCAATTCTGCTATTTCAGTATCTTGGAGTTGCGAAGATATTCAAAATATTAATACAATTCCATTGCGATAGTGTCGAAAATTCGTATGCTACTATACCCACATTATCTTTTAATATCGTGGCGGTAGAAAAATAATAGAAAAAATGTGTGTCTATTTAGTGTTATAAATAGATTATCTTCCAATAGAAAAACATTTATTTCGCGAGTTTTCGCTTATAAATATTTCGAGAGTGGCTTGGAATTAGCAGAATACCGAAATTAAGCTAGCCTACCATTGAGAGGATAGTGTCCGGTGATTTCGACGAAATACCAATAGCAGAATTAGGCCTCTGGATTTCTGATATTTACCATTGAGAGGTTTAGACATAAAAGAGAATAGACAGAAAAGAACAAATGTAAATTTATTTTGTAAAATATTTCTTTTAAAATCACAATTTATAATAAATTTTAGTAACTAAACATTTTAAGATGTTTTTCCTAATATAATTCTCTTCGTTTTCTTCTCTTTTAATAAAAGATGTCTTATTCCTTTAATAAATTGATGATTTCAAACAAAAAGTATGACAAATAGTTTAAAGGTTTCATTCAAATGAATGAATGCATTAATTATATTGTGTCACTTTTTATTTGTTAAGTGGCCAAATATTTTGTATTCAATCGAAATATTTTTTCAGGTAACCCCAGACCCCAGTTCCAATGTGATCACTGTGGCAAAGTGACTGGTTCAAGAGCAGCTATGGCCAAACATCTCGAGATTCATGGTGAAAAGAAGTTTTACTGTGATGTGGTAAGGACATAGACATATGATATTGTCCCTAAGGTCACATTCTTTACAAGCCGGGCTTTATTTCTAAAGAATTGCTATACTAAATTTATTAACAATTTATTCACATCTTATATAACTTACACAATCACACTTTATATATCTGTTTGACCAGTGTTGTGGTTTATGTCATTGAGTAATTGTTCCTCAAGTGGTTAATATCAATACAGGGACAGAGAAAGAATACTAATTGTTGCGACTAGGCGGCCTGTCGTATGTGGTGATAAAGCAACTTGCAGGCAGATGGTAGAGCATTTGAATAACTATTACCCATGTCCTAGAGCATTTTTTCTCAAGGATTTTATGTTGCGTCCCTTAAAAAGTTAAGTAAAAAGTATTGCGATTGCTTCATTAGAAAAAATATAATAATATTTTATTTATACATTTGATAGAAATTTTTAAGGCTCCCCCAGATGACAGAACGCAAAACCGCATTATGATAAATCTGTAAATGGTTCAAGTTCAATGTGTTTAAAACTGTGAAAAAATTAGGAGGGATATTTCAGACCAGGAGATTCCGAAAATGCAATTTTTAATTTCTTTCTGTCTGTTTGTTTGTTAGAGCATTACATGAAAACTACCGAATGGATTGAGAATTGAAACTCGATATAGAGCTAGCTTATATCCCGAGGTGTAATTTACGATAATTTTTTTCCGATAAATGACGTGGTTGTCGTGGGATAGACGAAAATAGCGATAAAGATTGTAACCTCATATTTTTTGGATACTACTGAACGTATATGACTGAAACTCGATATAGTGCTGGCTTATAACCCGAGTTAACACTTAAGATACATTTTGTCCCGATATTCTTTCTTATTTTTTATTGCATGAGTTCAGCAGACAGGTAGACGGCCCACCTGATCGAAAGCGGTTACCGTCGCCTATAAACACTTACAACACCAAAGATGCTACAAATGCGCTGCTGCTCTCTTAGGGGAGACTGGGACCTGGCCACTAATGCCGGACCACAACTCAAGGTTGTTATGGCGGCATACTCTAGACCAGTGGTTCACAAACTTATTTTGTATACTGCCCATTTTGAGAATAAATTATTTTTTAGTGCCCCCATTTTTTCACTTTACTTAAAAACCACAATAACGTCAAATTAAATTAATTGATTATTGTGAACTATATTAGCGGAGTTTAAACATTCATTCTATACGAGACTTTTACTATAGCCCGCAAGAATTAACTTGAGATCTAAGCACAGTAGGTAGTAGTACACAACGGTGCTGAAGTCTCAAGTTAACTATTACGGGCTACACCTGCCAATGATAATGATTATTGAAATGCAAACTTTATAGTATTCAGACAGAGTATCTTTTATTCAAAATAAAACAAACATAATCGATTCTTATATAAAAACGAATGTGAAGGGTGAATCTGATGCTGTTTAATAAATTTGTTCATATCAGGTTCCAATTTACTCAAGAACAGCCGCAAGTCGCCACGTTTGGTAACATGCAAACGATTTCTCTTTTTAGTAGGCAGCGTTGCCACAGCACTAAATCCACGTTCACACAAATATGACGATGGGAATGCTATCAAGAATCGCTGAACGATTGACCACAATCCTGGGTACAATTGCGGGATCGGTTTTTGTAGCCAAAGTTCTTGGTAGCCATTTTTGAACTTGATTTTCCTCGTTTGTTGTCAATTCTATAAGTTCTTCCAGCTGCGGTGACATTGCTGTGTTGACATTTGAAAACGGATCCAACACCCAGTCTGGTTTTTCCAATTTCAAAATGTCCTGGTATCGTTCGGTGAAGTCAATGAAGTCAATTAATTCGGTGAATGTGGAGGTTTTTCAAATGTTGGCAGTAGGCAAGCAAGTCATCGTTACTGCAGGATACTGATAAATTCAGAAAACTGTGAAACTCACGTCTGCCCATATTCTTTTTGTGTAGAAGCAGTTTGACTGCGAAAGCAGCAACAACATTTTTTATTTTAATTAAATTTAGTTCATCGCCTCGCAGTTGGAGATTCATGTCGTTGAACAATTTATACAGCTCTGTCATGTAAGCTATATCATTCTTTGATGTAATGAGCTTGTTGCGCAATTCTGTATCTTTAGTTTCTAAAAACTCTATCACAGTGTCAAACAGGTTGTAAAATCGAGTCAGACAATTGCCTCTTGATAACCAACGATCAGTATGGAACAACAAACGGTTGAAATCTTCGTCATTAGTAACATTTGTGTTGACGATGAAATAATCCATCATTCAAAGAGCTGTTACCGATTTTATTGACTGCTTTGATGACATTGCAGTGATTGAAATAGTCGTTCACTTAAGTTTCTAGCAACCAAATGTTGTCTATGAATGTACAGCAAAGACATCTGGAATTTTATTATTTAAGTATGCTATGACGCCTTTATGGCACCCTGTCATAGCCGGAGCGCCATGCGTAGCAACTGATATAATATTTTTCAAGGGAATCTCTTTCTCATCACAAAACTTTTCCAATATATTGAATATGGTTTCGGTCTCTAAATTTCTAGCAAACAATAGTTCTTCACATATTTTCTCGTCTTTAATAAACCTCACGTTAGACAGCAACAATGCTTCATTAGTTGATAAAGTAGATTCATCGAGTTGAATTGAGAATTGACTAGTTCTCAGAGGATTGCACAATGATCTTTCAATAATTCTGTGCAAAGACGAATTGATGAAATGGCTGAAAATCATTTCATCAATTCGTCTGCACAGAATTATTACTCAAAGGAATATTTTCGGATAATATCTGAGGCCGGTTTATGAAACACAGTAGTTATTACTTCCTTTATTGCTGGCAAAATTAACTCGTCTTCGATGTTGTGTGGTTTGCCTTTTTGAGCGATTAACAAAGAGATATTGTACGAAGCTCGAAGTCCGTCGTCACCTTGCTTAGCAGCCGCTGAAAATAGTTTTGCTACACTTGCCTGAGTATTATGCTTCTTCTCTAGGTCTTGAAAATATGCTACATTCTTGTCTTTCTTATCTGGATGCATTTTATTGAAACGATCTTGCAGTCTTGAAGGCTTCATTGCTTCATTCGAAAATGTTTTTAGATATAGAAGGCACAACGGCGATTATGGGTTTGTGAGATTTTCAATGAATCCGAATTTAATATATTCCGCACAGTATTGCCGTCTCTTCTTTTTTTACTTCCGACATTGTTTTGTTTTGTTTTGAGAAAAACGTAAGTAAGTGTTGAACTTAAGTACTGCTTATCTACTACGCGCGAAACCGCAAATGAAAATAAAATACATATTATAGGAAACAAGTCATTCATTGTATTATTTCAAATTAGGCTGGCTTCGACTTTATATACCTAACTCACACAAAATTACCACTTTTATGTAACATCTATGTTTGTATACATATAATAATCTCATCAGGTTTTGTTTGATTGTCCTGTGGCCTTGTTGTATCACAACACGCTATTATCCTATTTTATGTTTATTACATAATGTCGAGACTAATGCTAAATTCTTCCTATCAGCTTGCAAAGGAAATACTTGCAGTAAGTATTCTGCACTTTTCGTAGGTCTGTTTATCACATGTGGTAACATCATCATATATATCCTATCATTTGAGTAATCACGTGTTCTTACTATATACTCATTTTCATCAAGATCAATATGTAAACAGGCAAATCCAAAATTTAAAAAAATAGCAGGATTTGGAACAGTCAACAAATTTTTGGACAAAAAATTGAATCTCCAGACATATTTATACAGTTGTATAGATATAGATATGAACGAAGAATTTGAATATTTGCAGTGTGGTTACTGTACGTATACGATAGAAGTGATGCGCCGGCACGTGTGGACCCACGTACCGAGCAAACCGTACAAATGCGAGATTTGTAACAGCTCTTACATCCAGCGGGCACAGCTCGAGCGCCACCTTGAGAAGCATACCGGGATCGTATGTTCCAAATGCAACCAGACATTTACATCGAAAACGAGGTTATTATATTTTCAAGCTAAAGTCCTTACAACTATTCTTAATGGTAGGGTCTTATCTGCGATAATGTTAAAGACATCGACTGTGGCCGAATGATAAGGTCAACCTAATTGAGGTCATTAACTGATGTCTAACAACGGAGTTCTTATGGAATCTCAAAAAGTCATATTTCAGTAAACAGTTTATATTTTCAAACAAACACAATTCTTGCTTAAAAAATATCCTATAAGAATTGTTAATTTTTGTGGTGCGTCTTCATCTGCGATAATGTTAAAGATTTACACTGTGGCCGAATGCGTCTTATTTAAAGCTTAAAGTATTAAAAAATAACGCCGTTAACAAATAGCTGCATTAGTGTATATACATACGTTGTCAGGAGCCTTAAGGACAGACGAGCGTGCATGACAAGAGTTATGAATGTGAAAGAAGCAAGTGAGGTGTGTAATTATAAGCATAAATGGCGCTCTGTTGTTCGTGCTTACCCCGCAAGGGAACTGGCGTGAAGTTATGTATGTATGTACATACATTATCTGTTAATATTTAACGTCATTGACAATGTCGCATTTCCAATAACGCATTAAACCAATCGCCATATCTGCCTGAAATGGACTATATTTATAACATTATCGCAGATGAAACCCCCACCACTACCGCACACAGATGGATTAATAATTTTATATATCAGTGTTATCACGTCAATCAAATTGAGGTCTTTAATTGATGATTTGATTGATATTTCACTAAACAGTTAAGATTTTTAAACAAATTCACAATTATTGCTTTAATATAAGTTAATATCATACAAGAATTGTTCATTTATCACCAATATTATTTTATTAAAAACAAAATTACATATCAACTTTTAAGTTCTTCACAAAAGAAATTGAATTATGACATCAAATTAAGAATTTCTTTCTCTATGTTTTGGTGTATATTCTAGTAAAATATTGTATTCTATATCAATTTACAATTATTTGAAAGTCCTTAGATTATTCAAGTCTCAACTACACTAAGGAAATGAAAATAATTTTTAGTGCTAGGATAAAAACTACAAATCAAAATAAAGCAGACACCATACCAAAAACAATAGACAGACCTTATTATTGTAATGTTTATAATTTTAGGTTGATAATCCATGAAAGAGAACACATGGGATTGGAGAAAATGTATTGTCCTTTTAAAGATTGCCCATTGACAAATAAAGAGTTCAGCAGTGACACAGGATACAATGCTCATTTAAAAAAACACTTGGAAGAGAAATGTAAGTATTTTTGAATCATACGGAATTAGGACTGCTCCATTCCATTTCTCCATCCAGAGAGCTCCTTACGGTCAGACTTTTACATTATTATTCTGTGGTTCATAGAAATCAAATTGTAAATTATTAAATGTATTATGTTTTGATACAGTTTTTAAATATTTGGTAAATACGTCTTATATTTAATACATCGACAAACGCTTAGCAACACCAAGATGACATAAATATTAATTTACAAAAAAATTGTGACTAGCTTTTATATTAAATGTTACAATAATTAAATTTTAAAATTACTTTAATAATTTGAATCAGTGTCTTGTAATCAATACGCTATTGACTCATTAAAGTTGGAGCAGCATAACTTACTACCCTGATACAATTTTTTTAATGTTGTATGATGTTTTGTAAGAGAATAAAAATGGCTTAGGTTGTTTGGTAAAATCGCTCCGGGCAATAAAAATATACAATACCTATCAATTTATTTTGTAACATGTGTGCAATAAAAAAATATTTTATTATATTCTAAGTTGATTTGACTGTTATCCAGTCTAATAATGACCTCTATTATTAGCACCGTACTGGCACAATACCACTGTTAAAATATTTATTTCTTTAAACAACTACCACATGCTAACAATGGTGAAGGAAAACATCGTGCTGAAATTTGCATGCACATCGAGATAACCGATGTGTTAAACATGCCATGCCTTGGACAAGAGTGACGGTTATACTGTCCGATCCCCTATAGTGGGAGGCCCGAGCCCATCAGTATATATCGTTCAAGTCCAAGACATTTTTTTGTGGTGTGATTTAAAATTCATTTGAATACACCCTGTTAGATTTTGAAATTGCAAAGCTGTGCTGTATTTGATGATGTGTGTGTTTTGAGTAGTGTACAAGTGCGAGGTGTGCCACAAGCAGTTCCACAGCGAGGTGAACGCGCGCCGGCACCTGACCACGCACACGCTGGACCGGCCGCGGCGGTGCATGTACTGCGTGACGGCGCGCGCGTACGTGCGCGGCGAGCAGCTCGTGCGCCACGTGCGCCACCAACACCCGAGCGTGTTCCGCGCACACCTGGCGCACGTGCGACAAGTCCTCGTGAGTGCCTTTTTAATGCCATCTATCGGAAAACATGGAATTTCGTGTAATAGCGCTCATCCTGGTTTAAGAGTAACAGAAATAACCACTAGGAAGGCGCTGTAATAATAATCCTTAATAAAACGTTTTTTTTGGCTCTCGTGTAAAGTTATTTTTTTTTGGATAGTGTCAGTGTTGGATTAAGCGTGCGACTTGTAGACGGTACGGCCGTGATGCTATTTTGTGTATTTGCGAATGTTATCAGGCTGTTGTAGAATAAATACTCATGATGTGAAGGACCCGAACGAGGCAAAATTATGTATATTTAAATTAAAATGTGACTACAGAATATAAAATGCCATTTTTTCCTTATCTTTGAATCACAACTAACTTGATTTTATTTTAATTATAATAATGTCAAAACTGAGCTGGCAGTGTTATAATATTTAAACAAATAAGTATTTATTCCACAACATAGACAGGACCCGAACGTAAGGAAAAAAATGGCATTTTATTTTATCTAGTCCCGTTTTAATTTAAATATATATAATTTTGCCTCGTTTGGGTCCATCACATAGGCACTCCACTAATGATGCCCGCTTGACAGTGTAAATCCGGCGGTGGAGCGGTGGCGGCATGGTCGCGCCTAGTCACACAGACTGGCGGCACGGTGGCGGTGTCGTCTACACGTGCACTTTCTCTTCTTACTTTTATTATTATTTATTGTTAATACTCCTTCCTCTTCAACGTCCGCAATCACCGCTCTTCTAATCTGTGAGACTAATTATTTAGTACTCACACACATTATGCCGCTAGTTGCAATCCGGTTTCCCATATGGCTGGTCGTAGGTAAGAAAAATCTATCGCACGCTTAATAAACAGACATTCAAAATTTGTGTTTAAAATTTTGGCATAATAAGAATTATAATAAAACTACGTTTTAACGGTTTTAAGCGCGGTAATTTTATTTGATTTTGGTTTTTTCCGACGTTTCGACGTTTCGGTAGTAAATTAGATTAGGCTCCCTTAGAGTAAATAATAACCATAAACAAAATTACAAATAAAATTAAATAATTAAAATTAATAAGTTGGCGGTAGGCTAAATAAAACTTTAACAATACTCGTTGACACTTGACATCTTTGTCTTCCGTGATCACGGCCACTGAAAACTGGCCGAAACGTCGGAAAAAACCAAAATCAAATAAAATTACCGCGCTTAAAACCGTTAAAACGTAGTTTTATTATGTATACAAGTCGCGAAAACTTAAGAAAATATTATGTAATAAGAATTGTTCTTTTTTAATAAATTGTGAATTAAAATTATTGCGAGCCGTAACCGTAACTGTAACTAAAAATCATAGTGAGTATTTATCTCGCGAACGCTCGCAACAAGCCGACACATACATCAGAGCACGTTGATGTATCCGCTCAGTTACAGCTACGGCTCGCAGATGGGTACGAGGCTTTGCTTTTAAATTTAATTTCAGTTGATTTGACCGTCCGCTACCCTATTGTGGTTGTGCAGGGGCTAAATGTGCCAGTGGACCGTGTGAAGAAGTCGGAAATGGAGTCGATACTGAACGTGTTGGACGCGGAGTCCGAGCGCATCCTGCAGGGGTACGGCGGCACTGGCGTGCTCTACGGGGGCATGCAGACGCTGGACGAGAACGCATCCACGTCCGCATCCTCGCTCGAACAGGTCACACCCAAGGTCAGTATGTTGGTTAAATAGGTAGTGCGACAATATCCTCGGTGTGTAAATAATAATAGGGTTAGGAAAATTTAATATTTCAACCCAGGGCTTGGAACTGGCTTAAAATTAACTGTTTAACATGTGTATATAAAAGTATGACTGCTAAAAGAACAAAGATGCAATGTTTACAAGAGAGAAACTTTGTAAAATATACAGGATGGAAAATTTTAATTAGTTTACATGAAAGGGTACCCGAATTACCCCTATGTATGTTCTACCTAAATTTTCGCTTTTTGAGTTATTAACTTTTTAATGATTTTTGGGAAATTTCAACCACAATGACTATTTATAATTTTGAATTTAATTTCCGTTAAGATTATTTGGGAGGATTTTTAAATATCTAGTGATAAAAAATATTTTTAGCCAATCAGACAAATTAAAAATTAAAATTCCCTGTTGTTAGACTAACCGGTTTTTTTCTGGTTTCCAAGCCCTGCTTCAAACAGACAGTATTCTAACAATTTACCATCTTATTCACTTCAAACAAATGCCAATGTTTCATCTCTGGATTTTTTGCCTACCTATATAATAATATCAGCTGTTCAACGTTGTTGCTGAACCAAGTTTATCTACCCATTGAAGCCATGTTCGGGAGTTATAAAGTTTTACGCGTATTTTTAAGTGCTGCGCGCATATCCAACTTTGATCAATTCTGATTTAATATGCATGTTAGTACAATTACTATGTGGTGACTGGACGGAACATATCGTGATTATAATGCCGTCATGAGTACCGATGTGTGAAAACCGCCGACGACAGGTAAAACGTACGCTTCCATAAAATAACTTTCAGAGCACAGGAGTAGAAACTCTGATAGCTGAGATGGGTTTATACTTGTGAAGATAGTTCAAACGGAATGTCGAAAAGACTAAATTTTTTATATCAATAAATACCAGTATTTTGTTTCAATGGTAATTTTCATACAATATTGCAACATGCACAGGAAAATTCTATATTTACATTATATATTGAGTGTATTTTCATATATTTCAGAAAGAGAAAAGCCCACTTATGACGGAAGAAGAATTGGCGGATAATTTAAGAAAACTCCTATCAAAATTAATTGATTTGGACACATTGGAGTGTTTTGGTTGGCCTGACGAGACTGTTGACGTGGTAAGACATCAGTTTTACAACAAACAGCTTATGACAATAAATATAGGTCGTATTTCCCTCTCACTATCCTAGGATCCCAGACCAGATAGCAATACTTATAAAATAAACACTGTCCCCCTTAATGGTAATAGTTATATGAAGTTTATTGAATTGTTACAAAATATTTAAATGATTTTTCATAATTGCATGGTTAAAATACTTTTCTTTAACTTATTTTTAATGAGCCAATAAACCTCAGGTAATTATTATGAATAAACAGAGAGGGAAGGGTAATAAGAATAGCTATTAGAGTTTATGTATTTAACAGTGACTTTTTTCAAAAACTATTAGGCCTGTATGGATGAACTTTGTCTTATAAGTATTTTTTCTTCACCAACCAATTGACGATCACTGTTAGAAGTAGACCTTCCTAGTTTTTTTTTATTATTGCCTGAAGCAGGCAAACGGGCAGGCGACTCACTTGATGAAAGGTGGTTACGGTAGCCTATGGACGTTTGCAACACTGGGGACGTTGTCAGTGCCTTGCCGGCTTCTAAGAAATTTTATAATACCCTTCTTAAACAACGAAGTTCCCTCCAAATTATTGTCGTACGCGGAAGAATCTTTCTAGAGAACCGTTGCGTGTTGAGCGTAGAGCTCTAAGAAATAGGGGTGAACACTGAACATCCCGTCAATGGTAAGTGCTGCGGTTGCAAAAATGAGATGTTGGCACCAGATCAAACAATTTCTCGGAACACTCCCTGTTGTACATGTGATAGAATACGCAGAGGGGCACAGTCTTTACGAAGGCTAAGCAATTCTAAACTGCCTGTTAGTATGATATCGTCGACTATACAAATGGAGTCGAGGGGGCAAGTCAGGTAAGAGGGTGCCCTGGCCCATAAGTGTAAACATTACGCAATATGCGGCCTTTTTTTGTTAATGCTGGGGGATTGCATTTATATATACTCTCAGACCCCTCCCTTCTGATAATTAAGGAGTTGCAAGCACTGAGCGTCAGACCCTCACTAAACCTTCCAGCGTCCCTCCGATAATAATGAGGCGTCACGGTACCGTAATCATAAATATGACTACCGTGACGCCTCGATGCATGCCGACAAGGAGGGGCGTCCCTGGGGCTAGGACACCCACGGCACTGGGTGTGGCACGCTGGGAGGGGACACGCCCAGCCCCACTACGTCATACGAAGGAGATGGGCAAAGCGGCGCCTGCGAACCCCTCTTCGCTGTCTGCGACAGGGGTCCGCTTCCTCATCCTCCTTACTCTTTTGGCGGCCTCCTTGTAGCACCATAACGTCCTCATAGAAGCTACCGCTCTAGCGGTGGCTTCCTTCGCTCCGCACTATCTGTTCGACTACGCTGTGCAGCGAGAGACCTCGGCTGACGATTGACTTTAAATCGTGGCTCTGGGGTCTCCATGCGGCACATTCTTTCAGCATATGAGACAGGCAGGAGACTCGATATGCAGCTTAATTAGCGTTTTGTAAAGGGCAACTCTTTGCCGCGGGGTGAAGTACTGCTTAGATGAAGTACGGTTTAGCACACCAAGCTTATTAGCGGCAAGTTTAGTCTTGCTTGAAACTGTACGTCGTTTGTTATGTCGACGCCAAGGATCCCGTACGATCATCATATTGAGGATGGTATTGTGTTCCTTGGAACTGGTTTAGTTAAGGTCGCACATCCCGATCCTTTACTTGTTCCTCCAGCCTCCAGCAACCGGTGACCTTGCGCAGGTGATCGATTCACCGCGCTAGTTGATGTCCAGCACTACATTTTTTGAGACGCGGGTTCTGAGTTGGTTAAGTAGATGGCTGTCCAAACGATGACAAAGGCCTAACTAGCCAATTTAGCAATTTAACTAGCTTCTTAACTATACTATTTCGATTTCTTTATTTTCTCGAAGACAGTTCTAGTTTGATAGTTGTAGTGTTGTGACCAAATAAGTAATGATATCGATCGCATATATTTATTATGTTTTGAACAAAAGACAAATACAATAAAAACATTCAAATATATTTTTTCAAGCTGAGAACACTCAAAGGCCCACCGCCATTTTGTGTTTGTTTTAATCTGTCACTCGCAACAAGACGGTCGTGCTATATAGTCACTACACTTCTGTTCACTGAGTTTTTTCACATTATCCATACGTTACGTTGTGTATTTTGTGCTCCTCCGTGTTGATTGCTGCCCAGTTGTCAAATATCAAAATGCCTAAAGGATCTGTTCTGATAAGGCAGGCGAGAGAACTGGTTATCAAGGTTCGTAATCACTGAAGCAGAGTATCAAAATGGTGGCCCACTTTTACCACTGTCGCAAGTGCGAGAGCGTGTTGCGGCCGCATTAGGAATTAGTGGACCTACAAAGCGGTATGCAGGAAAATAAGCTTCGTACGCCGAAGAAAAAACGCCAACCACGTCGTGTGACGTCGGTTGACAACTTCGACGCTGATGCTATTCGCCGTCGTATATAGTTGTGGTCATATAATTAAGACCGATTTGAAGTTCTAGAAGGTTTTTTTATTTAAATCGTGTCATACACAGAGATGTGTACCTTCTGAGAAGCAACTAGTTATGTTATAAAATAGCCATATTAATAGAGCAACGTGGCTTAGGAATAAGGAATAAAATCGCTAACTATTTTTTTTCACATTTTATTTATTTTACCAAAGTAACACATTCAAATAGTACTGAGCTGGACAAATATTAAGAACGATTTATTAAACTGCTCGAGAATCATTTTGTTTGACACTCACATTTAAAGAATCACAATAATATGTAGCGCGAGAAATTTAAAAAGCAATTTAATACATTTTTAAATAAAATTAATAGTGAATAGTATATCCACGGCTTTTAATTATTGTTTTACACCGGCGAGGCATTGACTCTATTAATTTTGACATTTCGCAAGAGAAATAGAGTCCTATTCTTCTAAAAAAAACGTCGTACAGCTCTCTTAAATTCCCACACTGTGCATTTGAAACCATTTTCTTTACTTCGAACCACAGATTCTCTATTGGGTTTAGATCTGGGCTGTTAGCTGGCCAGTTTAAGACAGAAACTGATTGCGCTGTAAGAAATTCCTTTACGGTGCGTGCAGTGTGCTTTGGATCATTGTCATGCTGGAATGTCCAAATAACCAGTAGAACGTCTTCAGCATAAGGTAGCATTGTTTCTTCCAGTATATTTTTGTATTGGAACTGATCGATGTTACCTTCTATCAACTTTACAGGTCCAACACCGTGTCCAAAAAAGCACCCCCAAATTTTCATATTTCCACCACCGTGCTTTAATGTAACTTTCGTGGACTTATAGTCGAATGCTGTATTCGGGGGACGTCGTACATATCGTTTTCCACCAGAACATACTCTGTTTATTTTCGTCTCCTCAGAAAAAAGTACATTTTTCCACTGTCGCACAGTCCAGTTTTCATACTTTCTCGCAAATGCAAGCCTGGCTTGCCTGTGGCAAAGTTTCAACATGGGCACCTTTCTTGCTATCCTACCATGCAATTTTTCTTCAACCAAACGTCTTCGAATAGTGCGTGCTGAGATTGCTGTAGGGTTGTTTTCAACAAAATATTATTTTCTCAGCTCGTTGGACCCTTTAAAAGGATTTTGTTTTGCCATACGAACGATGTTTTGGTCATCTCGAGGAGTTGTTTTTCTCTGTTTAGGTACACGTGGAACATTCGAAGTAGGTTGATATGTAGCAAAATGATTTACAGCGTGGAAAACCATCGTTTTTGAACATTGCAGGTGGTCGGCTATCTTTTTATAAGACCAATTCTTCCGGCGAATTTTTATTATTACTTCCCTTGTAGATTTATCACAACTTTTATTTTTGCCCATTGTTTTTCCATAAGAAGCAATCACTTTTAATCTTTTACAGCACTAAATGGGGCCAAAATTATACATAAACATAAAAAAAATACACACAGTAACAAATCGACTGAGTGTTCTCTATTTAAATTTGAATAAAGGTATAAACTATTTAGCGTTCTTAATTACGTGACCAGCCAGTAAATAGGAATACTATGTTTAGAAGTAGTGTAAAAAGTTTGTCTATTTATTTTTAGTTAATCATATCAATGAATACAGCGGTATTATGGAAAAGATTTACGATATCGAGAGAAATAAAAAAATTGCATGCAATTAGTGTTGCGTCTTAGTTTGAAAAAATCTTCACTTTAAATCAGCTTTCTTAATTATATGACCACCACTGTATATGACTATTACTTGCGCAAAGAAATTCCAATGAAGGGGGTGACCCGTATAGGGTGGAGGAACGAGATGGAATGCTCCTCCATCTATGTATAGATAATGTAAAAAAGACGCTCGTTCAAGTTTCCACACGAGCTGTCATCAAAGAAAATAAATAAATGAAAATAGTATAATGCAATTTTTTTTTATTTACGAAAACAAAAAAACAAAAAAATTGATCGATTTATACATAGTATTGCAAATTAGGGTTTATGTTAATACTATACTTACTCAGTCCTGAATCTGTTTACAATTTGTATGCACATGTAGGTATTGGAGAAAGTGATCGAACAGTGCGGCACTCGTCCTGCGGACCGCGACAAGTGGACGCGCGTCCAGCGTCTGAGGGAAAACACCAAACATTTGTTCCTCTATGTGATAGAGGACAAAACCATCACGAAGATGCTCGACACTCATACCATTGATCAGATCATCAACCACATACTTGTACAAGTCTCTGAGGACGACAATACGGAACAAATGGAGTAAGACAACGTAAGAGGAATACTAGGAATGACAATTTCAGTACCGTAATGGTTAGTACCACTTTATTCCATAGATGTCATTAGTGTCAATAGGGGAGCGGACAGTCGAATCAACTGAGATGCTTTATCATGTAACAAAATGTTGCCGACTCATAGATTTTGTAATGAGCCTACAAATTTATGACGTATTAAGTTTGTACAAGTAAAAATAATGAAATACCTCAATTGTTATTGTTTAAATAGTAACTAAAAAAAACTGCCTCTGCGGTTGAGTTGGTCTTTGCCGGTGAACGTCACTACAATCTTGAGGCCCCGGGTTTGACTCCTGGCATGATAAATTCTGTAAACGAACTATCCATTATTGTTAAGTTTTGGAATATACAATGTTTGTATTTATCTGCTTGATATTTATTATTATTTATTTAGTTAGAATAATTTCTATCATTACATTGTAAAGGTAAGACGCTTTGGTGACATTGGTTCTTTTATATATATAATGTTAGAATTTATTGTAGTATGTCCGCTTCCCTATTGATTATAATTCTTTAACATTTTATCATAACTCTTTGTGTATGTAACATCTGCGGAAAAATATTAAATTAATTTGGTAACTTTATAAAAATATGAAATTGAAAAGAGATTTCAATTTTAAACTGATTTGAAAGTTTTAGTTGTGTGAATATTTAAAAATAAACACAGAACAATGAAATGTGACACATTCTGGTCATCAGTGGAAAGGTGGAAGTTATGTGAGTGGCTTTAGGAGTTACGTTCTTTACTTGACAATTTTTATTCCTAGTAATCTACCTCCATGTTAAATATATACATTTTTTATTTAAATATAGAGGCGGGAAAAGTGAATGAAATGTCTCACGACCTGTGTCGACTATTATAATAGAAAAATATGGATTTAAGTAAGGTTTTTGACCCAGCTTTATTATTAAACAATTCGAATCCATATTTTATAGAAACTAACCCACGTTCCAGGATAAAAACTAACCATGTATATTTCTGTTGGCAATGTATGTAATACCTATACTAAATTTCTTAATAATCGTTTATTCAGCTTCTCTCGAACGTCATGAGAATGCTATACTACAGAAATGTACTTTCAATATCGGAGATAAATATAGGATATTTGTTTATTTCTTTTAATATTAAACTAAAAAAACTAGTTGTCAGTAAACACTGACCTAAAATAAATGGCCCATAAGGTGCATGGAAAGCGTTATATAAAATATGGGTGAATTTCTACATAATTCTTAATTAGTTTATTAATAATAGTTGTACAAGGTTATATCTCGTTAAAAAAAAGCTATTCATAATCACCTTCCAAGTGTGTTTATGAATAATCTTTTTTTTAAACCATTTTTTACGAACTTAAACCTGGTATAACTATTATGAATATCGGGGTTAGGATATTAATATTTATATGTAAAAAAACTCTTAGGGCTCACTCTGACGTCTGTTTGTATGCGTCCGTAACAGCACCAGAATAGTTTTTTATTGTCTCGAATTTTTAAAAATATTTTTTGTATTTTTAATGTTTTTAAATTTTCTGTATAGAAAGGGGAGCCCATATGAGTAAGTTGAGGTTTAAAAAGAGAATGATGATTAAATGAAAGGAAAAAGAAAACAAATTTATGTGAAACATTCGTAATATATATTATCGGCATTTGTAGAAGACACATTTGTAACGGGTAAATTCTGTCAATATTTAGGCTGAAGTTTTCAAGTGGACTTTTAGAGCCAAATCCTAAAGTAAAAGAAATAGCGAAAAACTATCAAAGGAACACTCCAAATTCGATTTTAACAAAAACTAAAGTGGTATCAATAGAGTGTTGCAATATAAATTACCCTCG
This sequence comes from Dendrolimus kikuchii, assembly GCA_019925095.2. NCBI lineage: Eukaryota > Metazoa > Arthropoda > Insecta > Lepidoptera > Lasiocampidae > Dendrolimus > Dendrolimus kikuchii. The sequence goes on from CM034405.1 coordinate 8,775,520, forward strand.
TCAGGAATCGAATCTGCCGATTTTGAAAAAATAAACATACTGAAATATTATTAAATACCAAATCATAGTGTAACTTGTAAGGGTCAATTTCTGTGAAGGTATCAAACAGCAAACTAAGGAAAAATCAACCAGCTGTATCTATATCTTCAAAAATGTGTAGTATTTTCTTAAGTTTTCGCGACTAGTACACATAGTAAAACTACTAGTATTTTATTTGATTTTCATTATTCCGACGTTTCTGCCACTTTTCAGTAGCATTCCGCTTGTCAGTCTTCCGTGATCACGGCTACTGAAAAATGGCCGAAACTACGGAATAATAATAATGAAATAAGATACCTACCGCACTTAAAACCGTTAAAACGAAGTTTTATTCATACACGTGTTTATGCGCGAGTGAGATAGTGAACTCCATATAGTTAGTTTGATAGACGAACCCTACAAATGAAAGTCCGACCCATCATTGTTTCTTTATATTATATTTATGTTGAATGTTTGTTTTTATATATTACTGGAGTTATCAGTTACTGCGGGATTTATATGCGATAAATGGGCATAAAGGTTATTAAAATTGATATATTGTTTACTATAGAATTGTTTGTAAATATTAAATATTTTTGAATATTTAGGCGTAGCACACCTACATAAAATATATTTTATATGTTATTATTATAAAAAATTGTTTTATTACATTGGTCAAAATAGATATGTTTTGAATGATTATAAATATAGTTTGATAATTGTGTATGTAAAATCAATATCCAAATTAAAAAAAAATTAAGCAGTTTGCAAAAAAATTATCATTATTTTCTAAGGTCTGGGTATTATTTGGGCCGGGTCCCAAGTTGTGTGTTATGCGTACACAAGTTGAGAATATATTTGTGTTTCCCTGTGAAATTCAAGTTAAATATTTTGCGAAAGTGCTTCTTTGTTTGGAGTGGAGTTTATTTTATTATATTGCATTATTATAAATTATATTTTACATTTCAGTAAGTGGATAAATATAGATATACGACAAATTGTGTGCAACTTAGGTTTATTTATTCTTTAAAAATGATATCGCTGACTCAATTCAATAGTGGCGCAGTTTAAAATTTTACTATTTTCATAATCAAAGAAACACTCCTTGTTTAGGTCTTGTAATGAGTAATGCTAGACTTTAAGGTGCAGGCTATTAATCTATCTGTATAATTATTTATGTATGTTATAGCTATAGTAGGTATTTAAAAGATTATGAATTTAAAAATTTTCATTTGTGCCACTATTCTTCTAAGCAACGTGTTACAAAAGTGTCTATCAATTATGTGAAGTCATATCCATTTTTGTCTTGGAAATTAATTCTAGGCATAGGACAATATTACAAGGCCGCGTACACACAGGCTCAATTAACGACAATAATTGTACGTTGACATTCGCTTACGATCCGCCGTGTGAATTGAATCAATCCACTGTTCGCACTGACATTTATTTACCTTGATTTGACCACTATGGGATCTATTACCACTGGACTAGCTGCTGAATATAATTAATGTAAATAACAAGCATATGTTTGTGTCGATTTGAAGCGTCACTTGAAACTATCGGTGGAACTAATATAACAATATTTTAACTTGAAGTTTTATGGGCAGATTGTTAATGTACTTGCCCAATTTGAAAACCTGCCCGTAAAACTTCAAGTTAATATATTGTTGCGATTCGTTTTGCAACTTATCCGTTACCATTCGTTTTTCTACTTGTCCGTTGAAGTTTCACTTCTACTATGTGTCTCAGCACACATTTCGATTTTTCGCAGGTTTACTGCAAATTATGATTTGGTTACGTTAAGTACATTTTAATGAATGCATTTTTTATTTAAACATATTTTATTAAAATTATGCCGCCTCTCACCACGTCTAGTCTAAATTTACGCCGTCCCTCCACGCGGCCGTAACGCATTTTCGTGACAGAAAAATCTTAAGACACCCCCGTCTATATAGAGGTTAATAACAGCAGTTTGTCCAGTGGTAATTATTGAGGTTAATGACCGTTCGAAGCAATATCTACAGAAGGCCAGCAAAGCCCATTAGTTGTTGTCTGTACCCGCCTTAAGGCAAATTTAACCTGAAAGAATCTTATTCTAAATTCACAAAGGTGGAAGGGGGGACCAGATTTAAAAAAGACACATTAATAATGGACGTCTCCTAAGATAATAATAATTATGATTTTTTAATCATTTTGCTATAAAATCTAGAATTTCGCATGGTGAAACGTAATTAATAATATGTATAATTCTTTGTTTTATGCTATTGCACTTTTTTCCTATTTTTAAAGGGCATTAAAAGGTTCTGTGAAATGATTTTATTATTGTGACAACCATTTTACTCAGTTTTTAAATAAACTTAAAATGGCATGCATATCTTTTAAAATATTGAAGGATCAAAGTGATATAATAAACGTTATTGGTTTTTATAGCAATATTGTAATTAAGTGCCTTTATATAAATAATAATCGTTAATGGAATATAATTACTATTTTGAAGATTATAAATAATACATTTTACAAAATAATAAAGGTGATTATAATAAAAATATCCTCTGTTTATTGAACCATATTTCATGTCCATGTAGGGGGTGACCCGTGAAGAGTTTGTTTTTTGTCCACTATACCATATCCCCAAGAACTATGCCAAATTATTCCCTTTATCTCTAGTATATCATGTACTCAGGTGAACAACTTATCTAAGCAGAATGTACAAAATTCATCACAAGCTTCTAGAAAGATATAAAATCTTTATGTACACTGAATAGTATTGATAAATGTTAAACTTTATAATATACACTCCTTTGCAAGAAGAAAAAATCGGGCACCTTACAGTCAATGGCTTTTCTATGGATAATATTAATATTTTTAGTATGTCATTAGCTTAGATAACTAGAAATCCTATAACTATCCTTATTATCAATAAGAGTATAGTTTTTAACACTTAAATCCTGGAATCGGTGTTATGGTTGGACATATCGTACTCGCCTTTTTAGGAGGTCCAGACATGCTCAATGGCGTTAAAGATTGGGGCTCAGCATTGGCCAAACCAAACTAAGAATAACGATCTTTTGCATATAAGCATCTAGTCGCCAGAAAGGTGGGACTGCACATTATCGTCCATGTAAATGATATATTCACCAATTACAGTCAGTGCGGGTTGTGCATGTTGACAAAGGATTTCTGTTATGTACCTTTGCGCATTTAGTGAGCTATTTTCAATTAATCCTATCTCGGTACGATAGCTGGAAGTTACGCCCGCCTAAAACAATGGCCCCTCCATCATAAGGGGTGATTTCTTCAAAATACACGTCGGCATCGCGTTCCCTTGGTCGAAACACTTACCGACGTCGGTCCTCACCACGGCAGATAAATTCGGGCTTCATTGGAGAAGAGTACGCTACTCCAGTTACCAAGTGTCCAAGATAGGCAAAATCTAGTGAACCTCAATCGAGCAAGCCGGTGTTGATGGAGTAACTTAGCCTGCGGTGGTCGTCGATTGCGTATATTAGCCGCTATAAGCCTCTTCCTCACAGTCCATAGACTAACTTGTGCTCATCGTACCTCTTTAAGTTTTCTTTTGAGGTCTATGTAATTGCATTTTCTGGTACCGCAAATGCAGTTCACTCACCTCAGCGCCTGAGTCACTAAAAAGCGGTCGTCTAGTGGTTGTGTGAACTTGTGTGCAACGTTTTCTCCCAGAACTTTGCCTTCTCTGAACGGAACCTATCTCTTGGTGTCGAATCCAGTTTCTTTGGACGGTTGAACGACTCACGTTTAACAGCTGTGAGACAGCCCGGACAATCATATTCGTCCGGAGAGAGGATAAAAAAAACCGCTGCGAGACAACATTGGCTACACCCCTCTTCCAGCAGCGCTATGATTTTACTAGCTCTTATTGCATTTTCTGTCATTACAATAGACACAAAGAGATTTGTTTTAGGTCACAATAAGGCAGGATTTTGTGACAAACAAATTATTTTACTAAAAATAACGAGAAGTTCGTTTTAGTTGCCTGATAACCTTTTAACCGCAAACCCACGAAAAGTAAAAAAACTACAACTACGTTTATCTACAACAAAAAATATATACAACTGCCGTCTTACGTATAAGAGTTTACTCCGCGACCGCGCCGCAGGTCTACCTCTAGTGCGTGCCTCTTGTTTAAACAGGTTACAACACAGGTCACATTGTATTAAATTTTTATGTTACCTACTGCTGTTTGCCCCGGAAGATTTACTTCATTTTATATCGCAAACTATCCCATCTCCCGGATGAAAAGCATCTATGCCAATTTTCGGTATTAAAACTACATATATACACCAAAATGACCAAAATGACTGTTCGCGCCGCTTATTTTAAAATCCTGTCCCCTTGAAATTATTTCCACAACTACCCGCTTTCCTAACCGCGTTATCCAATCACCTTGTCCCAGCCGCCATCTTCCATTCCATTCGACTATCCTTGTCGTACTTACCGCTGTGCTAATACTGCTCGTTTTTACGAGTAGTCTGCTGTCGACCCTCGTCGCACGTAGTTTGCTGTCGACCCTCGTACGACAACCCGCACATCTTTACCGCCACAACTTGCTATTAGTGCTGTTATACCGCTCCGCGTGTGTACATTTAATTATCGAAGGCCGCAAGAAGGAGACAAGCCAGAAGATTTGCTGCAAGGCTCACAACTTGGTGATCAGCACGCATAGTTAGTGCAGCCTAGAGGCACGCAGGTTAGTCTCCCTTCTTATCCATACCAGCAATCCTACCACCGCCATTTTGGATACGCGTTCAGTTCTTAATACTGGGCTGCCGCGTTGACAATGACTAAAATGACCAAATCGACCTCATCGACCACATCGACCACATCGACCACATCGACCACATCGACCACATCGACCACATCGACCACAACGTCCACATCGTCCACATCGTCCACATCGATCACACCGACCACACCGACCACATCGACCATACCATACCGACCACATCGACAACCACACCGACCACATCGACCACATCGACCACATCGACCACATCGACCACATCGCCCACATCGACTACATCGCCACCATCGACCAAATCGGCCACATCGACCACACCGACCACATCGACCACATCGCCCACATCGACCAAATCGACCAAAATGACGAAAATGGGAAGTCACAAAATAAAAGCCTATCCTACTTTTTAGGATAACCTTTACACATAAATCTATCCCAAAGTCTATCCCATTACCATACCATAACAAGCAGAGAGACAAATATATTTTTATCCCTGAAACTATCCCACTTATCGGGATAAAAAGTATCGTATATTCATTCTTGGCATCGAAAAAAAATATATATATACTGAGTTTCAGCCAAATCGGTTCAGTAGTTTTCTGTGAAAACGGAACAGGCAGACGGACAGACAGACAGACACACAGACATGTACTCTTTGCAAAAAACCACAAACTGAAAAAGGGATTATTATTTTTAAAAACAAGTTTTGAATTTGGAATTAAATTATTTTCATACCTAGACTATATTAAGTGCCAGTGACATAGTTTGGCTATTAACCTCCAAGCGCCCACAGTCCTTAAAAAAGTACTTCAATGAAATAGTGATTAAAACCTTTTTAGAAGTAAATAGCAGTAAGTAACCAATAATGTAGGAACATCAAAACTGCGCTTTTTTGCAAAAGGAGTTCAGTATAAGTTTTATGATTAGTGAATTTACACTATATCATTATAGTATTCATTTCATAAATACTCAAGTTTAAGAACAAATAATAAGAAGCGGCCACAGGGAAAAGTCTATAGTTGGGGCTATAAGTATAGACTATAGTTTTTTCAGATTTGAAGACTTTAAATTATGGAGAACATCTCAAGAGATTTTCTTTCGTGATTTCACTGAATATTCCTTCCATAAAAACAAAAAAAATATGTCTAATATCTTTCTATTTTTAACATTAATAAAACAAAATTATACTTTTCAATTATTCAAACCATAGTTCTAGTCAAAATCCAAAATTTGAAGTAAATTTTTGCAATATAGATAAAATATTATTGCTGAACTGTAATTTATTTCAATGTTGGTAAAATTATCAAATCATGCAAAGCTAGATTAGATTAAGAGAAGTTGTGTGACTTTGACATTTCATGAATGTTTTGACGGTGACAATATGGACAGTTCAAACAGAATAGGTAACAGAAGTTTTCCTTGTATGGAACGACTTGCCTTTGCCATTTGCAAAGTTATTGAACTTTCTAATCTTTGACTTCTTGTGAATAGGTTCGGTAAATCGTTTATTGATTTAAATAAAATGTCGAACAGTGCTCCACTTATTATAAGGTTACTCGCTTCGTCAGTATCTGTCGCCGGTAGAGCTGGTAAAATTGTACGGGATGTTATGAGTAAAGGAGAATTGGGTATAATAGAAAAAGTGAGTCTTCATTTATGTTCCTCAAGTACTTCTTAAATTCTTGTTGTATATAGTGTGAGGTAATGAGCGAGTTTTTTCAGGGCAAAGATGATTACCAGACGGAGGCTGATAGATCTGCACAGAAGTGCATAATTGCATCACTTGCAGCACAATATCCCAAACTAACTATCATAGGGGAAGAAGATAATCAAGATAACGATGTATGTTATTTAGTTAATTAAATGTACTATTGTTATGTCATAGATAACATTTATTAATATGTGTTTGAAGTGTTTTGTCCCAGAAAAATAATATCAATTTTGTACCGTATTCATTCCTAAACAATTAATACAAAGTTTGGATTGAATAGACTAGAGAGAGAACCATCTCTAGCAATGGAAAATAGGCTGGTGATGATCACCAGATTAACTCCAAATCCATTTTTTTTATCACAAAGTTTTTGCAATAAAAATATTTGGGAGTTGTATTTAAAATTAATTTATATTTATTAAATTCTACAATTTATAAATTATTTTGTGTTACTTAAAGTAACTCTTATAAACTATGGAAGTCAGTTACTTTTATAATGTTAAACAATTTCATAAATTTGCTTTAGGGAGATGTCTGTAATGATTGGATAGTGGTAGATTCTGATAAAGATGTGTTGAAACTGGAATGTCCTGCGTCTCTACAAGGTATAAAAGAGGAGGACATTGTTGTATGGGTTGACCCACTTGATGGCACCTCTGAATATACTCAAGGTAATAAATAAGAGCATTTAATATATTTTGAATCAATGTTACACCACATGTTCACTTTATCTGTCAGTTTCATAATACCTGTCAAATTGACTCCATTCTTTTGCTTGCTTGCAGAGATGTTATAATTGTGCTGTGTGCAAATATTTTAGGTGCCCTTATGTTGAAGAGAAACCGTTGGGAGAGATGGAAAATGTACTTAACTCATCCTTTAATAAGTATCAAGTGGTATTTAAGCTTACTGCATTCAAACTATGGTAATGATTAGGGATTTACTTGAGAATGATAATTCATTGTTATGACTAAAAATGTAAAATCAAAAATATTGCTGATACTTTCAATATTGACCTTATCTTAAAAAAATCAATGTCTATATATAACTGGGTAACAAAACAAACTACACCAATCACCATTATATGGTCAAGGGCAAATCAATTTTTAAAGCTTTGAGTTTTGTTATTGTCCTGCATAATTATTGCATGCTGCATGTTATTTATTCTTTAATCAATTTATGTTAACAATAAAAAAATTGTTATAGGATTTCTGGAACATGTAACTGTTTTGATTGGTATATCTGTAAATGAGAAACCAGTTGCTGGTGTAATTCACCAGCCTTATTACAAGACTGTGGTTGGTGGGGAGAAGAAAATAGGAAGGACCATATGGGGACTGCAGGAGACTGGTGTAGGGGGTTTCACACCAGCTCCGCCTCCAGACTCTTTAGTCATCACCACTACTAGGAGTCATTCCAACCCAACTGTAGAAAAAGCACTGCAAGCTATGAATGCAGCACAGATTCAAAGAGTTGGTGGTGCAGGTTATAAGGTATGTGAATGTTAAATAATAATTTAATAGAACACTACTGATTTTCATGAAATTTAAATGTTGAATAAACTAAATATAATAATAGGCTCACTAGAGTATCTGCAGATGACTGCTTAAAGCACAAGTCCGATATTATTATTCTGTCAGAATACACAACCATTTAATACTCACAGTTGTTTATATTGCCTCAAAACTAACATTATCAACCATTGTGAAATCTATGATCTTTGTCCTGACTTGGGGCCCTGGTTTGGAATAAATTACTATCTATGATGATATAACCATTTAATGCTAAAAGTGAGCATAAATTAGACTATAAGAATAAGAGATGAATATGAGATACTTTTTAACCTAATGTTTTCTATGTAATGTGTAACTAAAGATTACGTAGCATAGCCTTGAAAGAAAACATTACAAAGAAACCTCCTAATTGAGATCCAATCTGCCTAGTCTTACTGGGATGCCAAGTATACTATTTATTGTTGAAATTTGAAACCCAGCAGTATAGGATATTAATGACCACTGATGTTCAATGGGCTGAGCCGTTGCAGACCCAGCTCAGAAGTTCCGGGTTTGTTTCCCCTGCCATATAGATTATTAAGCATATACAAACTTTCCATTATTTACTATGGTTCGAGTATTTGGCATCAGCTCCAGAATTGTCTGTATACTTGTCTGCCGATTACTATATTATGAATTCCAAAAATACCTCTGCAAATAATAAATTTAATTTCAGGTATTGCAATTGTTGGAAGGCAAAGCATCAGTATATGTGTTTGCAAGCAGTGGTTGTAAAAAGTGGGACACGTGTGCCCCTGAGGCGATTTTGTCCGCAGCCGGGGGCAAGTTAACTGATATTCTGGGGAACTTCTACAAATATGGTGCTTCAGAAACTAGATCAAATAAAACAGGAGTACTAGCTGCTGTTAATGATGAGCTACATGACTATGCCCTCGGTAGAATACCTCAAGAACTTAAAGACAACTTTTCCAATAAATTATAATTTTTTGTATGTGATGTATGTATGACAAAGTATTTATACTTGTCAGGTGATCTTGACTACACCACGTGATTAAAGTTTACAGGAGAACAAATTAACGCTCAATTTTAATGGTTTAATATCAAAACTAAGAAATATGTCCTAAGGATTTTTGTATTAATTTGAATCTATATTATAAAATTCTAAATATGCCGTGAATGTACATCAAAGCTATTAAAAAAAATATTGGAATATTTTGTATATAGATAAATGATGGAGAACATGGTGCATTTTTTTTAGATTTCTTGTATTTGTTCAGGATTCACGTATAATCTATTGGGTCGATTTCGATGCTGTTTTTATTGATCGACAGTAAATTTATAGACTTAAAATTCTGCGTTACTTTTAATATTGGGAATCTCGCGAGAATTTTTCTGGGAATGATTCAAAATGACCAGATTGAATAAAATTTGAACCGCCAATGCGATTTTTCACCAATCAATTTTATGTAATAAAATGTGTGATACGTTTTGTCGCGGAAATTTTTCCGGGAGTGGTTTGAAGTTTAGTTGGATGGATAAAAATTGGCTTTGTCCGATACAGTTTTCACTGAAACGGTAGCTCACATGCTTTTTTAGATGTTGTGATACTTTGTGTCCCGGGAATCCCGCGGGAATTTCAAGTCAAGCGTGGACAAAGTCCCGGGTATATCGTAGTCTATCATATAACCAGTATAAAATTATTAATGGAACACATTTAAAATATATGCAAATTATGTTTTTAAAAAACCTAAAAATTTCTAAGCGATCATAAATCAGCATAAAGAACTTCGAATATCTGGTATAAAGCTTAGTGTCTACCTACTATTAGCTTTTTGTTACATTTTTTAATAACGGTCATGCATAAAGCTTGTACGACTGTAAGTGGCATTAATATAACATATTGTATGAAAGAATCTTTCAGAAAATGAGCATAAGATATTTTCACTTGTTTGTATCGATGGCAGATATTGATACATAGATATTTTATGTATGGTTACAATTTTGAAAATGAAGTATACTTACTAGGTAACAGTAATATTGGAATGTTTTTCATTTATTTTGTAATCATATTTATACTAGTTTTGGAATATCTTGGTTAATTGCTCTATTTTACTACACAAACACTTAGGTTATTATATATCGCGAGCGAAGCCACGGGCAAAAGATATATAAATATATATACATACATACATATATATATATATATATATATATATATGTACATATATATATACATATATACACATATATATACACATATGTATATATATATATATATATATATATATATACCTTCATACCTTCCTTGAAAAATTATCTACTTAATGGTAAAAATCGCTTAAAAATCCGTTGTGTTGTTTAGGTGTTAGCAGATATAAAGACAGACACATGTGAAAAAAGACCTTGATTTATATTATGTAAAGATAATAAACAAAATCTTTATAAAACATGCTCTCCGCAAGTGTTAAAACTATTTTTATACAAGTATTAGTTACTTTTATGATTATGTTTTCAACTTGTTTGAACTTGCCAATGTTCTCGTGTAAGTTTACTCATGGCTTTAATCCTGATTTACATTTCCATTAGTTAAGTAGGTAAATTGCGAAATTAGCGAGTTAAATTTTTATTATCGTTTGGACAGTTTTCAATAATTAAACACAAAGTAATTTCTATGTAAGTAATAAGTAACTGAATAGTCTGTCCAAACGCTGATAAGGCTGATAATTCGCAAGTTACTACTTAACTAACGTGAAAGAAATTAGTGGATTGCTTTTAAAGCGTCAATTTGTAAGAAAACATACTTGTTTAAACCAAAACTCGTATAATAAGATAACAATAAAAAGGTTAACATTAAATAAATTAATCATTGGTTTGTTAATGTCATCCATGGCATATCCCTTATACAAAAATAAATATTATAGTTTGCTCTTTGGTTTCTTTAACATTTTCCTTAGTTCCTTTCTCAAGATTTTACCAGACGCATTCTTAGGTATTTCTTTTAAAAATATCACACCGCCTCGTAGATGTTTGGCTGGCGAGACCTGTAAAATAAACATTAAATACATTAGGTCCATATTGCTCGGATTCCTTAAAGAACATAACTTTGATAATAAATACATGTTATTAGCATAAAATAAGCTACAGGCAGGTAAGACAATCCTGGTACTTTATGTGCCTTAACTGTTACTTTTGTTTGGTCAGTAGGTATCACTTGTATCGATCTATATGCTTATAAAACTGGAAAAGGTATAAGAACTAAGAAAAGAAAAGATATCACTGGGGTGATAGCTGCGTCACTTTTCCTTTAACAGCAACTAAAATTGCTTTGGAAACGGGGTAGAATCATAACTTTGAAATAAGGTATTAGTATTAAGTTTGAAGCCAGAAGTTAACTTTCTATTTTTTAAAATTTTCATAATGCAGAATCATTTATTATAACACCTTGTTTACTTATGCACACTTCGACAGCAGCGAGCAGGGAAGTGGGGCATGTTCAATATGTTGAGTTTACATACATGCGATGCCCATTTTCCTGCTCACTACTGTAGAAGTGGGCACAATGTAAATGAGGAATGTAAGAATATTGAGATAACGGCGCTTCTTTTATATTTTATGATATCCTAATCGAATTAAATTTCTTGGTTTATCTTGCGTCAAAAGACCTGGCATTCAATAAATAATATCTATGTAGTTAGATTAGCCATGAAAACTACTTATCAGACCAGCCAGTTACAAAGTCAAACCTTATATAATTTTATTACATTATTATATTGATAAAACACTAATCTTAATATTTTTATCAATTTAAAGTTTATTAGGTACGAATTAAATAATTACCTTTGAAGCTATGTAGTCTATTAATTCCTTTTCGGTGACGTTAGCATTAGGTTGAAGCACAACAAAGGCAATCGGGAGTTCTCCGGCCACCTCATCTGGTAACCCCACCACACCGCAGTCTGCGACGCCATTGTGTTGTAGTAGTAATGATTCTAATTCCGCTGGGGCTACCTGAAATTAATTAAGAAGGAATAAAATCACTTAAAAACAAATGTCCTAAAATTGGAGGAATAAGAACAGCATTTTCAGAGCTTTAAGACCATTATTGTTCTATCACTTCAGGGGGTCATGTCAGAAGCGTGCACGTCGCGATCCCCGCTGGCCCAGAGGGCCACAATTCTGACCAGAGTTCACCCGAGTGCAGTGCACGATAGGGCGTCCCCCGCAGGCGACGCTCACCGATGCGCCCCCGTCGGTATGGATTCTCGCGCATGCGGCGAAGGGGGCCGCCACCCTTCACGCAGCGCCAAACCTGGCGGGTCGAGAGGAGCAGAGTGCCGTATAGGCACGTGGAATGTGAGAGGTGGAATGAAAGATAAGATGGACGAAATGATTGATATAATGAATGAGAGAAGCCTGGATGCCTTATGTCTGACAGAGACAAAGCGGAAGGGGTGCGACGTCGATGACCTCCCCGGTGGCATGCTTGCTCTGTGGTCCGGCGTGGACCTGGACGAGCGTGCGAGTGGGGGGGGGGGGGGGGTAGGCGTCTTACTCTCATCCCGCTTTGTGTCTGGAGTAAAAGCTTATTGTCTGGTGAACCCGAGACTTCTCTGGGTCCGCCTAAAACTGGGGATCACGAGAGTTTTTCTGGTCGCAGCTTATGCTCCCGTAAGCTCAGCGGATCCCCAAGAACTCGAGAAGTTTTGGGAGTCTGTGAGAGAAATTCTGGATCTGGCTGAAGGGAACGAAAGACTAATTATGTGTGGTGATCTTAATGGCTGGGTGGGGACCAAACGAGACGGCCTTGAGGCTGTCCTTGGACCCTATGGTGACAAGAGAGTGAACGATGCTGGTAGGCCAATCATAGACGTATGCATGGAAAGAAACTTGCTTGTGTCGAACACCCTATTCCATCATAAGGATATTCACACGTATACATGGAGAATGAATGATCAGAAAAGTATGATTGATCTGATTTTAATTGATAGTCGCCTCCGAAACACAATAATGGATACAAGAGCCTACAGAGGCCCCACTCTTGAAACGGACCACTACCTGGTGATAAGCCGGTTTGTGGGCCTTTTCAAGACGTGGAGGCACTGGCGAGTGCGTACCAATTTCGGGGAGCTTGAAAGAATAAAGTGTGAAAAATTGGAAGATGTTAGTGTAAGGAGTATGTATGCGCGCCTAGTCGAAGAAAGGCTTGCAAAAGCGGACTTCTCCGACTTAGATGTGGATAATGACTGGGATAGTATGAAAGAAAGTATAGTGGAAAGCGCAAAAGAAGCATGTGGATGCGCGAAGAGGCACATAACAACGAAAGGTGATGAATGGTGGGACGCGGATGTTAAATCCAGCGTAGAGAGAAAGAGAAAAGCCTGGCTGGATTATGTTGCTTCCTTGCAACAGAATGACAGTATGAAAGAGATGAAGAAAGAAATTTATCGCCTCTGCAAGAATGAAACCAAAGCTTTAGTGAAAGAGAAGCGTGAAAGAATAAAATTGAAAGAAGAAGAGAAGCTGACGGAGAACTTCGAGGCGAATACCAAACTCTTTTGGAGAGAGGTTAAGAAGTCTCGGGGTTGTTCGTCAGCTTCCAGAATGGAAAGAATAAAATCTAAAGCATTCTTGCTAACCCACAAGAGGTGTTAGCGCGATGGAGTGAATATTTTAGAGAAATGTATGATAATATCCCGGATGCTGGCACCACGACTGAGTCTGTGACCGACTCCGAGGAGTCAGCATCCGAGATCACTTTGGAAGAGATCGAATGGTCGATAAGAAGTCTGAAAAATGGAAAGGCAGTAGGAATCGATAGTGTGTCTGCTGAGATGATCAAATATGGTGGAACCTGCGTCCGGGACGCTTTCCTGTCCTTATGCAACTTGTGCTGGAGGACGGGAAAGGTTCCCAAGGACTGGAGGCGCGCTGTCATCGTGCCCTTGTATAAAGGCAAGGGGTCACGTATGGAGTGCGCCAGCTACAGGGCCATCAGTTTGATCAGCACAGCATCTAAAGTGTATGCGAAGATTATTGAAAAGAGAATGAGAGTTGTATCCGATGGATTACTGTGGGATGCACAAGGTGGTTTCAGAAATGGAAGGGGATGTATGGATCAAGTTTTCTCTCTCCGCAATATCGTAGAGAAGCAGCTGGCTATGGGCCGGAAGGTTTTCTGCGGTTTTGTGGATCTAGAGAAAGCATTTGACAGGGTTGTGCGGAAGGACCTCTGGGACATATTGCCCGGATATGGGATTAATGGCCAATTGATGCGTGCTGTGCAGTCCACTTACGAGGGCTGTATGGCATGCGTGCGAGTGGAAGGCAGCCTGTCGCCCTGGTTTGACGTCAATATTGGCGTCCGCCAGGGCTGCGTGCTGTCGGCTTTGCTGTTCATCCTATATCTGGACGATTGTCTCCAGAGAATAAGATTGATGGATGTTGGGGTGCAGATGAGTGATCTAGTTGTAAGCACCTTGCTTTATGCGGATGATGCCGTGCTTTTAGCCGAATCGCCATCAGAACTGCAAACACTAGTCACAATGATGAAAGATGACTGTCAGGCGAGAGGCTTACATTTGAATGCGAAGAAAACAAAGGTTATGGTGTTTGAAAGAGAAGAAACCAGAACGAATGCAAGGATAATGGTCGATGATGTTATGCTGGAGCAAGTGAATGAGTTTGTATATCTTGGATGTGCTTTTAGCAGGGATGGAAGGTACACCGCTGATATAGAAAGAAGAGTGAATTTGGGGAATAGTGTAAATGGAGCGTTAGGTAAACTTCTAGGCGCTAAGAACCTCAGCCAGAAGGCCCAGCTCGCCGTACACAACGCGGTGCTGGTACCTACGCTCGCGTATGGAAGCGAGAGTTGGGTATGGAAGAAAGAGCATGAAAGTAGAGTAAACGCGGTCGAGATGCGAGCACTGCGCAAAATCTGCGGAGTGACGCTCACGGACCGCGTTCGTAATACCGAAGTAAGAAAGAGAGTTGGTCTGAAAGAGAGTGTCGGGGTGAAGGTAAGGAAAGGAATGCTCCGGTGGTTCGGGCATGTGGAAAGAATGCATGATGAAAGAATGACTAAACAGATATACAATGCAAAAGTGGATGGATGCAGAAGTCGTGGAAGGCCACGACACACCTTCCATGATCAAATTGATCGTGTATTAGCAGAAGGTGATGTCAGGAGCCTTAAGAACAGATGAGCTTGCATGACAAGAGTTATGAATGTCAAAGAGGCAAGTGAGGTGTGTAAGAATAAGCCTAAATGGCACTCTGTTGTTCGTGCCTACCCCGCAAGGGAACTGGCGTGAAGTTATGTATGTATGTATGTATGCACTTCAGCCATTGTAATGGACGTCACGGCTAACAACACACATACACACGATATAATATATGGATATTAATAAAATAATGCCAATATAAAAAAAAATACATAAATATTAACACCACTGTTATAATTGTATCGTAATTTTTCACAAGTTTAGGCCCTTGCTTGGAAGATTTAGATCATTTTTATAAGCGACAAAGTCTCCTTTTGTTCACCCTACTGCATCTTATTTTAAGAACCTACTTTTAATTTTTTGATGAACAATAAAAGTGTTTTCGTCAGGGTATTGTTTATGTGTATAATACTTTCGGTAATAGGTATGAACACATTGATACTTCATAATACCGTAGAATGGGATAGTTTATATGAGATACATACTTAAAATTCATATAAGTGAAGACACGTGAGAAGCCTTAATTTATAAAAGTAAATATATGATTTTGCTAGCATAAACTGGGCAAGTATGGATTATTGCAAAAGTAGAAAATGTTTAAAATTTTTCTGCTATATTTTTATTCTTAACAGTTGTTTTTATCTCCTATTATAAATATTGGTTTGATGGCGTATTCGGAGTGCCGATAATCCTTGCGTGAAAATTTGTTTTATTAGATACTTTTGACATTCAAATTTCACTCCATGTACTTAGAAGCCATATTGTTTTGGGTTAAAGCTCACAATTTGAGAATTCCAATGGTCAGTGCACGTTTACTGGGAGGCCATGTCTAATTTGTGAATATATAAGCTTACCCGTTGAGACAGAGTTAGTTGAGTTTCAACAGCGATTGAGGGGCTAAATTTATTTTAGGAACGAGAATCTCACATCGACAGACTTTGAACGTTTCATGTTATTACGATCTCCCTTACGATTTAGACATGATGTATTTGGTTGTTTGAAAAACCTGTAAATTATATGTATGTACTTCTAATAAAGTTTCTGAAGTTTTAATCGACATTAAATTCGAATTCCGCAAACATGCAGATGAAAAATAATTTAAAAAAATTATAGAGAGTATGGATTACTAAATATTTGTGTTAATTACCTGAAATCCTTTATATTTAATTAGCTCCTTGAGTCTATCCACTATGTAAAAATATCCATCTTTGTCATAGTAACCGATGTCCCCTGTTCTTATGTATCCTTCACTGTCAAACAGCACTTCGCTGGCAGCGGCGTTTCCGATGTACCCCTTCATTTGCAACGGGGATTTGATCCATAGTTCGCCCTCTAGCCCGGCACCTAGTTTTTTACCGTTCTCAATGTCTATCACCTTTGGAATAAAAATTATTTATAGTTTAATATATACTAAAATTACCAAAGTAAGTAGTAATGCAAATGAGTCGCTCAGCGGAAGAGTGGCCTAATCTACAAATTTAGAATAACTGATTTAAGTTTTTCTTTCTGTAGATCTTTGGATCCATAGTGGCCTCAATTTAGTTTGACACTTTAGTCCTGTTTAAAAGATCTACATGTAAAAGAAAAACACCTACTTAACTCTGTTACTGTAAATTTGTGGATTCGGCTACTCTTCCGCTGGGTGGGTCAAATGCTCTTTATTTTTGGTGATCCCATAATTTACCTTTTTAGTAGCTTAGTGTCTAACGCTCTTAAGTCTTATTCAAACTATGTGGATTCTAATCCAGATCAGAAAGCGTGCACTATTTAGGTGCAGTTCTTGTGACATAATATGCATATACTTAGTTATTATATGCTAATAAGGAGTGTATTCCTTATCATGATACAGCGGTCGCATTATAAATCACGCTATTACGTGTCCAAGGTAACTTAGGTACAAATTCAATATGGCCAAAAGTAATTGAGGGTAACCTTTTTGACGTTTGCAGGTCTATCAAGTTTCATATTTCTTGACTGTAAAGCCCACATGGAACAAATGGCATAATTACCGTAATTTATTATTGTGGGAGACGTAATGGTGATGTTCTGTGAGTCACGTAAGGCACATACCTACTATTAAACTATCGACACTATAAGTAAATAAATCGAAAGTAATCGATTTGAAAATAAAAAAATGTTTTTTAAAGAAAAATAATACCGCAATTATTATAAGTGCTTATAAAATGGCTTATTTAATATATGTAAAATATTTTCATTGTTATTTGGGTATATTTATTACATCATGTAGTTTTATATATATATATATATATATATATATATATATATATATATATATATATATATATATATATATATATATATATATATATATATACTTAACTTACTTAAACTGGTTAAAACTTATTTAAAAATGAAGTCGATTTTTATAACAAATCCGAGTCGGTAACGCATTAGGACACTACTAATTGATCCGTCATCGAAGTGCCAAAAGTAAACTAAGTGCTTGGAAAGGATATAATATCGATTAATTATAATTATATATTTGACAGCTATTGGAACTTATTGATTAATCACAGTTCTGATATTATCGTTGGAATATTTGATTTGGTTATTTGAAAGCTATTTAGTGTTTATTTATTATTTATTTTATGTATAAAAAGCCGAGAGAATAATGATTTGGGGCGCTATTTACTCCAAATTATATAGGTAATGCTTAGTGGCCTTTTCTGAGCTGCATTTTTACCGGACAACTATTATCCTTAATATTCCTTCACCGTATAACACAAAAATTGTTGAATTTAAGCTCTAACCTTCACTTTCATGCCGGGAGCGGGAGTGCCGCACGATCCCACTTTCTCCCCACTCGTAAGATCAACACAACATGCCATTGTTACCTCCGTAAGCCCGTAACCCTGTTTAATGAAGTCTATACCAGTCCTGAAAACATGCATTTGTCTAGAAATACCACAAACACAGATTAAAAAATAATACTTGCATTATGTTACTTCTCACACACTAACAAAAGCTTATAAAAAAATGTACCAATAAAATTGTGTACGAGCTTTTCTGTTTAGTAAATATATTATGTATTATTTAGAATAGAAAGGTGTGGAAAACACTTCATCATTCTACTTCTGCCTTACAAAAATAGTAGCGAGTTAATGTAACTACGAGGGTGAACAAAAAGTTCTTGGAAACAATATAAAAAAAATGCAAAAATTTAACCAAAAATATTTTATTCTTCTACATAATCTCCCTCCAATGCAATGCATTTAGAATAACGTGTCTAATTCTCTTGCGAAAAAATTGTTTTTCTTGAGTCTCGAAAAACTCCCCTACGGCAACCATAACTGCGCCATTGTGGTGAAATATAGTTCCACGAAATTCTTCTTTTAAATTTGGGAATATGTGAAAATCACTTGCGAGCAAATTCGGAGAATATGGTGGGTGATCAAGGAGATTGAAGTTAGCACAGCGGATTGTGTTGAGCGCAGCTTCCGATCGATGAGCGGGACCGTTATCGTGAAGAAACCATACGCCCAACGACAGTTTACCACGACGTTTTTATTTAATCGTTTTACACACTTTCGGAATTAAATTTGCATAATAGGGTCCAGTAATCGTCCGGCCTTTTGGCATGTAATAAATAAAAATAATTCCTTCACTACCCCAAAACACAGAGGCCATAACTTTGCAGGCGGTAGGAGCAACTCGAATTTTCTTAATGCATAAAGAGGATTGTCATTTCCAAGACATGATTTGTATCCTAATTTCAGGATCGAAATGGACCCACGTTTCATTCGCGGTGATAAGGCGACGGCAAAAATTATCGGCATCACGCTGGAACATTTCGACATTACTTTTAGAAATTTCCAAACGTCGCTTTTTGTTTTCGTCAGTTAACATTTGTGGCACCCATCTTGCCGATATTTTTTTGAACCCTAGTGGATCAATAAAAATGGATTGAAAGCTACCAAAAGATATCTTTAGGATCTCAGCTATATGTTTTATAGTACTTATTCTTCTGTCTTTCAATACCAGATTCTCAATCTTTTTGACATTTTCTTCCGTAACAGAGGTTAAAGACCACCCAGAACGTGATCATCTTTACAACTTAATCTATCTCTTTTAAATTTAGCCACCTAGTACGCAACCATAAAATAGGGTAGGTACAGCATTATCCCCTAATATCTGCTAAATGGTTGAAAAAATTATTTCGTAGACATATTTTCAAGCTTAGATATTTTATCACCCGGCACGTAACTGACTTTTATTCATAATTTTTAGTTTTTAGCAATTCGTTGCACAAAACAATTTATTACGTGCGAACGAATTGACAAAAACAAGTGACAGTTGGCATGTACCTCACGAGGCTGTTAGGCCCGTACCTCCAGGATAGATACATCCTTTGGGAGGGTGGTCAACCTGATCGTGCGATAGGTCGGCGACGCGTCGCGTGTGGTGTCCCACAGGGGTCAGTCCTCGGGTCGCTTCTTTGGAATGTCGGTTATGACTGGATCCTTCGGGAGCCAGTCATGACCGGGATAGGACTAATCTGCTTTGCGGATGACACCCTACTCGTGGCACGCGCTGCGTCATTCACGAAAACCGTGGACCTCGCCAACGCCGGGTTGGCGACCGTGGTCTAGAGAATAGGTAGGTTGGGCATGAGGTCTCCCCGCGAAGACGGAGGTCCTCATGTTCCATAGGTGTTCCCGGAATCCCCCTGCGGACTTGACCGTTACAGTTCAATGGGTGGATATTCGCGTCGGGTTCCAGATGAAATAATTGGGGCTCATTCTCGACGGGAAACGGCTGTTCAAAGTGCACTTTGACCAGTTAGTTCCCAAACTCGTGAGGACCACAGGCGCTCTTTCCCGGCTTCTCCCCAACGTGGAGGACCGGGCGGGACGACTAGGAAACTCTACTCGGGCATTCTTAGGGGTATGGCTCTGTACGGTGCACCCGTATGGTCCATTGCATTTCATCGCCACAATAGGACTTTGTTGTGCCGAGCACAATGGGTCCTGCCATCGAGGACCATCCGTGGATGCCGTATAGTGTCGTGAACGGCGGCGACACTCTTGGCAGGCGATCCGCCCTGGTCGCTCCAGACGGACGTACTTGTGAAAGTTCGTCGCTACCCGACATGATGCTCTCGCCCGTGGCCTGCTTTACTGCCAGGCCGAGCTTCAGGCGATCAGGTTGCGGGAAGCCGCGACCATGATCCAAACTTACCTACCTTAGGCTACCACCACTGGTCTAGAGTATGCCGCCATAACAACCTTGAGTTGTGTTCCGTCATTAGTGACCAGGTTCCAGTCTCCCTTAAGAGAGCAGCAGCGCATTTGTAGCACCATTGGTATTGCAAATGTCCATAGGCGATGGTAACCGCTTTCCATTAAGTGGGCCGTCTGCCTGTTGTAACGTTGAACTCCTGCAATAAAAAAAAACTTGGAGAAAGTTGAAAAACTCCTGCAGCTGACATTGACACAGTGGAGGCCGTGCACCGACACCTGCTGCGATGGGTTGCGTGGTAACGCCGGACTCTGACCTTAGATAGAAAATACTTTATTGTTCACCACATATACATAAAGTAAATCATTTACAGTCATTTCGTGTCAAGGCAGGAACAAAGGGCGTCCTTATCGCTTTAGAGCGATCTTTTCCAGACAACCCGGGCTGTGGATTGGGTGAAAGGAATCAAGAGTGTATAACAGTGGTATGCAAATCAAATACATGGTCAATCAGACCTTCAGTATGACGCAGATACTTACCGGGCATAGTTGCTTCGATAAGTATTTGCATCAGATTTTGGATGTCTGCCTTCCTCTCAGTGCCGCCTATGTGGCGCACAAGACTCTGCGTTCCATACGCTGGTTGAGTGCGCAGGAAGGGCACAGCAGAGATTTGAACTCGAGGCCGTCGTAGGTTCGATCGATTCGCTGGGTAGCCTGGTCCAAGCTATGCTGCACAGCGACGATCATTGAGAGGGAGCATCCAATTTCTGCGAGGCAGTAATGTCTCAAAAGCAGGCCGCTGAACGAGAGGGACAGATGCGCATGCGTCTCGCAGATATGCGTAAATTTCCTCCAATGATTCTACTAGAGGGGTCCTCCAGCATCTAGGGGTACGCGGGGTCTAACCTCTGTTGACGAAATGAGTTTGCTCTGCTTGCCGGGGCACTCTCAAGCACTGGTGTGCAGGATTAGCGTGGGTGTAACTACGTTCTAAGTCTCATGATTTTCCTACCACAAGCACGGGGCACATGGGAGGCAGGTAGGTTTAGTGGAGTAGTGGCCTATGAGGAACTCCTTTACCTTGCTGAGTCTCCAGACATGCCAGCGAATGACTCTGTTATCTGAGCCATCTTTAGTTGATAACTCTCTTCGCTTTGGTCTAATCTTCTAGCAAAGGACGCGGTAGAGTACGAAACGCATTCCCCGGCTTTAGCAAAAAAAAAAGTGATCGACACTCTTCAATTTTAATTTGAATATAGAACTTCTCTGACTGGTTCCGCAAATATTATTGAATATATTATTATGCACTTCTAAGAACTTTTTGATTCACCCTGGTAGAATAATGATAGTAATATTTCAAGTAGTCCATTGTTTAGTTAAACTAAGCTATTATAATAAATACAATTAAAAACTAAAAATAAATTTATTTAGTTTCATTTTTGCTAATAAATGTTGTAATCTATTTTTCTATATATATAGATATTGTGGGCACTTGTTAGTTTCTGTTTATAATTTTAAGTCCATTTGTACAAACTCTGCAGGTTTTTTATGGTCGTTTGACTTTATGTAGAAAAGGATTGTGAAATGTAATGTCAATTGGTGGAAAAATATATTGGGGTGATTTAATCATTTTATTTTGGAGGTTTACTAGAATATAGGTATCGAACATACGATATAACTATCGTTACTACGTCCATATTTTGGTGCCGAAACTCGAATAATATAAATACAACCGGGGGGAATACGGGCGGTGGTTTCTAGAAGAACTTCATACGTTCATGCATTAAGGAGGTGTACAGCGATACGTTTTGGGTCGTATAAGTTTACGTACGCGTGGAGGTACAGTTCCGCATGGACGAGGATTACCAGATTTAAGGCGACGTTACCAAATTTACGTGTATAAGGGACGTACGGCGGAGTGGGTGCCGGGTTGAGGATAATACTGGATGCACACACACGTCGAGGTACGGCCTGCAGGTGGGAGGATCGTCAGTCTACTGGAGGAAATTGGCGTTATTAGACTTGGAAAATTCTAGAAGAGAAGTGAGTGATAGCAAATTGTGAGTAGTGTTTTGTTTTTTTTTCTTTGGAGAAGAAGAAAGAACTATATAAAAGAAATTGAACTTTGGAAATATATTATAATTGACTTTACTTATTTAGGGGACAGTAGGGTATTTGTCAAAATTTTGTTTAATAATAATATGAAAGGTGTCTAGATGTATCTAAGTGTTAATGGTCATTTATTTGTTATTTGGTGGTTTAGGTGTTATTTGGTATTTTATTATTGTTAATTTTATATGTTAACAAAAATGGAACAACTATTATTTTTTCAAGAGGAACTTAGTGAAAGGATAAGAAAGGCGCAGGTTAACTTTAAAAAGTCGCCTAAGGATAGGATAACGAAAGAATATGTAGTAGGAAGGTTAGATAGTGTAGAGAAACAGTGGCAGGAGTTTACAAAAGGACATAAGGAACTGATACAAATTTCAGATATTAAAGACTAAGACTATATTGTTAGGGATGTTTATGATGAAACCGAGGAAATTTATTATAACTATACAAGTGAATTAAATAGAAATTTAGAAAGTTTTAACT
Source organism: Dendrolimus kikuchii (assembly GCA_019925095.2). Taxonomy (NCBI): domain Eukaryota; kingdom Metazoa; phylum Arthropoda; class Insecta; order Lepidoptera; family Lasiocampidae; genus Dendrolimus; species Dendrolimus kikuchii. The sequence goes on from CM034405.1 coordinate 8,798,559, forward strand.
TTAAGGAATGTGAGAAAATAAATAAATTTAATAAACCCACTTCGATTAAGTTACGGAAGATTAACTTGCCAACATTTTCAGGGCATTATTCAGAATGGTGTTCGTTTCGCAATTTGTTTAAGTCATTGATTCACAATAATATTCATATAGACAATGTAGAGAAGCTTCATTATTTAAAGGCTAGTTTGTCAGGGGAAGTCGAACGATTACTTAAGCATATATCTATTGTGGGGTCAAACTTTATTCAAAGTTTACTCCCACCTGCTCCAGAAAAACTCCTCAACACTATTTTTCGCAATTGCAAAAAAGGTTGTAGTGACAAATGTGGCTGTAAAAAAGTCGGGTTGCTGTGTTCTCCAGCGTGTACCAGTTGCCAAGGTCAGTCTTGCTCAAATGTCCAGTTGAGTACAATAGAGGAAGATTCCTGTGATTTTAATGAAGAGACCAATGACTCAGCCACATTTGAACAATTTATGAACATCCAGCAAGAGGAAGAGGAAGAAGAAGAAATGGAAGAAGACCTAACTGTTAAAGTAGACTTTCAAGAGTATGAATTTGATTAAAATATCTAAAGAAATCAAAATAATACTTAACCCAATAATCAATAGCAATATCAATAATCAATATCAATAACAAGGTAATATCTAGAACTTCACGGGTGTTGTTCCCTTAAATTATTTTAAAATTGTCATGACAGTTAGTGGAGTAGGCCTACAGGGGAAACCGCGGCAAAAAAAAACGCGTCGGGTATACTACCTCACAGGTGGCGTGGAAATGTGTGCATATCATGTATAATGTGACTCTTAGAATCGCGATATCTCAGGAATGGTAACTCTTAGAAAAAAAATTAAGAAGATTATTTTTGTAGAGAATTTTAAGATCTACAACTTTGGTTTGAGGTTTTTTCTTTTTGATAAAACTTTCCGTTTTCCAGAAAAATCGAAAAAACCTCAAATTTTGATCGTTGACCACGAATAACTTTTGTAGCACACAGGATCGATGGGGATTTTTAAAACTTTTTTTGTAATAGTAAACCCCAGCTCTCCAGCAATATTTTGCTCTCCGGGAATTTTTGTTATTTTAAATGTCTATCTTGACCGGAGTAATACAGAGCTATTGAGTTTTCAGACAAGAAACCAAACGTAATTCAAAAATAACAATTTTTATCGCCCTCCTCAAAACTTTAATAAATTTAAAACTATGCATGTAACAAAGATGCAATGTCCATTTTGTAATGAATGTCACAAATTACTTTATTGTAAATGTTTTTTGAATGAAAATGTTGCCGCGCGTGGTAGGTGCGTGCAAGAAAATGGTTTATGCTTTAATTGTTTGAGTAGCAATCATTCTGTAAAGGTCTGTACATTTCTAATAAAATGCCGCGTGTGTAAACGAAAACATAATTTATTACTTCATTCTTCAACAACAAGGGGATAGTGTTAATAATTTTGCGCAGAAACAGTCATTGCGTGAACAGGCTGAAACATCTACAAGTACCGCATTAATGGAAAATTCAGACACACCTATTACTTGTCTTTCAACAGATAAGGTATTTCCAGATTCTTTTAGCTACAGCACTTGTCGAAGTAAAATAAAAAAATAGTTTAAGTCACACTGTTCGAGCTCTATTAGACCAAGGTTCACAGCCGTCATTTGTTACCCAATCAATCGTAAAATACTTAGGTTTAAAGAAAATTCCCATTAAATGTCAAATTTCAGGATTGGGAGGAGATAAACATATTGTTTCAAAGGCTATGATCAACTTAGAGATAAGGTCACTGGTTGATCCAAACTTTTCTTTAGAGATTGAGGCGTACGTATTGAACAATATTACTACCACTTTGCCTTCTAAGCAAGTGGAAGGATTACTTTGGGAAGAGTTGAATAATATGGATTTAGCTGATCCTCAATATTATGTACCAAATCGTACAGATATGTTGTTGGGAGCTGAAGTATATAGTCATATTATACAAGGTGATTTAAAAAGAAGTCCTTGTAGCTTAGTGATAACCCAAGCTACGAGTTTGGGATGGATTTTGTCTGGAGTAGTAAATATAAATAAAGGCTGTACATCTAAAATTAATGTTATGCATTGCAGAATAATAGAAAATGACGTAATAAAGAGATTTCCAGAGATTCAGTCGGATGCAGAGTTACACAAAGAACAATTGAAAACTGAAGAAGAGACAATTACAGATGCGCTATGTCTGAAAGTAACATCTTTAAAACCATTGGTGTCAGAGGAAGAAAAAGAACATAAATTAACTCCTGTAAGGGTAAATAATAGTTTCTATATGGATGAGTTATTGATGAGACGTCATAATGTTATGAAAGGAGTCAATATATATCAAGGGCCGAACAGTTTGTCTACTAAAGCAGGATATGAAATGCAAAGATGGACAATAATAATAATAATTTACTACAAGAAATTATAAATAAAGGGGTAATATATGATGTGAAGAAAGAAATGACAATGAAGATACATGAAATACTGATGACAGTTTATAATATGAGTTTCGTTGGATGATTATTGTAAGTTTTAGTGTATGAATTCTTTGAGACGTTTGCAACGTGTAAAAGGGTTAGTGTTCCTAATACCAATTTGGTTTCACAGATTAAATGTATATATGTTACGGTTTTTCCATCGTTATAAATGGTTATTATTTTCATCGCTATGGCTTTATGGAAAAATTATTGGTACTCATCCAGGTCGTGAATTCGTTATAATTGATTAGGGTGATCACTTTAAAAACAAAACATAGTTAATTCAAAAGATCTATTTTAATTTAAGGTTTAAAAATCAGTGAGCAATAAGTACATAGGTATATGTAGTTTATGTTATTTTAAGGTATATAGTATACGTATAATTGCAGAGAGGTTTTTAATTAAGTTATTGTACCAGTTCAAGTTGCAGTTATGTTATTATATTATAAGGTTCTTAATGTTTATTATTTATATGATTATAGTGTTTATTAACGAAAGCGTATTAACCTTGTGAATTTAATTATATATATGCAATATGTTTAAGTTGGTAAAGTGACATATATTATAAACAGTAGGTTGAGAGTGTGTTATACATATATATTTTTAAAGACCAAAGGTCAATTTGGTCTTGGGCGGGAGTATGTACAAACTCTTTGCAGGTTTTTTATGGTCGTTTGACTTTCTGTAGAAAAGGATTGTGAAATGTAATGTCAATTGGTGGAAAAATATATTGGAGTGATTTAATCATTTTATTTTGGAGTTTTACTAGAATATAGGTATCGATCACATGACATAACCATCGTCCCTACATCCACACCATGAAATAGGCATTCTATCAACTCTATGCATTTTGCTCACACTCTTCATGCATGAAAACATCTTGTCTGTAAATTTGTTTGTATTATTCTATTAATAATAATAATATAGATAAAAAGTTGATATGTTTGGAGTTTTACTAGAATATAGGTATCGATCACATGACATAACCATCGTCCCTACATCCACACCATTAAATAGGCATTCTATCAACTCTATGCATTTTGCTCACACTCTTCATGCATGAAAACGTCTTGTCTGTAAATTTGTTTGTATTATTCTATTAGTAATAATAATATAGATAAAAAGTTGATATGGAGATTTGATTTACTAAATGATATACTAAAAAACCATTAATATTTAATTTCATAATATGCAAAAGATACTGTATAATGTGAAGATTTTTAGTCTCTAGTTTCATGTAATACCTAAAAACAACTACATATCTCTCACTGAAAAAATACACAATGAGATAATAACCAACTAAACAAAAATGGTGGGAACTAAAACCTGTTGACCTTCCATAAAATTCTGAGAATATCAGAATTTTATGAAGCTTCTTAGTTTTGTTTACAAATCAAATTGATAAAAATGGGGCTGACATACGATGGACTGATTTACCATTTCACTTTGTGGCGAAATGTATGTTTCCACAGACAATGTACTTATTCTTATGACGTATTAAGTATTTCCATACGTGTTAAATGTAGTGTAATAAGTGATTCACCGTACAGTCTGCCATAAGTTGGTTGGGAAAGATCATTTTTAGCGATAAGACCACACTTTGTACACAAATTGGAATAGTATTTTCTATCTATTTAATTTTTTCCTGATTTCTAAACTTTTATTCAGGACTTTTAAAAATTCGAAATGTGAAATGTAACTCTGTTTTAATAGAAGGCTCTATTAAAACAGGGTTACATTTCGAATTTTTATTTAAGCTTTTGTATAAAACACGCCAAACATGATTTCTATTCTTAGCAACAAATACCAATAATATACGGAGATGTGGTTGTTTAGATCTGTTTTACATGAACACTATTATGGGACTTGAATGAAATACGTGTTATATGCATAGAGTATATTTTAATAGTGACTTGAAACCATTGAGATATAACATGTCTAGAGAGAGCATTGCTAACAAACAACATCGCCAAAAACGGCATCAAAAACGTGAAGCGTTGCTAAATTCACTCTGCGTTTTCGGGATATCAGGAAAAAAATATTACCCCATTTTTTTATAATTAAATATTTTTTATGTAAGTGAAAAGTTTAAATGATCGTTATGATTTAATCGCTTTATGTGTTATAATTTAATATTACACAGATGTTTCAGTTTTTTTAAATAAAGTATTAGCAACAAAAGTTGTGCGTCTTGGAACGAACCATAAAAAAATACATGCACAAATAAATTCATAACACATTCATAGCACATGTAGTAATTTTAATTCGCAATAAAATGTCTGTACAGACATTAGTACATATTTATAAGTCGGTTAATTACCAATACTAATGTAATAATTCTAAAAAAACTATTCATAATGGCAAATTATTTTCGTGTTACACCTCATGTTCACCAAGGTTATTAGATGACTATTTATAACTCAAAGAGTATCCTGAGCTAAAAGTCAGTGAAATTATTTGTAATAGTAGACTTGGAACGATTCAATAGGTTCATATTGGGTAGTAGGCTTTATGTATAATCCAAAGTTTATATCAGTAGTAGGAACTACGGGGTAGGTACACGGGATACTTTAATGCAGGGACTTAAGAGCAACTAAACCACTTGAAAAGGGCTATTATAGAAATAAAAATATTCATATCCAAATGTTTTTATTCAAACTAGTTCAGTTTGATTATTTTCTGAAATAAAATTGGTTTTTTATCATATTAATATATTAAATTATTTCTTTATTAGGAATTAATGGAGATGCAGCTAACAGAATATAGACAAAATTAATATCTTAATTATGACAATAAAGAGTTTTCTATAATATTACTAGCGGCCCGGCGCGGATTCACCCGTGGTCTGTCCCGCTCTAGCCTATGATACTCCCTGTTAACGTAGCTTTCCAACAGTAAAATAATTTTTAAAGTCGGTTTAGTAGATCCCGAGATTACCCCCTACAACGTCACAAAGTTACAAACTTTACCTCTTTATAATATTAGTACAGATAACTCCGACCGAAGCATCTGCTTTAAACGATATTCAGTTTTTTTTACATCCTCTTTGACGATATTTGCAGCACGCATTCTGTCAATTCTATGTCAAACGTCATAAGGTTACATTAAAAAGTTTATAGTGTCCAAAGCGCTAAGGTTAGATTAGAAATAATTTTATATGATGGTTAAGTATTCTTCAATTTTCTAATTATCCTTCACACAACTTACATCTTATCGGTCACGATCATATATAATTATTTTAGGTACTTTATTTCAATACAATTGTGCCGTTGATAAGAAAATATAAAAAACATAGTGTAAAAATATCTCCGAAAATGATTCAAAATACTTCCTTTCAAAATCCATCTCTTTGTCCAACAATATGCTATAATTGGATCCGTAGGAAGTCTAAAACGTAATATAAACTAGTTTAAGAAAACCGGACACACAAACATTACATGTCTGTTTTCTATAGATTTTTTCAATTATTCATATTTCATATTTAAAAAAAAAATCGTAACAGAAGTCCCCAAATTTTGGAAAATAAGTCACACTTCTCACCTGACAACATCAATCAATTCGATAACCTTGAAAATGTCGAAATTAAATTTCACGTTTTTACAAAGAAATCATGAGAAAGGTGTTAAGTTTTCCGATTAAATGACATCTCATACTTATCCTTTCCCGTTTTAAAATAGTTCCGACACATTTTAATAGCGCAGGCTGGCATAATATTTTTTTTTGCGAGAGCTCTAACCAGTAAAGTAATTGAAACGACACTAACAGGCGTGGGAAGCCATTGAAGCCAGTGCACCAATTTTGGTGCACTGTTTTTGGGCCGTTTTTGTGCAATTGATGCGTGATCTAGACGTTTATATGATCTAAGCTTGAAACTAACAACGCGACCGTTGTGAAAACATCTAACTTAACACCAAACATGCGGTCTTTCATACAAAATAGGGTATTGCGTAAAATTTTGCAGATACGGGGCTATATTAAAGGGAGCGCGCTATCTCATTTACGTATTACTTCTTTTTTGAAGATACAAATTGGCAGAATTTACTTACACCAAATCTATATTACACAAATGTTAGCAGTAAAATTACAAATTTTCACAGAAAGTGATTTCATATACATTTCTATACAAAAGTAAGAGGCGACAAAACAACCCACAGCAAGGTGGCAGGGTATTTGCCCATCTGGATGGCTACCACCCCTGGTCTAGGGTATGCTGACATAACAGCCTTGAATTGTGTTCCGACATTAGTGGCCAGGTTCCAGTCTCCGTTAAAAGAACAGCAGCGCATTTGTAGCACCTTTGGTGTTGCAAATGTCCATAGGCGATGGTATAGGCGCTATCCATCAGGTGGGCCGTCTGCCTGTCTGCTAAAATCGTTCAATACAAAATATATTTCCATAATTATTTGTGGAAATATTACCTTTCGGAGACTGCCTTCTGTGTCTCAGTGGACAGAGGGGCTGCGCCGCACCAAACCTCTACTAACGATGTCAAGTCATATTTAAGTACTAGGGGATGCTTCGCTAAGAACACAGCTAGCGGTGGTACTATTGTCATCATATTTATCTGAAACAGTCAATCTATAATATAATAAATCTGTACACTGGTCGAGATTTTACATTGGAAAAATAATCAGGGTATTTTCTGAAGTTTTCGCGACTAGTATACATAATAAAACTATGTTTTAATCGCGGTATTTTATTTCATTTTTATTATTTCGACGTTTTAGCCACTTTTCAATAGTCGTTATCACGAAAGACAAACGTGTCAAGCGTAAATGACTATCAAATTTATGTATCCTACTTCCAACCTGAATATACAGTATAATAACATCACGTGGAAACTACTGAACAAATCTCAATGAAACTCGACAGAGGTAGTTGATATTCTGGATTAACGCTAAGGATACTTTTTTATCATGATAAATGGAGTCGTTTCCGCGGGATAGACGGGTTTATGGCTGGTTCCTATATCTTACCAACCGTTTATTTGCCTTAATATCGGTTAAAATTTGGCAGAAGCTCCATACAAGTACTGTCAAAATTCAACCGCCGGTAAGACAAGTGTATGAATAGTAAGTTATACGAAGTGGTCATTATCCAAAAAGTTGGCGCTGCGGTCGCGTTTTTGGTACCGCCATTGTAAGACGCAAACAAATAGTTTGTCGCAATGGCAACGCGAGTGAAGTTTTGATGGCGCATGTTATTTACTCTATAGTATAAAATATTAAAAATACTGTATACTATACAATGATGAAAAATACTTGTACTACGTAGAATAACAAAATAATTACATTTGCGTAATAAAGCGCCTATAACACAGGCCTTGAGTACATTAAACCAGATGTGTCAACAAATTGATATTTTTAATTGCTCAATGAGTGAATTCGAAATAATAGCTTGTAAGGCTAGTGAAGTTTGTGTAATATACTTAATTAAAGAAATATTTATTAAAGTTTTTATATGTTTGGGAATTAAGTACGTAAAAAAATTCTGATATAAAAACTAGTATTTTACATCACCTGCCGGAAATATATTCGTTTGATTAGTCGCTTTCGTTTTGTTTATATCTACGCAACACTAAACCCATTTTAACGAAATGTTCACACATTAATAACTATCTTTTTTACTGCATAGTTGGCAAGCAGGCGGCCCAGATTCACGGAAAGTGGTTGCTGCCGTCTTAAGACATTAGCAGAAAACAGAAGCGAAGCAAACGCGTTGCCAGCCTTTAGGATGGGATAAAGAGGATAGGATAGGGAGATTAGACAGGGACAGAAGGGATGGGATATGGGATTGGAATAGGGAGGGGGGACAAATGGGCTATCGGTACTGCCACTCATCGCCTGAAACACAATTAGCACAAGGCTAAGAATTTCACGGCAATATTCTGTGAGAGCGTGGTATTACATCGATCGACCCTGCCCTAGAGCTGTAATCAAGATAGTGATTCCATTCCAATTTTATGTCCAAAAATGTATGGCTATAAAAAGGTAGTCCAAAAAAAATCATGAATGAATTGTGATGTAACAGAGGAAGTATGCCTCCTCAGATGCCTTATACTAAATCTATACTAATATTATAAAGCTAAAGAGTTTGTTTGTTTGTTTAAACGCGCTAATCTCAGGAACCGCTGGTCCGATTTGAAAAATTCTTTCAGTGTTGAATAGTACATTTATCGAGGAACAAAACAATGTACTGCCACTTTGCAGAACATATAATTGTCTACAAAAAATATTGCGTAACCATATGTCTAACTATTGTAGTTATCTCACAATAATTGTTTGTTTTATTTTTTTAAATAATTAAAATGCCGTCGCTTCCAAAACTCTTATATTTTGTACCTTGGTATTAATCCTTATCAAAATAAATTACCATATTCAAGACGGTTTCAATACCTTTCTAGAACTTTTTGAATTATTCAATTCGGACGTTTCATTCAAAAGATATCGCGATATTTAAAATGTAAGTATTAGTGTTGTAGCCAAATATACTAATATTGTTTGATTGAACGCGCTAATGTCAGGAACTACTGGTCTGCTTTGAAAAATTCTTTCAGTGTTGGATAGCCTATTTATCGAGGAAGGCTATAGGCTATATATCATCACGCTAAGACCAATAGGAGCGGAGCACTAACGAAGAATATTTCAAAATCGGAGGGTTTTGAAAGCAAATTCCACGCGGACGACGTCGCGGGCACAGCTAGTAAGTAAATAAAATACTACAGCATCAACCACTTGGCAAAAGTGAAACAGGGGAGAGATTTTAAATATGCCTATCAATTTATACTAATATTATAAAGAAGAAAGATTTGTATTTTTGTAATGAATAAACTCACAAACTACTGGACCGATTTCAAGAATTCTACATTATCCCAGATAAAATAGGCTATATTTATTACTAGAAAAAATTAGGGATCCCTACTAAAACTTCAATAATTTAACACAAGGTGTTAAAAAATTAGGAGTTTGAGTGCGTCCGGGGATGGCTTAGATTCACAATTAGGCCCAGTAGGTGATGCTGTAATCGGGTTCAAGATTTTTATTTTTCAGGGCAGGACAATGTCTGCTAGAACCGCTAGTACCTTATAATTTTGGATGGTTTCTAAAAATTGTTCCTCATCGAATCTTACTAAAAATACAATTTTTATATTCATGGCCATCACAGCGAAAGTGGTGATGAATCCGTAAGCATGGAACCATGGAATCAGTGACAATCCAGTCACAATGCCATTGTTCTTCTTTTCTTGAACATATTTGAAGTAATATCTGAAACAATTTTATCTCATAGACCACATTCTCTTGCTGTGTGAAGAACGTACACACAACAAAATATACATAACATAATGTGGATGCATGTTTGCGTTTTCTTTCTTAACTGTATAGTACTAGTATTAGTAGTAATTATAAATTATCTACGTATATCAAAAGAACCCTAAAGCTGACTAATAAGCTGCTTTTTACGGCCTCAATATCATAGAGGAAAACTGACTTTATTATATTTAGCTGAAGTAATAGGAGAATAGAGTAAATAACATCTAAATTGTACAAATATCAACAAACCAATTTTAGGATATTTTCATTTACACATCAAAGATGGTTTTAAACTAACAATACAATCAATAAATCGTTCATACACTGCATCATACAGTGATGATTATAATCAATAACTTAGTAATTGTTACATTCCTTCTTTTACTCCTCTCCTGAATACAGAATACTTGAAATTGTCACTTTACATCAGAAGCAAAATAAAGAATAAGATGTGAATAACAATGTAATGTTAATATTTAATAACAAAAACAATTTGTAAGTTGTAAGTAAGTAAGTAAGTTGTAAGGGCTGTCTTGCATTTTAGTCCAGTAACATAGGTTTGAATTGTAGCAAAAGAGGACACATTAACAATTTTTCTAGCGTAATATGTAATGTAACACTACTTTGTTCTAACATTGTAAAAAGCTTTATGAAGGAAATCTGCAAATCAGAAATATTACACAAGCTATTTCACCTAGATCATGTGTCGCGGGAAATACTGTCTAATCGGGAAATACTGTCTAATCTCCCGAATTGTAATCTAAAAGGTTTTATGTAATTTAAGTACAATGGGAGTAGATTTTTGTAGGTCAACTGTAAAGTAATATGCTATCCTTAAAGGTCTGGGCGTATATTAAAAATAAATGAGCAAAAATGGTATTGAAATAAAATATAAAATAAATAGACTAATTATATATATATATATATATATATATATATATATATATATGTATATATATATATACATATATATATATATATATATATATATATATATATATATATATATATATATATATATATATATATATATATATATCTCTTATAAATATGTTTGTATGTATTTAATTTATGAAATATGTAGTTTAAGTATGTTTGTTGAGATCTACCTAATAATCTGCACCACCTACATCGCCAGTTATTCCTTAACTTAGGTTGCCTGGAAGAGATAGTTTTAAGTGTTAAGACCGCCTGTTTCTATTACACACACAAACACAAACACACACAGCACACACACACACACACACACACACATATATATATATAACTTATATAAGCAACTTACTTCATATGAGCTGACAATGTAAGAAAATTAATGTGTGTCAACATAACACCTTTTGGCATGCCAGTGGTGCCAGAGGAACACATTATGGCCACAGTATCATCTTTTCCATTCACATCAGGCAATACAAAATCATCAATATTCACATGGTCCTTAATCAAATCATTAAACATAAGACCTGGTATGACATCATAATCTCCAAAAGTAATACATTTTTCCACAAAAGTAAGATCTTTACAACAATCGTATATATTTTGAGCTGTGATTGGTGAGGTAAATATGAACTTTGGCTTTGTTATGTTAAGTATGTGCGAGATTTCACCTGAAAGGAAATTAATATGTATTAAGTCATCACATGAGGTGAGATTTGTAAGTTTTAAATAAGGTATCATCTTTATTTATAAACATATCCAGAAATGGTTGCATACACTTTTAGATGGTTACAGTCAAGTTCAGGAATGAAGAGTTCTATATTATTGTACTAACTGTGCCTGCAACTTTGTTTGTACAGATATAACTCTTATCATATTTTGGCCAATGTATACAATATATTTATAAATTAGAGTTTATATGTTAATTTAATTATTAATAGTATTCTATTCTATTTTGTTCAGCAATTGCTCCAAGACTTTATAAATAGTGCAAACTACATCACTGTAAAGTTTCATGAAAATCTGTCAAGTAGTTTTTGTGCGAAAGAGTCAGATTTATTTGACATTTCTAATATTAACTAATAGCTATTTGTTTTTTTATTTGGTTATCTCATTATTCCTTCTTAATGGTATTCGGAATGAAATGGTCACTTTCCATCGGTGGGATATCTGCTTGTTTATCTGCTACAGGCAATAAAAAAATTAAGATATGCATATGTACTTTGTTATATTTAAGAAACCATGTTGTTACAACTACAACCATGTAGTTGTGTTGCTGGGGAGTTTCTTGGCACTTCTTCTCCTTTAAACAGCAAAAACATATTGTAAAGTGTACATACATACATATATATATATGTATATAGAATAGGAAGTAGATTTCAATTTTGACTTACATATATGATGACCTTAAAAAACTATTCTCCAGTGGAACTTATTTTGAATAAAAACTTTTGAATTTGAAAACAAGTAGGTAATGTAAAATTACTACTGATGGTGAGGCAAGTGAATGAATTACTAAGATATAGGAACCGACTATCAGTAATTCATGAAATAGTCAGTTGTGATAGACAAGTAGATGGACAGATATGGTAGTGCGATCATAAATACCCCTTTTTACTTTTGGAGACCAAAACCCTAAATGTAACTAATAAATAAGGGGATTAATTAGTAGTAGATTTAAGTTGTTGTTAATTTTTGAATTATGAAAATAAGAATGTTCTAAGCTATCTTACCAGGTGAGTAAGTAATATTAAGTGTAGAGAGCACGCCACCAGAAAAAGTTACAGCTAGAGCAGCTATCACAAATTCAAAACGGTTTTCACTACTGAGTGTGACTACATCCTTTTTCCTCAAACCAAGGTGTTGAAGCTTGACAGCTAAATTGACACTCTTCTGGAGAATGTATTGATATGTAATTGATTCCCCTGTTTCGGCACTTATCTGTAATTCATTAATTATATAACAACTAGAGTTTAACCCACGGCTGTGCTGCTGGTCAAACTAGAATGCTAGTGCATACCTTTTGTTTAAAGAGTAGGTATTGATACAGGTTACATTGTATTAAATTTTTATGTTAGTGCTATTTGCCCCTGGAAGATTCACTTAATTTCGTATCGCAAACTATCCCACCTCCCAGGATGAATAGTATCTATGCCCATTTCCAGTATTAAAACTACTATGTACAAAATTACACCAAATCAACCAAAATGACCAAAACCTATCCTACTTTCTGGGATAACCTTTACATAAATCTATCCCATTATCCAGGATAAAAAGTATCCCTTGTCCACCCTCATTATTAAAGTTACATACATATCAAATTTCAGCTAAATCGGTCCAATAGTTTTTCTGTAAAAGCATAACAAACAGATAGACAAATATTTTTTAATTCTGGAAATTATCCCATTTTTCGGGATAAAAAGCATCCTATGTTCATCCTCCGCATCGAAAATATATACACACTGAGTTTCAGCCAAATCGGCCTGTATTTTTTGTGTGAAAATGGAACAGACAGACAGTAACTTTCGCATTTGTAATATTAATACAGATTAAACTGCAAGTTGTGGTAGTGTAATGGCTAACATGCACATTCCATACTCAAAAGGGCACGGGTTTGATCCTGGCCAGAATGCATGCACCACTTAGGCAGTTTTCTGACCTAATGTGCATATTATTACAATAACCATGAGCTAACAACAAAGATATAAAACAGCTGGCTCATGATAGGGAAAACTGGAGGGCTAAACGGGCAAGAGCCTTTGCTTTTAAATAAGACGGGTAGACCATTTTCTAACAGAAAATTCAATTTTAATTTTAACATACTTATGTGTATACTTATACTTTATGTGTTATATACAATGTAATAGGTAAGAGTTGGCTATTGGACCAGCCATCAGAGGAGCACATAACTTTTAGCAGATGCACACACAGATTTGCAGTCCACAAAATCTTGTTTGTATTCTTTTAAAATAAGTTTTGGAGTCTGTAAAATCTCACCCTAGGTCCTCATGGCTTTAACTATGACACTGGTTTTACACATTAGCTGGCATTTTATTTATATGATGAAAAAAGTAAAATATTATAATAAGTTTGTTGAAATCAGGTATTATAATCAAATGTTTGGAGTTTTAATACCATAATTCACAGAACAACTGTCGGTTGCCACTCAGGAATACAGTGCACGAATTTTAAATAGTGGGTGGGGGTAGATATGCTTTCCCTTTCTGCAACTCCTAAGGTCCGAAGTTCTTGAAATATTTATTTTAGGTAAACATAACCTCACCTATTTTTTCATTAACATTATTGTGATGAGTGGTGGTGAAATGTTATGAACAGTGACTAGAACAGTGATTTAAGTTAGGTTAGGTTATCTTTAGCCAATTTACTATTTATTTTATACACACTATAATTTCGTCTTTATTGACCGCTATTTTGAATATTTTCATGGTTACTCTTGTAGTGTATGTGGATGTGCTCTGTTGTGCTTTTTCTCCATTTTTTTGATGATATACACTGATATACTTCTTTGGTTCTTTTTCTGTTGATTACTGGCTTTCTTTTTGACTTCAAAAGGATTGTTCAACTTTGTAAATGCAATATTAGTGAAAAAATTAGTGAGGTGATGTTTAATAACAAAAATGTAGATCTCCAGACCATACGGGGTTGTAGTAGGGGTAAGTATGCCTCTGCCAGGGTTGCGGAGAGTCTAGGTCATATACTCATAGCCCTGGCATAAGGCGAAGGACGGAACACCCAGTGGTTTTAGTGGGTATTCCTAACCGGGGAGTGATAATAGTAAGGCACCAGTTCTGTTTGGGCATGCTAGTGCCACCCCCGATCTGGCGAATCCCATACTAGGTCGCGTGTGAATTATCCCCCCCAAGGTTCTGCCCTTGTCGCAGCTTAGTCCTCAATCGAATTTCCCCTGGTAAAAAAAGGGGTAAGTATGCCTCCCCCCACATTCCATTCCCCCACCTCGCTACTTAAAATTCGAGCACCGGATAGCTATAGATTTACCCAAAAGTCGCCTAAATATAATGCTATTTTTAGGATATGATAAATATATTTTTAAATCATTAATATTTTACTCACCAGAGCTACTTTATCAGCCCCATTTTTCACTTGATCAAACAAGAACTGCCCATAGGATAAATGCGCTGGAATGTAACATTCTTCAGGACCCGACACTACATTATTATGCACCGTTACCGACATTGCTATATTTTATTGTTAAACTAGCAAATAAATTAACTTATCATGTAAACCCTATGTAATTGTTGGATGAACTCAGATATAGTGATAAATCTATGTGACTAGAGTCTTATCAATATTATTAATCTCGAATAATACTTGTATAAAATATGACTTGGGAGCACAGTCGAACAGTGGGAAGATAACAATGCAAATCAGCTAAACAATATAGATATATTATCCGTTTATCGACGTATTTATACGTCCAAGATAGTGTATTATCTATGTGTCCAAGTGTTAGTATGAGAGGTTATAATTATTATAAATAAATAAATAGGAGAAACGAGGAGAACGAGAAACCCACAAGAGAAACCACTTACTTAAACATAACAGTGACGTCATTTTCAAGTTTAGTTCAATAATA